>OX457028.1:63827862-64370530 GCA_949752745.1 Protula sp. h YS-2021 | reverse complement strand
CAAAACCTAACTCTTTCAATACGTTACAGCTTATTTTACCGAGTTTCCAAGCAGGCGTAGCTTTGCGTAGCATACTCATTTTAGTTTGTTAAACTTTTTATTTTAAGGCATCTCATTTGAGATCCAATGTTGTGTACGAGTCGCCAAGACGACGCAGCGAGGACAAGTAAGTATAAAGCTACAAATCTTACGTGCCTACAAATCCTATGTGCCTGGTTGTATAACACACTTATATGTCGGCTCTGTTTCCAAGCTTTCCAAGTGCAAATTGGTTTTGTTTTCTTAATTTAAAGAACAAACAACAAGAAATACTGCAAATATAATAGCTACTGGTGTGTTTTAGGTATCAGTACACACCACTACAAAAGAGTGCAGGAGCGCATCAAGGGAAAGAACAACAGGAAATATACAGCGAAGTGCAGTTTGAACCTACAATCCTGAAGGGTTGTACGAGGGCGTGGCAAAGACCGCACCAGTCTCAAAGAGTGTGAAAGATATAGCATCGAAACTCAACCAACAACACGTTGTTGGTGGTAAACACCAAGCCACGGAGAAGTCGGTGAAGGAATCGTACAGGCCGCCGGTCTCATCCAAACCAAGGCCGCATGCAGCAATCGGAACAGAGAGCTCCCTGATGTACCTATGCACAGTCAAGCACGACCTGAAGAGAGACATCGCAAAGGAACCCAACACACCCCTGTCATTGCAGTCAAACCTGTCTCGAAGCAAGGGCAAGGTGAAGGACGTGGTGGCGTCACTGGCAGTGAACAACATCATTCCCATAGCGAGGCAGCTCAGCAGGGGAGCAAAAAAGAAAAGATATACGTCACCTACGCAGATGTACCAAAATCAGTAAGCCGGATGTCAATACGCGAGGTTGCGGACTGCCTGCGCCTGCTGGGATTAGAGAAGTACACGGAGGCGTTCAAAGCAAATGACGTAGACGGCGCACTCTTGCTAGAACTTGACAGTGATGTCTTGACTACAGAATTCGGACTCACAAAATTCGAGGCAATTAAAGTGGTAAAATTTGCCAAGTCCGGATGGAGGCCCACAAATTAGAAGTGTCTTAACGATGGTTAACTGCTTTCCCTGTATATACACCTCAGATAGGGTTACTTGTAGTTGTCAATTGACAGTATTTGGGATGTTTGCATAATCTATCTATCTATCTATCTATCTATCCATCTATCTATGTATCTATCTATCTATCCATCGTCTATCTATCTATTCATCCATCCATCGATCTATCTATTTATGTATCTATCTGTCTATCTATCTATTTATCTATCTATCTATCTATCTATCTATCTATCTATCTATCTATCTATCTATCTATCTATCTATCTATCTATCTATCTATCTATCTATCCATCTATCTGTCTATCTATCTATGAGCATTTGTATAGCGCTTATTTAGGCGGAGCCACCAAGCGCACATGTTCATAACAATGTTTAAAAATTTATACTGCTATTTTCTAAGATAAAAAAAATCACGTGTGTATACAGTCACTGTCTTGTAAAGAGTCACTTATTTAAATATTTTGATTTAACCATAGTAATTTTTGAAATTATAGGTCTTTAACTTTTCTTGAATTCAACAGTTGTTGGTATTGTTTTGATTTTATTGGGGAGTGCATTCCAGACCAGAGTGTGGGAGCGGCATAACTGAAACATCACTCTCCATATCTCTGTCTTGTGCGAGGTATCTTGAGCATGTGGTAGTCTGCTGACCGCAGAATCCGAAGGAGAGTGCCAAGAGGTATTGTGTATCTGAGATACTTTCGAGGGCCAAGAATAGATCCCTGTGGTAGAGCACAATCAACTGGGGACTCCTTTGAATAACGGCCATCAACGCACACGCAGACCGAACGACCGGAGAGATAGGAACGAAAACATTTAAGGGCGTGATAATCTATGCATCGACTTTGCTTCAGCCTTCGTAGCAGAATGCTGTGGTCCACAGTATCGAAGGCTGCGGTCAAGTCCAGCAAAGTGAGAAATACCGCTTGTCTATTGTCTAATTGGCCCAAGATATTGTCAAAAACTTTCACCAAAGCCGTTTCTGGCCTATGATAGGCAAGATACGCCGACTGAAGAACTTCGTGTAGTCCATTCTCTCCCAAGTGTTTTGTAAGTTGCATGATGACGGACTGTTCTATCAATTTCGAAATGTACGGTAGATTTGAGACTGGACGATAGTTTCTCAAAATCCTGTCTAGATAAAACAGGTCATTACGAGCACAACCCCCTTTCGTGTTGATATATAACTCAAGGGTTTGAGAAATCCATGTGAAAAGCTTAGTATCAAGAGTATTTATGGCGCTTCAATTATTTGTTTCTCATTTTACTTTTCACTTATGCTGTGTTGCGATATGAATTTAAAAGTGCTCATTTTGGTAGGCTCCAGAAAGTTTGAACAGCTTTATCAACCAATTTGAACCCCCAAGGATGGTGGACTGTCAGCTGGAAAATAGTTCTGAGTTACGTTATGTAATTACAGCTTTTCAGCCTTTCGGATGTTTGCTGAGATGGTTGAAAATTATCTGCAGTTGTATCTCAGGTATACACTATACATTGGATAGGAAAGTGGTTTATTTGGGCTCCATCAGCATTTGTAGAACTATTATTCCTATTTGAGCAGTTGGGTAGATCAGTAGTTAGTGGTGCTGATCCCACAGGTTTTATAAAGAACACATATGTAGTTTCAACCACTTCAAGCATTAAAATAAACGCAGGATGAAAGAAGCACAATGGTAAGCGGGAGAGAATATTTTCATTCAGTTTTGCTGAGGATTGTGTTTAAGCATATATCCTTTTTCTGACCTGAGATAAGAGCACAATGCAATATGTGATATATATATGTGGCATATCTGGTAACAGTTATATATATATATATATATATATATATATATATATATATATATATATATATATATATATATATATATATATATATATATATATATATATATATATATATAATGTTGTCAGTTTTAAAATTGAAAGGCTGAAAAATGTAGCTGTTTAGGAGTTACGCTGAAAGGTGTAAATTAGCGTCCACATATGTAACTCCTACAAGATATGATCAGCTTTATTTACAGCAAATTTCCTTTAAAAATGATGGCACGCACATATGTAACTCCTACAAGATATGATCAGCTTTATTTACAGCAAATTTCCTTTAAAAATGATGGCACGCATTCCACTTCAGTTCAAAACTATATTTTACGCTTGTTATATTCACAAATGTATAGCCTCTATGATATTCTTACGTATGTCTAAATGAGGGCTAACCAGTCAGCTTTTGCTTCAGAAACATCTACTTTTAATTTTATGTAGCCTACTTAGTTCGTCGTAGGATGAACCTCCATATCTACTGTTACCTTCTTGTCACTTTGAAAACATGATTTAAAGGATGGTGTGAACAAAAATGCACCCTTGAAGTATTTTCTCACGTCATGCCTCGCAAAATGGTTTGAAAACTAATTGTGAAATTTTAAAACGAATCTAATTTTTAAAAATACCAAGATCGCGATTCTATTTTTTCAGCGATTTTTAAGTATAAACAATTATTTTCCAGGTGGTTCTCTGTATGGTTTTTACTTTTAAGGTCTTTAGATGCTTCTTATTCCAAGGAACATTACACATTGCATTATCTGGTTTGACTAGCAATTAAAATCAGTTAAAATGCATTCCAGTTGTAGCTGTCTACCAATAAATTTCTATATTTCTAATTTATTTGTGGTTTTCTTGATTTTGTGCACATTTTTTCTAGTTATACTGGGAATAATGAAAGTTTACCATCAATAATTTTTTGCAGGTAAAGTTTCAAGTTTTTAGTTTACGGTTATTCTGATGTGTGTAAGAACGTTGATTAATCTTAGGCATAAACATATTTACTCTTGTTGCATTAAAATAGAGGATATTTAATTGTTGTTTTATAGGTCGCGTCATTGAACCATTCTTTTCCAATTAAGTCTCATAAACAAATATTTAGATGAATAAGGCATTATGGCTGGACAGCGAAGAGTTTTGCGTTCACTTATTCTTAAAACTTCATTTCTTGACATATGTTTGATACAGTGTAGTTGCAATCATTAAAACATTGCATAGACATGGCTTTAAACAGGTTTTGTCTGCGAAAGAAGATTACATTGTGCTGAATACATTAAATTTGAATAGGCGTTAACAGTTCAATTCTTTTCTGGGAGGCAACTGCTTGAAGGAACAGCCTGCGCTCTGAGGAAGATTAATATGGAAGGAAACAAAACTCTATATGAGACAACATTAGATTTGATTTCATATCCATTTACGTTACCTGCATAGTTTCTTGCTTGAGGTAGGAAATGATGGATGCTGTATTCATACTGGATAGGACTACGAACAGTTAATATTGTCAAGTCTAATACAACATAGCCAACAGAAAAATCTGTATGCCCGAAGAATTTAACTCAATTTTTCGTTTTCGAAAGTATTAGCGGTATTGCTGATGCATTTCCCTGATAGAAATGCATATATATATATATATATATATATATATATATATATATATATATATATATATATATATATATATATATATATATATATATATATATATATATATATATATATATAACCGCGAGGTTTTTTCAGTTCTCTGCATAGTTATACCATTACAACATTATGCACGAGGTTTAATTTTCATCACCACCGTTTTGAGGGAGTAGTAGTGGCCCCTATATGAGTACCAATTTATCCCATCCGCGTACGTTTCGTGGGTACCATAAAGGTACAAACCATTTAAGTTACTATTATGACAACCTGCGTACCACCAGGCTCCTGAGTACAACCGTGCACAGCTTGATTCCGACAGGTCGTTATCCCGATCTTGCGTGCTGAATTGCATCATATTCTGAGCAATGAGAGAGTCTCCTGCAGTACCGCTATACCCCGATACTCTCAACCGGTAATTATCGCTATTATCAGCCACAGAGAAGCTGTTGTACAAAGCGTAAGCCCATTCATTCTCAAAGGTCTCCATATACACTAATAACTGCATTGGAGTGCTAGAGGTCATCCGCCATATTTTTTCCAGCCCCATCCAGTAGTTTCCTGTGATGTCACCAAATCCCGCAACATAGTCCACCCAGTATCTTCAGCGGCAGCAAGAAACAACAGAAGATATGAAACATTTATACTTCGAAAAACTTGGAGGCAATTTCGATCAAATGTTATAATTTTAACCTTGATTTAAAGTAATATAAGATATGTATGGCACTTTGGCTCCCAATTTAATTGTTATAGCTTTTTTGCATAAAGGTCAAACTGACAAAGCAATTTGCCATTTATGTTTAACAGTGTCCAAAACTCACCTATAGAAATCGACAGACGCATCTACTCTTCTTTGGATTACTGTCCAGCCTGCACTATTAGATCCGTCATGTCTTTCTGGATCAAGCTCACAAAAGACTTCGAATTCCCCATTCCCACCTGGATTGATGTAGGAAATAATGTCTTGATTGTAACCAAACAACAGGAAGTCCTCGCATTCTCTCATTATTGCTGAAAACCACAACATAAATGTAAATGCGAATGTTAATACACGAAAGCAAAGCACTTGTACAATGCTTTGTAATTGAATGATGGACTTCCATAAAGAACCACAGAAATATTTGTGGTTGTAAGCTCATATGTTTAGCAAATGGCTTATAGCATTATATTTACACGTAAAATGATGAAAATAACTTTTTATATTATCATAAAAGTAGCTTAGATTGCATTTAGATTAAAAAACTGCACTTATATACATTGAGTTATGGTATTCTCTGCCAGCTACATGTTTCGTCTCTACAGAACAAACCCCTCTGAGCCTAAACTCTGATGGGTTTTAATTATTCAAATGAGATCATAATCAGCTGTGACTTAATTTTGTAATGTACCGGCATTACTTCAATTTTTATAGCAACGCTTCCACAGCCTTCACACAGTCAAGTATTGTTTTCGTCAGTAACACTTCTTTTTGAGAACTCTGTCTCTACGTCTCTACGTCTCTCTGTCTCTTTGTCTCTGTCTCCTCTCTCTCTCTTTCTCTCTCTCTCTCTCTCTCTCTCTCTCTCTCTCTCTCTCTCTCTCTCTCTCTCTCTCTATATATATATATATATATATATATATATTTATTGCTTAAAGAAATCAGTATTAAGAGACCAAAAGTAGGTATCCTTAATTCTTAGCGTGCTTAAACCTTATGAAACTACTTAGCAAACAATAAACGAATGATTCTGTAGCATAGTGAATATTATATATTTTGTTTTGAAATTACATTTGTGTGTTGCCACTTGTTAACAAACTTTTGATCTGATCCTAAACTTTATGCCGTGTATAAATACGAATGCCGAAAAATTATCTTTAAGGAGATCCGTTTTTATTTAAAATCCTCTATATATTATGTATTAAAAATATAATAACCAGCATTTTTTGCCTTAACTGTTCAAGATGGTTTAGCACGAAATTGAAGAAGACGAAGATAATCTAGCAATGAAAACAGGCCTTTTTTCTAAAGAAGAAACATTATACAATATACAAATGATCTCCCTTAGTGCTATATATAAGGCATGGCCCCCCTATGACTGGTTTCAGAGCTATACATATACAGATATGTATTCAAAATATAAATATCAATACCCTCTTTATTCAACGTAAAAAGAACGGACTTACCCGAATTGGAAGTTTCATAAACATCCGAATGTACACTAAGATCAGAAAAGTTCATTTCATTGCCCATAGTTGTTCTAGATACTAAGAGAGTGCAGTAGCTATTTTCAAAGTAGAAATAGCGACAAAACACTGTCTGACTGCAGAGCACGGAACAGTGTATACGACTGCTCACACGATTGTTCCTACGAAAGTTATTTCGTAGCGCAATTCGAACTTGATGTAAGCCAGTGTGATGTCTTGACGTAAACGTTGAATGTGAAAGTATTGTGTAGCGCCTTTCTTGGATCAAGTTAGTTGCATTAGTGTAAACTATGTATGCAAACAAAAGCACGCCAAGCAGCACCGCCATAATATCCAGTGTTCAAATTCTGTATTAAATATGTGTTTAATAATAAAGTCATCAGGGCAATGCTTTATTCCTCATGTTTTTTGAACACATCATTTGAAAAATAATGTTTTAGCCGTTTATGTGGCTTAATTTTTGTTATGTGGCTTAATTTTATGACTTCATCTTCCTGTTCAGTAACACACCAAGGAACATTATCAATGCCCTTTCTTCATACATTGATCCTTTTTGTATATGGCTGCATAATTGTGTTTTATATAACGGCATAAGTATTTGATCTGCAACTAAAAAGACACTCCCACAATAGCGTCATCGACGAGATTATATTTCTACATGTGATCAAAACACGAATACAATACTGAGCTTTCATTCTTAATTATCAACGCATATAGGTTCCAAACCTCATATATATGATCACAGATCAACACACTTCCCACCATCATTATAACATTACATCACCCTCCTAGCCAAACATTTTGTATTACCAACCGAGTGTTCATTTCTACATTATGAAAATCTGTATTACGGATTTGTATGTGTTGCTCATTAGAATGTTGGGACTTTTGCACAGAAGAATGCCCTCCCTAAGTGAATGTATGCCTAGTTCTTAAAACTGAATCAACCAGATCATCACATGTTATTTTCATCTGGGAATTGTACATGTTTATGTGGAACTGGAATGCTGAAAACATTGGTGGGTCTGTGTATTTCAAATAAATATTTGGAAATCAATTCCTTTGACGCACTGCTAATGTATTTGTACACAAAGAATTTCCTGCAATTAACAAACGCAAACATTTACAAACATGTCCAAGACAATGTTTTTAGACTTCAGCTGTACTATGAAAAAGCTCTGCAAAACACGTAAAACATTAATCCATTTATTCATTTATAACAAGGCTTTTTCTAGATCATCATGTACTGACAACAACAATTCTAGATGTTTACGTATAAAGTAGAAATCTTGTTATGTTCTTCTAAAGTGTCAAGCGCAGTACCTTCAAGTTACATACGCCTCACGTCGAGTAAGAAAAAGTTTTTAAAATTATTCGAAATTATTTTAAAAGTTGGGACAAATTCTCAATATTTCTTAACACTGAACAGATGTCACCAAAACGACAGACTCTGATTAAACGAAAATAAAAACGATTTCCTATAAATTACTGCCATGCATTTGTTCTGCGCAGTTTTTCAGTTACTTCAGTAAAATGCCGTAAACTATCCGGATGAACTCTGTCTTCATAATATCAAGTTACTTTACTTGCAGCTCGAACGTCCTTCTCGTGTTTTTACTTGTTGTTCTGATGACTCCCACGCTCGTAACATCAATGAACACATTTATTCAATAAGATTTATTTGGATAGATAAGTAACTTTAATAGTAAGTTTCACATGACTAGCGACAATAACCAATGGCAGAGATAAGCGCAGAGAGCATGCGTTATGCTTGTGCTCCTATTATATTCAAGAGCACTAATTGCTTTATTTGATTTACTTGGCTAATGCAGTTTTTGCTTCCATATACACATGAAAATCATTGCATATGTTTGGCGTTTCTCATAGTTAGGCTATACACAATGGCCTTTAATGTCTGATCATAACAGGTAATTTAATACGTCATGTAATTTTTATAATCTTTCATCAAATTTTAACGTCGCAGCTCAGTGGAGACAGTAAATAGATTATTTACAGGTTGGAGTGATTTAATCCTTTTTGTTTGTTCACGGGTTTCTCAAAAGTGGTATTATATATATTTGAAATAAGAACATTCTGCATGGTGGTCTGTATATATGACCTCAAAAGTGGAACATACCTGAAAGGACTTCTTAGAATATAGAATAAATTTGCAGAATAGTCCGTGCTGGAGAAAATTAATGTTTGTTTACCTCATAGAATAATTGTACTTGTTTGCGAACAATTCATCAATAAGGACAAAATTAACACAGCAATGCCAAATGCTCTGACGAAACCGATTATGTAATCCTAAATCACTTACAGGTTTGCTGTTCGGTAGGGCTTAGTCTTGTAGCAGTTATATTTGACTGAATCAGGCATATAAAAATCGAGTATAGAAGCACTGGCATTGATTTTCGTGCAAAGTTGTATCTTAAATCATTTCCTTTTAGGAGATATTGCTTTTTTGTCATTAGACCTTTATTAATTTCATAATCACTTTTTTATAAGAGTAGTAATAACCCCTGTAGCTCCGCCAGTTTATTCCATCAGCATACGAGTTGTGGTGGCCTTCGTAATAGATGCCATTTAAATTGCTGTGATGACAGCTCTTGTACCACCAGGCCCCTGAAAATTGTTGTGAACAACTGTACCCATCATTATTTCTGTCCTTCGTGCTGAATGGGCTGCTACTGTGATACGACATTGCGTCGCCCGCAGTACCACTGTACCCAGACACACTTAGACGATAGTTGGTACTGCTATTGTCTACACGAAAGCTTTCATACAGGGCATATGCCCAGTCGTTGTCAAATGTTTCCAGATAAACTAGCAGTTTCGAGGAGCCTGTGGATGTGAGGCGGCTTAACTTGTCAAGGCCCATCCAGTAGTTTCCCGTAATGTCACCAAATCCATCCACATATTCTGACCAGTTTCTAAAAATAAGAAAAAAACAGTAACATTGCAAGATGATTTTTAGGACAGGCTGATAGCAGATGAGAATTTAAGCGGTTGTCGAAAGAAAACAATGAGCTGTTTCCTTGGGGTAACGAAGAAAAATGTAGCCACTGCATAAAAGTTAAAACTGAGTAACCCGAAATTGTATCGTACAATGTTTTTAGCTTTTATAATGTATATATAAACCCCAAAAGATAATAAAATAATCATAGTTTCCATCCTATAAGTTTAGACCGATAAAGGAGCAAGGTTGGTTAGTCATAGCTTCACAAAAGAATTTACTAACATGATCAGTGATTGTGTAATTATCAGTGTGGTGCAAATAGCGTTACGGAAGAGACTAAGGATAAAAGTTGCTAAAACAACTTGCTTATGTATAGTTCATTCACATATATAAAACAAATGCAGACCTAGGGTATGATTAGGACGAGGTGAGCTTTTGGCTGCTAGGATGCAATCATAAAGAAATAGTGAAAGTTGAGGTTTGAATGTTACCTGCGAGTGTAGAAATAAGCAAAAAAGTTATCAACACTGGTTGTATTTAAAAACTGATGAATGTTTTTAGCATAACATATTTGTATTTCAGTGCAGTCCGCTGTTATAAAACTGTGTCTATATGTGATGTATGTTATTTCTGGGGAGATCTGTGTGCTATGTATAAACACAGAGCGGATTAATATTTAAAACGAAGTTGCTCTCTTTTATGAGTACTGTTTTCGCAGGAGCCCAAGAGGGAGTAAAAAGGTGTTATGCACAACAGCCCGAATAACCGTACAGGTTGGCTGTAGGACAGCAGCAGCCTGTATAATTAGTTACACTTCCAGTGATAAATCACACTACCACATACTCCCGTCGTTGACAGGTTCGCATGACCTAGTGTTCTGGGAAAATAACTACAATTTACAATAAATAGCTACATTGTAAGACACGTAACTCAAACTTGTAAGAGCTATTAACCTTGTTATAAGGTTTAATCAACTTAAATGCGCCAGCATATTAATTATTTTTAGCACTTACTTGTAGAAGTCGACACTGGCATCGACCCTTCTTTGAATCACCGTCCATCCTGCATTGTTTGAACCATCGTGTCTTTCTGGGCTCAGCTCACAGTAAACATCAAATTCACCCATGCCATCAGGATTTATATAGAATATTCCATCATGATCGTAACCCCAATCCGCCAATTCCTTGCAACCTGTGATATCTGTGTTGTTGTTAACATACAGACATAACTCTAACTGTTGCGGCGTTAGAATAACACAATTTATGCATTTTATTAAAAAATCGGGACCATTTGTTAGAATGTCACAAATTGTACTGATAGGGAAAGATACAAAGCAATGTTAAACTTGACACAGTAAAGCATTAGACACTAGGATTTATTTAGCAGCTGTCATGCTATTTTTTATCACAGCTGGACGTTCCTGAGAGCCTTTAGAATGGCAAGGCAAGATAAATGACACTCTGGAAGTAATGAGATCACATTTTTGAAACCTAATGTAAACTGAAATGGCTTCGTATTACATTTGGATTAAATTTAACATATTACTTTGATATTCAAGGGAGTAGTGGAATCGCCAACCACATCCGGGTGTTATTCGTGCTAGTTGTTTCAGGGAAGGCTTTGAGTGGCGGTGAAAAGGCATTTAGGTATATCGCCCTTTCTTTATGGAACAATTTACTCAAGACGCTGAGAAGCACAGCTACTGTCGCACTCTTGAAGCAAAACTAAAACGCCCGAACATAACACAGAATGATGTCGTTTTGATTAGTATATAATTTATAATGTTATTATTTCACATTCTTTCTGAATTCTGGTGACCTCCTTAATTAATTTACACCGTATTAATAAAAACCCTTTGTCGTAAAGGATAAGCAAACTTGTCAAAATGTGTTAATTTGATTGGTTAAATGAAGAAAAACTCTAAGCATAGCCTCGTAAATTGTTTGTGTGTTTTTAAAGCATATGCTGTGAAATATTTAACAAGGCGAAGGACGATAAGTTATGCACGATCTTTAATTAAATGAAAGCAAATTGATGTACTGTGCCGTTGGGTTAACCAAAAAATGCTTACAGCAACAAAGCTGCAATCAGGAAACGTTAGGAAACATTACCGAGATTAACAAAGCACAAACACAATGGCGATTGCTATATTTTTATTCTTACATTTATATTTTAATTACAAACAAATATGTATACGGTAGAAATTAAACATAGCAACAACATTGTTTAATTTGATTTCAGGATTAACTTTACGGGCAGATGTTTATTGTTAAGGAACTTCATGATAAATAGGTCGTTGTTGTTAATATATTCAACGAGAATACTATTGCTAAATTACACTGAAACTTAATGTGGTCTTTTAGAGCTATTGCAAGAGTTTGCCTAGTCGCTTAAGACAACAATATTATTTTTTTTGATATTTTCGGAACGTAATTAAGAGATCTAATGCTTAAATGCTAAGGTGATACAAAGGCATAAGCAAAAATCACAAACCTTGGTTGATTTTTTGATAGAGTGTTGTATCAGACTGGAGAAAATTAAGGCTTCGTTCTGTTAATCCACTTCCTTCATACGCTAAAAAATGGCAGTCGTTAGTCATAATGTAAAAATAACGACACAGTAAAACTTTGCTGCAATAAACAGAACACTTAATGTTCTTGGACCGTATAGTTTCAAAATTTAAACTATATCCATTCAATAAACTTGCTTTGACGTTGACAAGGTAAGAATTATTTCTCAGTGTCGAATAAGGAACTGATATGTAGTTTATTTTGCAAGGAAGCAAGTTTACAAGGTTTGCTGTCAGGCATCCCACATACATCACTTCTGCAATAAATAACCTTATTTTATAAAAGTAAAATATATACATTTTATACACTTTTTAAATAAGCTGCATTACTGATATTACTGTTTATTCATCTGTAGGTTACACGTTTTCAGGTTTTCCTGTTGGTATTCCCCCTGCATTTAATCACTTAATCAATCATTTTGAATATGCATGAAGTTAGTCACGTAAATTGCAGCTCAACAATAAGTGCCCGTGATTAAAGCAAGTACTTAAGCCTCAGCCACTCCAATATGATATTGTGGTTGTGAATGTTGTCGCATGTTTTCGATTTAGTGTTTTGTAACTAGTAACTAGTTTTACCTAAAAATGTCATTTCATAGGGTTATCAATGAATCACATGTTTTTGAACAATTTCTTATGTTTTGCGATGTTTAGCAATACGTATGACCAGACAGCGCGCACTCGCTACTTTCGAACAGTTCATCAGGCCAAAGGCCGAAGAAAATGCTTTTTCTATTCTACAACTTAAAAACAAGCATGTTATACAGAGATCATAGTCATTATATTTTTATCGGTTCCAGTACGAGAAGGTGATTATAAATAAATAACACAGTCTTGTTTTCAAAGACATTTTATAATAAACTAAGAAGTACTTTGCTTGAGCTAGAGATTAATGATTGTCTTTTGGAAGTAATTGTCAGCAGTCATGAATGGAATAAATTAATACATTCCATGCGACAGGCATAGCGTGAGTGCTACACATAAATGTCGGTATCATAAAAGAGGTTTTAAGTAACTTTTCACAAGTTAATTCCTTATGCTCAAACCATCAACATTGTTCAAATGCATTACAGGACTTCGGTATATTTCCTTTATTGATAATAAGCGGTAGTCAATAAGCATAAGAGGTATAAAATAAAGGATTATAAAATGCATCGGTTATACCTTGTATCTGGGCTTTGTTGTGGCTACTTCCTCTAGAATGGAGAATGTTTCTAATTTCTTCAAACCAGAAAATGAGCAAAAACTAGCAAGCAGTTTATAATTCCGTTATTTTAATTTGTTCTAAACTCAATAACATTGGCATCTTTTGGCAGGGAGTACTTTAAATGATTTATTTAAGCAAGCCAGTCGTGTACATTGGTTCTTCATGTAGAACATATATGAGATAGGTTGAGGCTTTATGTTTGGATACTTTTTATTTATAATATATATTTTAATTTTTGATATAATACCTTTATTGCGCTTTATTTTGGCTCAATAAATATTTTTAAAAAGTCGACGCAAGTTGATTTAAATATAAAGTATTAGTTGCATGGAATTTATTCTTTCTATCTTGGGTCTGCCATACTTAAAACGAAATTACAATGCCTAAAATATTGTTAACACTTTTCTTTGTTTTTAAATCCAATATTCTAAATATAAAAATGGTGTTTTAGTTTATAGTTTTTGGATAAATCATGGCAATCAATTCCATGTAAACCATATATTTATGCTGGTCTACTTGTTCTAATTAACAAGTTTTAAATATTCGCTGTAGCCGCACAATACAATTATGAATGGACTGTTTGGCTGAGAGAGTCATTGTTCTTCCTGTTGATTAAATATAGTCAGCAACACACGGGTAAATGTTTGCATGTTGCAAGGCATGAGTAAAACCACAGTATTTATTGTTAGACTCAAAAGATCAGGCTCTCTACAGATTGCCTAAACCAGTCAGGCCAACTATAGATGACCTGAAAACAGGCAGGTTACCTATTGGTAGCCTGTTTTTTTTAGAGCTGGAAATTATAGAGCTGCCCTGGAATGCTTCGACTCGCGTTTTAGCACTACCTTTTCACACTTTCATTAAGTAACTTCAAAGGCGTTAGATAAATTTTTCGACTCGCCTTTTTGAACCCGATTTCGCACGTTTCTTTACTTAAGTTTAAAGCAGTTATATGAGTGACTTCAAACGACAGTCATTCCATTAGTTTTCCTATTATAATCCAAATTGAAATTCTTTAAAGGTGCCCAGTATCGGACTCAATTGAGTTCAATACTACGCAGTTTATATTTGGACACTCAGTTACAAAGTATCAGCTTGAAATTATTACAATTAATATTTCCGAAGCGGCGACTTGTTGGATCTGTTCACAAATTGATCTAACTGATGAATTTTAAAAGCCGTTATATGAGTCACTTCCAACAATATTCATTCTATTCGTTACGTTCCCTATTGAATACCGAATTGCAATTATTTAAATATGCTCAGCACAGTTGATGTTTGGATATTCTGTTAGAGGAATACCAGTTTAAAATTACAATAAATATTTCAAATTTGTTGGATCTGTCCATAAGACGGTATCAATAAATGAAAAAAAAACCGTTGACACAGAAGCCTCCGTCTCGGCAAAAACGGGGTCCAGGTGGAAGTGACTGCCCTCGATGGCCTGAACTCAGCTGTAGCCCACTACGTCAGACGAATCATCGTATTCCACGAATATTTTGGTCACTTTCAAATTTGTGTGGATGTGTAGCGATTGGAAAGGATAGCTTCTTGAATCCATTGTCAAGGTTATATTTTACCCGCACTTCAACTACATCGATTTCGAAGTAGCGCTGACCAAGGTGGCGCATTGTGGCTGCCCACAGTGCTTTGCCCTCACCGAACAGGCTCCAGTCCGGTGTAGCAAGCCATCTTAATCCCCTGCACAGCTTCCCTCCGGGAGGAGGGGGAGCTAGACCAGGCTATCTTCCCCCTTCCCCCTCCATTATCTTTACCCCCACCATCCCACGAACTTTTTTGCATGTTAGTGTAGTTTGATAATATTTGTTTATGTGAATAAATGGACTCAATAAAACTGTATTAAACTGTATCTTAAACTACTTCATTGACTAAATCAAACATATTTCAAACAAAAATAAAAACGCATCCTTGATCAGAAAATTCTTTGCTTTTATCTTAATATATCCTTTTAAGCATTTTTAGAAAGAGATTTCTGATGGATAAGATTATCATAAATAACATCCACATTATCCAAGAAGCGCTTTGTTGTATGTTCAACTTTATCTTTCATTTAGAAAGTGGTACCAGGTGGTGAGAAAGCTCTCAGTTTTTCACTTACAGTCAGATCCACAGTAACTTAAAATTACCAGAGATTTCTTATCTAGCTGTTTGAATCACCTGCTACAGAACATAAATAAAAATAAAAGGAAAAAAATAGTTGAAGCTAGAATGGCTTGGGGTGGGAATAGGGCAGAAAAAACATTGCTAGTCTGGGTTTAGAGAAACATACCACGTGGGGGAATGTGGACTAGTCCAACTTCCACCGGTGGGGGGGGGGGGGAGGGATATAGCGGGGGAGCTATACAGGGAGCAAGATATACTGTTACATTTTCCCCTTATCCAGATGCATCCAGTGACTGAACCTGGTAATCAAACAAACACTGAAAGACACTTTGGAAGTACAAAGAGCTGCCTGTAAAGATGTCGTAGATTGACAGTTTGCTGGCGTTGTTGTGGCAGGGGAGGGTGTAAAGATAAAACAAATATCGACATACGTCGTCCACTGGGGAGTCACAAAATAGGTGGTGTACTTGCACTTGAGGTTATATTAAAATAAGCATTCAGGGAATTTGTTCAATTTAAGCTCTGCAATGGCCGCACTCCAGACGACTTTTCATACAAGCAGATTGGTAGTATTCAACAACTAAAATCTGCATAAAAATGCAGACACATGTCGTCAAATTTACTTAACGCAAATATTACCTTTCGCGACATTACTTCTCTAACTCAAGTGAGTACATACGAAACGATGAGTGTTTCAGTTTAGTCCGAAAGCTCATCAAAATAGGCGTTGCAACGTGATTTGATTGCCGTCACTTAACGATAAGTGATTTGATGTCCGCTGCCGCTTATGCAGGTAGCTATCCCTGTGGGTCAAGGTCGTTGCAGGCGGCCAAGATATTGTGACTGACGAGCCTCTGAGATCATTAATATGCCGTGATCGTTGATAGATTGTGTCGAGGGAACTTTCTAGTGGTGAATGCCTGCGACCTATGGTAACTGCCTCAAGGATCGAATATGCGGACTGCAGTGGTGTATGCTCTACAAAGTAGTGTGTTATTGTAAAATTAAGTTTATTTATTTTGCTTCAACAGTAAATATAATAAGCACATTGCTTCGCTATTTCAGGGGTACGATCCAGACACCCAGGAAAATGTTGTGCCACTTTTCGTTTATTGCTCCCGACATGCCGCGTTCTAACTGCTACATATTTAACCAGGAGCTGACTCCCTGTGAAGGTTTGCTGGTGATGAGGGCATCAAGACTGCAACAGCTTATTTGTTAACTTCCATCTCTAGAATTAAAATATTGTGTGTTGTTTTCAATAATTGTTTGATGTAAATTAAAACAGTTTTTTTCTTCTAACTAGTTCCTACTATTTAAAAGCTGAAGTTGCTGATTTAAAGTTCTCGGGGCTTGCCCAAGTGATTCAAGTGTTGTGTTAAATTGGAAATTAAAGAGTTATTCGAATAACCAGGACATAAACGAGATATTTAAAATGTGCATATTTCATTGTAAACCATTTAATTCAAAGAAAATAAAATTTAAAAAATATTGATGTCGGATGGTATTTAAAAGTATAAAATGTTAAAATTCAGGTATCACTCTTAGTTAGTAATAAACACATTACCTTTGTTGCAAATCACCTTTTTAATTGAACATGGCGGTGTGAGCCAGTTCTTTACTTAAGTGTTGTGAGAAGACACATCGTTTAAAACTATGACACTTGTTTCTTCTAAAATTGCCAGTAGAATGTTTTGAAACTACAAACGACAATAACTTGTTACCGGCCGAAAACACGGTTCTTCGACACTGAAACCCTATAGTTAAAACACAGTTCGACGTTTCTTCTTTTCAGTAATCCATTCATGATTTTGCTGTGTTGGTTTCGTATAAGTTTCACAGTAGGCAATTCTTATAGAATATCAAAAGTTTCAATTGTTTTGCCCACGTTTGCTTCCTCGCTTGTGTTTGATATGTTGTTTTGGTCAGTCTTTTTAATCTCGCCGTTAAAGCAGTGGTAGCTTGAAAATATTGTGAAACATCTTACTTCTCTTTTGAACTTTTACTGTTTAAAAAAATCTGTGAATTGAAAGTATGTCTTCCAATCTTGTAGAATGTAACATTTGTCTGTGTAGTTTTAAACGTTTTGGTGTAGGTACTGTACAACACTAAATATATTCGGTAAAGGAGCAGAACGATGCATAATATATAAGACATGGATGACCTGCATGACGGGTAAATACAGTGAAACCCCGCTATTAGGGACAAAAAGTGACTGAAGAACTTTGTCCCTAATGGCGGGGTGTCCCTAATTTCGAGGTCCTGTTCAATCTGACAACTACAACTAAAATCTTTGGCTATTTTTTACACTTTTTTTGGCTTTGATTATTTTAACTTTATAAGATAGGGAAAGTTCGTTCCGTTTTCTTTTCACATCACCGATATTCATACTTAACACCTAGTATAACATCTTAACTGAGTATAAAGACAATGACATACTTGTTCTTGTATACGAATTTTAAAAGACGGAGCACATGTCAGTAGGGTTTAGTAGTATAAAGCTTCTCTCTTAAGCACACATCTTTTGTGATAAGCCCTATTATCTTTACATTCATTGTGTTCAATATAATGTACTCAAAACCCAGAGATAACAATAGCGAAAAAACAAACACTACCGCGTAAGAAGTTGATAGGGGTTGTTTACACAACGTACAACATATGGACAGCATTTTAACTGTCCACAATAGAGGGGTTGTTTTAAATGTGTAACTGTACTTACGGGGTAAAAAGAGTGTCCCTAATTCTGAATAGAGGGGTGTCCACAATAGAGGGGTCTAGATATAACAGAACTCTATGGCCTTTTAAAATAGACTGAAAAATGCTGTCCATAATTCAGGGGTGTCCATAATAGAGGGGTGTCCATATCCGGGGTTTTACTGTACTACTTTTCCCAGTGGTCATTTCTACCCTGTTAAAATATGTATTACGGATTTTTTTGGGTTGGTCAGCTATATTTTGGGATCTAGGAACGCCCTTCCTATGTGAGCATGTGCTTATTGTTTAAAGATGAATCAATTTGATTGCCACAGGTTATTTGCAACTTAAACCCATAACAGATCAACCCACTTATTCATTGATAACAAGGCCTTTTACTAGATCATCATGTACTGACAAGGACATTTCCATACGCTTACGTATAAAACTGGAACTCTTTACAGTGTCCGATTTGACCAGATAGCCAACAGCACAACTGTTGAATAGAAAAAAAAACAGAGTCACTGCGATACAAGGTGCAAATATTATTGCAATACAAGCTACACACATTATCCTAGTCTTTATATAATTTATAGTGTTGTTAAAGCTATTGAAGAATAAACAAAGAAATAAAATCATAAGTAACATTATTAAGTATACGCATTTCCTCACTGGAATTCATATTATTCAACTTCTATACTTTTGCCATCCTGAGGGAAACAATTATTGTTTTTACTGATCGATTCTTAACTAGAATGGTTATTACAGTAACTGGCATGGTTATTTTCAACTTCTCCGGATGTACCCATTTCATAATGACTATTTTGTACAGCCTTAATTTACTAGTAGGCAGCATTTTAAAACAATTTGTCTAAGCATGAACCAGAGTAACCACACTGTCTTCGTAACATCAAGTCACTTTACTTAGAGCGCGGACGTCCTTCCAATGTTTTGGCTTGTTGCTAAGATAATCCCCACGCTCGTAACACCCATTAACACATTCATTCAAATAACTTCATTTGGATAGATAAGCAACTGTAACAGTACATTTGATATGCATAGCCACAACTACCATAGACAGAGTCTATTTTTGTAGATGTGTGCAAAGCAAGTTGTGCTGGCACTTCTATGCATTTAAGAGCAAAAGTTGCTGTGTTTGTCTTACTTCAGTAATGCAGTGTTTACTTCTATATACAGCTAAAAAATTGCATATGTTTGGCTTTAGTATTTTACGCGACGTTTCACATAGTTACGCTATACACAATGACCTTTTATGCGTCATCCCTGTGTGATATTTCATCAATTTGTAACGTTAAAGTGCAGCAGAGACAGTAAATAGATTATTTACAAATGCACCGTTTTTGTGATTAAATTTTTCTCGTTTGTTCATGTGTTTATTAAAAGTGACATTAGTAAAATTGAAAATAGAACATTGTGTATAGATTTATGTTACTTTAAAATATGGAACCTAAATTAAATGACTTCTTGACTTCCTCAAATATAGAAGTAATTTGTAGAAACGTGTGTGCTGCTGAAACATTAAGACTTTTCGTACCTCATTCAAAAACGCACTTACTTTGTAAAAATGTTGCAGTTTGTTTTCAGAAAATCATTTTTAATTGGCTATTGCAACTATAGGTATTTGTTTGTACACCTTATTCCATTCCAAATAATAACACAGTGAGGCATATCTCATTGATTCAAGCATACAAAAATCATATATAAAAATATTGTCATCAATTATGCAACAAAGCTGTATGCTAAACCAGTTCTTTTAGGAGCTGTTGCTTTTTTGTCATTATAATCATATTACCTTCATAATCACTTTTTTATAAGAGTAATAATGACCGTTGTGGGTATACCAGTTTATCCCATCACCAAAAGAATTGTGGTGGCCTTGGTAATAGATGCCATTTAAATTGCTATAATGACAGTCGTTATACCACCAGGCCGCTGAATATTGTTGTGAACAATTGCGCCCACCATTATCTCTGTCCCTTGTGCTGAATGGCCTGCTGTTATGATACGTCATTGAGTCGCCCGCAGTACCACTGTAACCAGACACACTCAGGCGATAGTTGGTACTGCTATTGTCTATATGAAAGCTTTCATACAGTGCGTATACCCAGTCATTCTCAAAGGTTTCCAGATACACTAGTAGTTTCGAGGAGCTGGTGGATGTGAGGCGGTTTATCTTGTCAAGGCCCATCCAGTAGTTTCCAGTAATGTCACCAAATCCATCCACATATTCGGACCAGTCTCTAATGACACAAGACAGTAACACCGCATTACAATTACAGTCCTTTCATAAATTTTAGAACTGAGTAACCCGGAATTGTATTGTACAATGTTTGTAGCCTGTATAAGTTATACATAGACTTCTTAAGGGAAAATAGTGATGGTTAACCTGATAAGAAGCTGCGCTTGTACTTTCGATCCTATAGTTATTAAATAGATGAAGCAAGGGTTTTTAGTCATAGCGTCACTACCGGTTTTGTTAGTATCACCACGGATTGTTTTATTATCAGTGTAGTGCAAGGGATAAATGTTGGACAACAACGGGGTGCAGCCTGTGTTACTGGTTAAGGTTCCAGTGAGACACTGCCACACACTCCCGTCGTTAAACACTTGGCAAGTTCGCAGAACCTAGTGTTCGGGGGCAATTAACTACAATTTACAACAATTAGCTATATTGTATTAAACACAACTGAAACTAATTTGGTAAGATTAAAGAGTTGTTATCTACGTAATTATCAAATGTTTATAAGGTTTATCCAAGGCAAACAATATTGGTTATTTTTAGCACTTACTTGTAGAAGTCGACACTGGCATCGACCCTTCTTTGAATCACCGTCCATCCTGTACTGTTTGAACCATCGTGTCTTTCTGGGCTTAGCTCACAGTAGACCTTAAATTCTCCCATGCCATCAGGATTTATATAGAATATTCCATCACGATCGTAACCTAAATTCGCTAATTCCTTGCAGCCTGTGATATCTGTGTTGTTGTTAATACACTGACATAAGTCTATCGGTTACAACTTTGGAAAAACACAAGGTATGTCCTTTCATAAAACTGACTTTGTTTGAGTTGAGGTATGTTTATAAAGTGATTTCGGAGCCACAAACTGTACTGAGAGGATACGGTATATACGACGTTCCTCTGGCCATGGTAGAGCATCAGGTACAAGGATTTATTTAACAACTGCCATGCCCTTTGTAATCACGTTCCTGAGAGTCATCGGAACGACAAGGCAAGATAAATGACATTACGGAATCAATGAGATCAAGTTTTTGACAGCAATGCAAACTACTTTGGCTTCGTATTACTTTGATATTCAAGGCAGTATCTGTGTTATTTATTTCAGGGAAGGCTTTGAGTGGTGGTGAAAAGGCATTTAGTTCTGTCGCATTTTGTTTATGGAATACCTTACTTGAGACACTGAGAGGTACACCTACTGTTGCACTCTTAAAAAATACTGAAACGCAAAACATTAGCACAGGGTAATGCCATTTTAATTTGTATACAATTATTAGACATTCTTTCTGGATTATGGTGACCTTATTTAATTTATACCGTATTAACAAAAGCGGTTTGTCGTAGCAGTACAAAAGGCCACTCTTTGGAGAAACAGTCATCAAAGGCAAACAAATTTGAGAAAATGCGTGAATTTGCTTGTTCGATGAGAAATAAGTTTTATGTAGCATAGCCTCGTAAATTGTTTGTATGCATTTTAAAGCATATCGAACTAGGAGAGGTAGTCTGACGATAAGTTTTGCATAACCATTTCAATTAAATGAAAACAAAATGATGTAGCTTACCATCGGGTAAATGAAAAGAAAGTAAGCTGAATCCAATTAAAGGAAATATTACTGAGATTAAAATAACCACTGACACAAAGGCGATTGTTATATTCGTATTATATATATATATATATATATATATATATATATATATATATATATATATATATATATATTGCATATAAATACATATACAGAAGAAATTAAACATCAGAGTGCTTAGTTTGCCTTCACGGCCAATGTAACCGGAGGATGCTCAATGTTAAGGAAGTTCATGGTAAACAGATTGTTGTTGTTAATATATTCAATGAGAAGGCTATTGTTACACAATCTTTTACAATTATTTCAAGAAGTTTGCATAGTCACTGAAAACATTAATGAAAATATTACTTGTTTGACAATTTCCGACCATAATTAAGGGTTCGATATAAAAGATCTTTTGCTGTAACGCTATGGTGATACAAAGGCATAAAGAAAAATGAATATAAAATCACAAACCTTGGTCGAATTTTTGATAGAGCATTGTATCAGACTGTAGTGAAGTAAGGCTTCGCTCTGTTAATCCACTTCCTTTATATACTAATAAATGGCAGTCGTTATTCATAGTGTAAAAATAACGACACAACAAAACTTTGCTGCAATAAACAGAACACTTAATGTTCTTGGAATGTATCTTTTCAGTGTTCAAAGAATATCCTTTCAATAAACTTGTTTTGACGCTGAAAAGGTGCGAATAATTTGTCAGAGTAGAATAAGGAACTAATACGTAGTTTATTTCTTTGGGAAACAGATTTGCAAGATTTGCTGTTGCGCTTCTCACATTAATCACTTCTGCAATTAATAACATAATTTTACAAAAGTAAAATATATGCATTTTATATACTTTTGAAAAAAAAGTATTGATTACTGTTATTCATATACAGCTTACAGTTATCAGTAATAAGTTTGATCGTGCATTAGGTTAGTCAGGTATATTGCAGCTCAACAATAAATGCCTGTGATAAAAGCAGGTACCAGTGCTTAAACTACTGCAATATGAACATTGAAGTTATGAATATTTCTGTAGGTTTTCGTGTCAGTTTTCTTTGCAAAGTAACCAGTTTTACTTTAATTCACATTGTTATCCATGAATCAAGTGTTTTTGAACAAGATGTATAATTTCTTATTTTTCGCGATGTTTGGGAATATATATGATCTTACTTTGCCCAATCGTTATTTTCGAGCAATTCATCTCGCCGAAGAAACTTTTTGCCTATTCTTCAGCTTGAAAACAAGGCAGATGCATGTTGCATAATGCATACGGATGATGGTCGTTATATTGTGATCGGTTTTAGCACGAGAAAATAGTTATAAATAAATAACGCAGGATTATAAAATGCATTATGTAGACTCTTTATCTGAACTTTACTGTAGTTATTTGCTCTGCAATGCGAATACTTCAAATTTTGTTTCCACATAACTAGTGGAAATCCAAGTAAAAATTGAATCGGGGAAAATTAGCAAACCAGAACTTTAGATGGTTTATTTAAGCAAGCCAGTGTTTAACCACTGTTTGTTTATTGGTTCTTCATAAAGAACTCGCCAGCGCTGTATGACATAGGCTTAGGTCCTATCTCATACGAATGGTTGGGCTCCTTTTCGTATAATATATATTTATACTTTTTTACATTTATCTTTGCTCCACTTCATTTTGGCTTCATAATTAGGGTTTAAAAAAATCGACGCAAGTTGATTTCAATACGGCTGATGTTTTATGAACAAAGATAGATGAAAACGAGTTCGCAAAGACACGGCAATGGATTTCTTACAGACCCAATCTTGAAACTTTCGAAATCGCAATAACCAGAGCATCATAATGACTAAGGATCTGAATAATATAATGTCCCAGTTTAAAAGTAAGATGGAAGAGGTTATTAAATATGTTTTTAATTTGCATCATGTGATTTTCTAAAAAGATTTTTATCTAAAACACTTAATACAATAGCGTTAATACTGGCACAATTGTGATCTAAGAAAATAAGGCCCTAATCCCCCCGCCAACCCCCCCCCCCCCCCCCACGGCGGCCTAAACTCCCGACCCAACAACCCCCGCCCCCGGTTCTCAAAGAAAATGTTCTTCATTAATTTTCACTTTCTCCTAATCGCTTACACATCGTGACAAAGCTAACATTTCAACATTTCACAGCAATTTGGGTCATTTTATACGTTCCTGCAAACATACACCGGAACTCGAAGTGCAATTTCTAATGTGTACACACTCATCAATCGTAAGAGCAATTGCAATTTCAAACACTGAGTGCTATCATCAATGGATGTATGAAGTTCCTTTCATAATGATGATCAATTGATTCAGTGGTTCAGAAATTGCAACTTTAAACACCGTGTGATCTCTTCAATGGGCATTTGAAGTGTAGTTAACAACATGGATGTAACGCAATTACAAAATATAAAATAGACCTGAGAACCGGGGGGTTTCGGGCCGGAGCGTTTAGGCCGCCGGGGGGTTTCGGTTGGGGGGGGGATTGACGGGGGTGGGGGGTGTTAGGGCCGTGGGGTTTCGGTCGGGAGGTTTGGGCCCAGACTCAGAAAATAATATGCAACACCAGTACTCAGATAGACTCAATAACATTTTCTACAATGAAAGTAACTGATCACACAATAGCTCAAATTCAAATGTGTTAGAATTCTATATAGCTAAGCGCAAAGTAGGAAACAGGTCTGGTTTAAAATAAGCACAAAACTTCAAGCATTCTCAGAGTATCGTCATCACAGTCACACTGCTGTTGGTATTGTGCTGAAATTGACAACCTGCTTATTTATTTTATAAAAAGCCTATTGTAGTACGTTGCATTATATTGAAATAGGCTATTTGGTATTAGTTGATTACACAAGAGTGCCATTCAGTGTGGTCTCCGAGACTTATATTTTCAAAAAGGTCAACTTGTGAGTTAAAATCACATTGACATTGCATCGAAAATAAGAAAATTTGCTCGTTTGTATAATATCAAGAACATATTTTATAACTTTAGTTAGCCAATGCAATTGAGAAATTCCAAATTTGACCTCAGGAGCTGCTTTCAAGATTATTAGTTACATGGAATTTATTCTTTTCGGCTTGGGTTTGTTATATGTAAAAGAAAATTGCAATGCGTAAAATAGTATATTATATTACGTTGTTTTCTTTGCTTTCAAATGCAATGACCCTAATATAAATTTTTTTTTACTTATAGTATCTTTTATAAATCATATCAATATTAATATGTAATCCATTTGTGTTTGTACACTTGGTTTAATTAACAAGTTTTAAATATTGGGCTACAGCCGTAATCTGTAATTATAAATGGACTGGTCTGATGAGAGTCATTGTTCTTCTTGTGGACTAAACATAGTCAGGGATACAACGGTAATTTTTTTGCGATCTATATGTTACAGTGCATGACTAAAATCACACTATTTATTGATCTGAAAAGACCAGGCTATCTATAGATTGTTTAATCCAATCAGGCCAAGTATAGCTGGTTCACATCGAGGTTGATATCTGGGCGTTCAGTTACAAAGTACCAACATGAAAATACAATAAATTGCTCTAATTAATCAATTGTAGTTTGGATCTTCCGGAGCTGTTCTAGTTATTATTCTAGCATTCCTCCTGGTGACGGCAACTCTGAATGCTATTGGCTGTCCAGAGTGGAGATTTTATTTCTCCTTTCGCCAGCCGTAAATAGCAGTAACAAAGCCAAACAGGACATTATCATGACGTTCAAGCCTACAGACACCCGGATGTACATCTAAAATTGAATTGCTACGATATAAGTACACCAATTTAAGTAAACTCAATGCAAACATTTTAAAAGCGAAATTTTCTAAGTAAGAGAAGCAAATCCAAAAACAGTTAGGCAATATTATTAAGCAGTATTATTATGCAAGTCTTGCTACAGACTTAACAAGAAACATAGTTTTCCAAAATGAGAAATGCATATTTTTCAGAAAATAAAAATACTGAATAGAATATTATGATGTAGTCTAATATGGGTGTTGTAGTTATAACTGTACTGGTCTGTTAGAACTACTTCAATCTTGCCTCATAAATATCAAAAGATAGTAAAACCTCCAAACAGATGCTTCTTACGTGAGTTGAAGCATTTCATGTTAGCTCTATAATTCTCAAACCTAAAATCAAGCTATGTCAATCAATAGCTTGGCTTCCTTCATGACATGTATTGTTCGCTTAATTGACTTAGAACGTCTGTAGATAGATGTGCCCACTCGTTTCTTTCGAGCAATTTGTCACGCTAAAAAAACGTTCTGCCTATTCTACAACTTGAAAACAAAGCAGCATCATGCTGCATAATTCATACAGCGGTGGTCCTTATATTTTGATCAGTTTAGTGTCAGAAGATAATCATAAATAAATAAGCAGGATTGTAAAATGTACTAATTTATTATTTATGAGTCTTTATTTATTATTGACTCTGTATCTTTGTTGTTGTTACTTCTTCTGCAATGCGGAATGTTTTATATTTCTACAAAACTAGTAAATAAGTAAAAATTAAATCGGGGAAAATTCAGCAAGCAGTTCATAATTTTCTTATTTTAACTTTAACTGTTCGTCTGGCATATTCAAAAGCAAGTTGCTCACATCCAATTATGTATTTACTATATTAGGAAATGTCGGTACAAAGCAGATATGGATAGATAAAGACGCTTTTGAGTGCAAAAGACAAAACTGATTTTTTCTACACATTCAAGAAACATCTTAACCAAAACTTGGAATCTTGTTTTTATTCTTTAAATCCTCATTTACTGATTTTTTCTTGTGATTTCATTTCACCACAAACAATTTGTGTCGCTTTTATTCCCATAGACAGACGGATAACTAGCTTTTTGTTGCATGAAGTATGGAATGTTTACTTAAGGCTAATTTAGAAGGACAACAAGATCATCTGCGAATTTTTACTAGTTTTTTTCAAATCTAATCAATTCTTGCTGCATTCAAATAAAGATGTGGAAGCTATTCCTGTGTTATTGATGTTCCAATCCGTTACGGAGAATCGTTAATTTTTCGGGAGGACCTGAAACGTGGTTGGTGAAATTTTATATGTTTTTAGAAAAATAACCTATGGTGATTTGACCATCTAAACTTTAATGATTTTATAAGTAATTCAATATTCTTGACTAGCAGAGGTCAAGGTGAATTTCACTTAGCTACAGATTTGATTTCAACTAGGTGAATTTAGAATCTAGATCTTGACTGGGTCTAGATTGAGAAATTTGGGCTTTCTGCTAAAGCATAAAAACAAGACATATAAACAACATTTTTGTTGCTTCTATGAAATATAAATTTCATCACCAAGTACCCGGGCTATTGAATAGAAACGCCTTTCAGCTTTACAAAAGAAAATTTTGCGTAGTGTTCTAGCTGACAAGAAAGTTTCTGTAATTGTCAATATATTTTTTCAAGCATACAACATTTCGTGAGACTTTGGTTTTAAACAAGGGCAATACCCAGTAGTGAAAGCAAACACTTTCTCGATCTCAAGGTTAAGAATCGTGTGAGTATCCATTCGGTATAATTGTCATTCCTCTACCACACCGCACTCTCTTGAAAACTAAACAGACAAGGGGTTACCAAGCGGGATATCAAAGCCAACTTATTTCCTTCAGGACATTGAAGTGTCCGCCTTCCATGGCCTGAATACAGCCGTACATACTACGTCAGTAGAGTCACAGTAGGCCACGAATGTTGTGATCACATTGCAATCTGTCCATTCTTCCAGAAAGGCTGTCCGTGGATGACGTGTATCTTGGAATCATAGTCAATCAACTTTGATTCTCTGTCGGCATGGCTGTTTATTGATTCACAGATAAACCAAGGACTTCTTCCATCACCAATTTAGCCCTTACCAGGCCTGATCCAGATATTCAGCGATTGGAATTACAGCTTCTTGAATCCATTGACAGGGCCATATTTTACCCGCGCTTCAACTGCATCGATTCAAAAGTTGCGATGACCAAGGTGGCTCATTCTGGCGACCCATACTGCCTTGCCAACGCCACGTCGACGCCAGTCCGGGCGCACGATGAAGAAGCTCCCGAATGCTGTGCGCTCATCCAGAATGCGTTCAATGATTGAACTTGGTAATTAACAAAAAACGCGAAAAAGCGCTTAAGATATTCAAATAACTGCCTTGATGGGTATCTTAGATCGAAAATATACTGGCGTTGCTGTGGCAGAGGAGGTTGTGAAGCGTGAACAACATATTGACATACGCCGCCTAAGGCGGTAGTAACAAAATAGGTTTAGTAATTTGTGTGCAACAGCTTGCGGTGTACTTGCACTTGTGGCCACATTAAAATAAGCATTCAGCGAATTTGATCATTTTAAGCTATGCAGTGGTCGCACTCCATACGCTTTTCACAGTTTGGTGGTATTGAATGCCTGTGGTCGTATTCTCAAATGTTACCTCGCAGTTGACAGTTTTCGTGAACTGTTCCGTTAACAAAACTTTCGAAAATAGATTAATTTGATCAGTTTAAAGTATAAAGCCTCTCTAAGTTTGTTAGTATGATTTGATCACAACGATTAATTTCAGCTGCCCTTTGTAAAGTTTACTGTGCAGGTAACTTCCTTGAATATGGCGGCTGATAACGAGAGGGTCCTTTTAGCTTTAACACAATCAAGAACTAAAACCTGAGTGAAACTGTAGACATATGTCGTCAAAGTTAACGTTACGGAAAGATAACGTTTTCCTACATTGCTTCTGTAAACTAAAAGGTGCACACGTCAAATGAAGGGTATCAGTCTGGTCAGAAAACTTATCTTATCGATCAGTTGCTTGGTGTCCGTTTTCAACAGCATGTGTAATGACTACCTCAAGGATACCATCCCAGACACCCAGGTGACTTTTGAGTTAGTCACTTTTTGTTTAGTGCCTCCGAAATGCCGCGTTCTAATTCCCTAACTGCTCACAAGCTTAGTTTCAACTTTTCACCACCAGCATGGAAATATTGTTTGCTGCTCATAATCATTGTTTGTTGTAAATAAAAGCTACTATTTCTTCCAACTATTTGTTGTTATTAAAAGGCTTAAAGCGATGATTTTAAAAAAGTACTCGAGACTTGCCAAAGTGATTCAAGTGTTGTGCTTAAATTAATCATTGAAGAGTGAATCGAACAACCAGAAATTAAACAAGATATATTTCATCGTAAACCATTTAATGTAAAGAAAACAAAAAATATTGCTGTTTATGGTGCTCAAAAGTATAAAAATGTTAAGAGCAGCTGCGCCTAGGTCTGAGCTACAAACAAAGAAAAGCCACTTTGAGTCTAACACGAGAGGAGTGATGGTCATACAACCCAGTAACTATTGGGACACAATAACAACAAATAGACACAACGTCAGGTTTTTGTTGTTTAATCCGACGTAGCATAGCCCTCGAGTATTCGACGTCTAATCATTACTACGCAAAAGTTGCAAATGGAAACAATGTCTATCTTCAGACGTTGCATAGTCGTTAGGAAAACAGCAGCACATGAAATTCGGTTCAAGCATAATACAGTATCACCAACTTGAAAGGGAGAGTTACAGTATGGTCACCCCTTCATTACAGTATCCCCACTCTTTGATCCGGATATGCATGAAGTCGATTTTCACAAATATTTTTCAAAAGTAGGTGGCAAAAAGCTTGTGCGATCCGGAAATATTTTAAGCACATCACGCGACCAAAGTAATGTATTAGCTGACAACATAACTCAGAAGAGACATAAAATTAAATAAATGCAATAAATTTCCAACCGATAATTGACCAATTTCGAACCGTTGTTGTGTGGCTTAATTTTATGAGTTCAGTTTCCTGTTCATAAATACAACAAACAACATTTTCAATGCACTTGGTTTGCATATTGATCTTATTTGTTTATGAATTTATATTTGTGTTTATATAGCGTCATAAATATTTGATTTCCAACTCTAAAGTTAGTCCCAAAATAAATCATCAACGAGATTATATTTCTGCACATCAAAACACGAACACAGCGCTCAGGTTTAATTCTTAAGTAATAATACACACACATATATTGACACATATATTTCCCTCTGTCATCCACACATTAGTAGGGACAAACATTTCGCATCACCAACCTACAGACACATGTTGGCTCATAATGTGAGAGATACACTCCACATTACCAGCCTCACATTTCTCTCTGCTACAAACACTCTGCATTACCACTTCAGATTGCTTAGACAAGCACTCCATATTACATTTGTCACCTTAAGTCAACAATTACCAAACGCTACTCGGCTTATACGACGTGTTTAGGCTGTGTTGCTTACAATATATTATTCAAGAAATAACCCATTGAAGGAAGTATTTTTGCGTTTTCATTTTTGTAGAGTGTTTAACATTTTGCTAGCGAAATGAGGTTCTAGTTTAAAATTTATGATATCTGTTTCTTCTAAAACTGACAGTAGACTGTTTTGAAACCAGTTTTTAAACAATAATCATTTGTTACCCTCCGAAAACATATTATTCAATCTGGATTCAAAGATCGTCAATTGACCCTGTACGCTTGCAATAAATAGAAACATTGGAATTTCATATATGCAGTTCTTGGAATTTATGTTCACATATATAAATGTTCACGTTTTTTATCAATGATTTTTCAACTCCTCCGTTGGTAGATAAATATGCGATACGCAAGCATTTTATTAACCGGCTTTTAATCAAGGCAGACAAGATGCACGTTTTCAACTTGGAACCTTTGATTTGTCATAACTATTTCATTGTTTTGCAGGCGACAACTTTCTTATTTTCATCGGTTCACTGATACTACCTTGTAGTTAAAACACACACGTTTTCGTATAAGACTAACAGTAGGCAGCTTGTACAAACATACAATATGCAATACAAGCTACACACATTATCATAGTCTTCGATGTAATTTATCGTGTTGCAAAAGCTAGTGGAAAAGTGAAAATGGAAATAAAATCATAAGTAACATTTCTTCTAAGGTGTCTCGCTCTGTACGTCCCAGTTATATACGCCTGTTTTCGAATTCGGACGGATACATTCGCAATATAGAAATCTCTATTAAAATCATTGAAATGATGTAAAACACGACAGTCTCAAATGGAACGAAAAAACTAATTTCTATAAATTAATGCAATTAATTTTTTGGCGTAGTTGTTCAGTTACTAAAACAAAATGCTGTAAAGTAGCCGGGCAGTAACTGTCCCATGATTTCAAATGATCAGAAAACCATGATTTATGGCAATTATCTCACAGGACAACAACCATCTTTAATTCTGCTGGAATTCATTTGATTCTATGTATTGAACATCAGTACTTTTACTAATCGAAGGGAAACGATCATTGCTTTTACTGTTTGATTATTAATTAGAATGGTATTGACAGTAAGTGGTATGGTTATTTTTAACATTTTCCATTTCATAATTGCTATTTGATACCGCGTTATTTTGCTAGTAGCAGCATTTTCAAGCAATTCGTCTAAACATGAACCAGAGTATACACACACACTGTCTTCGTAATATCAAGTTACTTTATCTACAATACGGACGTCCTTCCGATCTTTTGGCTTGTTGTTCAGATGACTCCCACGCTCGTAACATCCATTAACACATACATTCAAATAAGTTTATTTGGATGGATAAGTAAGTGTAATGGTACATGTTACATGCGTAGCCACAACTGCCAATGGCAGAGCCTATTTATGTAGATATGCGCAAACAGAACACCCCTTAAATCCCCATCTATTTGATCAACCTTAAACGTCACAGTACAGTAGAGACAGCAAATAGATCACTGACAAATGTGCTGGTTTTGTGACTAATTCTTAATGTTTATTCAAGTGTTTATCAAAAGTGACATTGGTAAATTTAAAAATGGACCATCTTGTATAGATATGTATGACTTTAAAAAATGAAACCTTAATTTAATGTCTTATTCAAATATATAATTAATTTGTAGAAAAGTGTGTGCTGTTGAAAAATAAATGCATCAATACCTCATGCAAAAAGGCACTTGCTTGACTTTAATTTCTCAATGCAAGCAATGTGCTGTTTGTTGTTAGAAAATCATTTGTGATTGGCGGATGCAAATATAGGTATTTGTTTGTACACCTTATGATGCTCAAATACTCTGACGTAATACATGAGAAGGACGAATTATAAATCATTTACAGACTGCTGTTCTTTTTGAACTTAGGTAATATCACCAAATTCTTCCGATTGTTTTGACCAGTTTCTAATGAGACAAAACAGTAATACCCCATTACAATAACAGTTATTCAATTTTAGAACTGAGCAGCCTAGAATTGTATTGTACAATGTTTTAGCTTGCATAATTCATGCATAGGCTGCTAAAGATAAAATAATGATGATTAACCTGATATGGAACTGCGCTCGTAGTTTCGATCCTATAGTTTTTATATAGATAAAGGAGCAAGGGTTGTTAGTCATAGCGTCACAAAAGGTTTTGTTGGTACCAACGTGGATTGTGTTGTCATCAATGTAGTGCAAATTGCGCTGTCGAAGACACTAGGGATAAATGTTGCTATAACAGCTGGCTCATACATGGTTTATTCATATATAATCTGTTAAGGATAATATATACAGCAAATACAGCTTTTGCATATGCTAAGGGAGTGGTGAGATGCCAGCTGCTCGTGTAAATCATACGGTATTTGCGAGAGTTGACACTTGAATGTTGCCTGCGAGTGTAGAAATAAGTAAAGATGTAATGAATGCTAATTGTGTGCTACATTACAAACCTATACGAACGTTTTTTGGAGAATAACATATTTATATTTGAGTGTAGTCCGTTATTATAAAGGTGATCTCTGTGGCTATCGATATCTTATGTATAAGCACAAAGCGGATAAATATTTAAAAAGCAGTAACTACTTTTATGAGCACTATTTTCGCAGAAGCCTTAGTGGAATAAAAGGGTGTTATGCACAACAGTCCCAATACCTCTTGAGTTTGGCTGCTGGGCAACAACAGGATGCAACCTGTATAACTGGTTAAGGTTCCAGTGACAACCACAATACAACACACTCCTGTCGTTAAACACTTGACAAGCTCGCAGGACCTAGTGTTCCGGGCATTTAACTAGAATTTACAATAATTAGCTACATTGTAAAACACACCACTGAAAAGAGTGTTATCTACTTATTCATGAAATTTTTATAAGGTTTACTTAAGGTAAACAATATTGGTTATTGTTAGCACCTATTTGTAGAACTTGACACTGACATCAACCCTTCTTTGAATTACCTGCGCTGTTTGAACCACAGTGTCTTTCTGGGCTCCTTTCTTCTATCTGTATTATTGCTAACGTACTGACATAACTCTAATTTTTGCAATTTTGTTATAAAACAAGTTAAAGTCTTTGATAAGAATGATTTTCTTAAGTTTAGGTATTTCTTTTTATAGAGTGATTTTGGGGTCATTTGTTCGAAAGTCACAAATTGTGCTGAGAAGAAAAGATAAAAAGATATGTCCACCTGGCCATAGTCGAGCATCAGGTACTCGGAATTGCTTAGCCACTTATATACCATTTGTAATCACAGCTAGACGTTCCTGAGAGTCAAGGCAAGATAAATGACTCTCCTAATGCAATGGTATTACATTTTCGAAAACGCGACGTAAACTGCATTGGCTTTGTATTACTTTTCGAGTACATGTAAAATAGTACGTTGGTATTCAAGCAGTAGCGGACACTCCAACCGCGTGGGCTGTTATTTGTGTTATTTATTTCAGGGAAGCCTATGAGTGGTGGCAAAAGGGCAGTTAGGTCTGTCGCACTTTGCTTATGGAACACTTTACTCAAGACGCTGAGAGGCACACCTACTGGCATTTTAAGTTGTATATAATTTATAACGTAAACATTACACGTTCTTTCTGAATTAATTTGGAAGATATTATCAAAAACCGTTTTTCGTAGCAGTACAAAATGCGTACAGAATGCTTGCTGTCGTGTGAGAATCAGTCGTAAAAGGTAAACAAATTTGTCAAAATGTATTAGTTTTTTTTTTGTTCGATGAGGAATAAACTTCAAATAGCATGGGCTCGTAAATTTGTTGTGTGTGTGTGTGTGTTTAAAGCATATATGGTGAAATATGGATATACATACAGTAGAAATTTAACATCAGTTGATTAGTTTGCTTTTACAACCAATATTACTTGATCACTATTATTATTATTATTATTATTTACATTACGACCAAAAGGTCAAGAACTTTTCTAGAAAGACTTGACCATCTAAACTTGAATGATTTTATAACTAATTCTACATCCATGACTAACAGAAATATTACCACGAGTAAAACGTGTTCACACCTTATGGAAGATTAATCCGAGGCATTTCACATGGGCATTATTTAAAGGTTACATATTTATGGAAAGCCGTTTTCACATTTATTAGGGAATTATTGATATAAAGAATTAATTTTTAATCTCAAAATTTATTTTTTGGATATCAAGAATAAATTTTTGATCCCATAAAATCCATATTTTGATATCAAGAATTAATTTTTGCAATCTCTAATTGTATTTTTGATGTATCTAAATGTATTCTTGATCTCAAAAATAATTTTTGATATCAATAAATAATTAGAGACATGAAGAAATATTTACTGATATCAAAAATGATTTGGTGATATCTAAGATTGACTTTTTGAGATCAAAAATTCAATTCTTGATAGCACAAATGAAATATTTGAGAGCAAAATATCAATTAATGAGCTCAATAATTCATTTTCTTTTTATTGATATCAAGCATTTATTTCAGATATCATTATTTCAGACTGATACTTTTTTAATTTGTATTTTGATTTTTGATATCAAAATATCAATCTATTTTTCAAAATAAAAAATTTAGAAACACATATCTGTAAATAAATAATGACTGGCCCTTGTATACAGAATCTTTCTTTAATTTTTACTGTACAAAAAGAAGCAATTGTTGAGATCAAAAATTGTGTTGTTATTATTGATCTCAATAATTCAAGCTTTCATTTCCAAAATTTAATTGAAGATTTGTTACATTTTATGTAAATGTGTGTCTCCCTTAAGATTTTTTAAGTTTTTAAAATTGATATTTTCATCTCAAGAATAAATTTTTGACATCTAAAAATCAACTATTGATAGCAAAATATAAATTATTGACATCTACATTGATTTATTGAGATCTTTAATTATATTTTGATATCAAAAACAAGCATTAAATGTTAAAACGGCATTCCATACGTATTTTTATCGTATCTTGAAGCACAAAAACATGACATATAAACGACATTTTTGTTGCTTATATGTATGAAATATAAATTGTGTCGCAATGTTGGGGCTATTTTGTTTATAAAACACCTTTCAGTCTCACAATAGAAAAGCGCAGATAGTGTTCTAAGTTGTAGATGAAAAGACGGTTGCAGTAATTGTCAATATATATATTTTTTCATGCATACAGCGTTCCGTGAGACGTTGGTTTTAAACTAGGGCAATACCCATAGTAGTGAAAGCAAACACTTTCTCCATCTCAAAGTCAAGAATCTTGTCAGTATACATTCGGTATAATTTTAATTCCTCTACCATACCGTGCTCTCTTGAAAACTCAACAGACAAGGGGTTATCAAGCGGGATATCAAAGCCAACTTGTTTTCCTTCAGGTACGCTCAAAAACAGTTCGCACAGAAGCCTTCGGCCAATGTCGGACGTCTCGGCAAACACAGGCCCGACGTGGAAGTGTCCACCTTCAATGGCCTGAATACAGCCGTAGCCCACTACATCAGCAGAGTCACGGTGGGCCACGAATGTTGTGGTCACTTTGCAATCTGTCCACTGTTCCAGAAAGGCTGTCCGCGGAATGACGTGTATCTTGGAATCGTATGCAATCAACTTTGATTTCTCTGTCGGAATGGCTGTGTATTGCTTCACAGATAAACCAGGGACTTCTTTCCGCACCAATTTAACCCTTACCGGATGACCCAGATACGCAGCGATTGGAAAGGACAGCTTCTTAAATCCATTGTCAAGGTCATATTTCACCCTCGCTTCAACTGCATCGATTCCGAAATTGCGATGACCAAGGTGGCGCATCCTGGCGGCCCACAGTGCCTTGCCCACGCCACGTCGACGCCAGTCCGGGCGCACGATGAAGAAGCCCCCGAATGCTGTGCGCTCATCCAGAACACATCCGGTGATTGAGCCTGGTAATAAAGCAAACACGCAATAGGCACTTCAGAAATGACAATAAGCTGCCTATATCGATGTCGTAGATCGAAAATTTTCTGACGTTGTTGTGGCAGGGGAAGTTGTAAAGCATGAACAACATATTGACATATGCCGCCTCCAGGCTATATTAAAATAAGCACTCAGTGAATTTGATCATTTTAAGCTCTGCAATGGCCGCACTCCAGACGCCTTTTTACAGAACCAGTTTGGTACTGTTGAATGCATGTGGTCGTATTCTCAAATGTTAACTTCATAGTTGACAGTTTTCGTGAACTGTTCTGTTAATAGAACTTTCGGAAATTGATTAATTTAATCAGTTTAAAGTATAAAGGTTATTCAAAAATTGCTAGCATGATATGGCCATGACGACTGATTCCAGGTGTCCGTTGCAGAGTTAACTGTGCAGGTAACTTATTTGACTACGGCGGCTGAGAACGAGAGCGAGAACTTTTCGTCTTTAAAACAATCAAGAACTGACATCTGTATGAAAATGCAGACATATGTCGTCAAAGTTTACGTTACGCAAACATTAGAGTAGGGTGGGGCAAGACGCCCATGCGGAGTTAAAGGCTCATTCAACGTTTTATTTTTAAATGTGTTACTTTTTTTACTCAAAATCAAAACTGATTGAAGCGCCACATGGCGAAAGAACACGTAATCCAAATAAAACCACAACAGTGGCACAATGTTGCAAGTAAAGACATTATTTAATTTTAGTGGGACAATTTCATAAGAATCAGAATTTTTTGGGAAGCCATGGAAGTTTTTATAGGTTACAGATTTTAGGGTAATATCATGAAATTAATAATTGGCCTTGTTGTTTCTAAAAACATAACAGAGTGTAACCGATGATAGGCGATGGTACTTTTTTGAGATGATATTCACACTGCACCCTTCGGGGGGCACCCGTGGGCCTTTTGCCCCAGATATGGGGCAAAAGGTCCACTAAGGGCAAAAAATTTTTATTCAGTGTTTCATGAAAAGTAAAAAGTTTTAATAACTGATTCACCATTGTGGAAGTGGAGGGATTTGAGGTTGAATGCCAATCAAAAGATAAGGAACATATCTCAACTGTATTAAAATATTATAGCAAATCGCGCTTAAGGGGGGCCTCTTGCCCCACCCTACTCTACTTTTTCCGACATTGCTTTTCTAAGTCAAAAGAGCACACACCAAATGATGGGTGTTTCAGTCTGCCCAGAAAGTTCATCAAATTAGACTCTGCGGCATGATTTGATTGCTGTCACTTACCGATCAGTTGCTTGGTGTCCGTCGTCTCTGCAGCTATCCATCCCTGCGGGTCAAGGTCGTAGCAGGCGGCCAGGATGTTTTGACTGACGTGCCACGTCTCTGCGACCATCCACGCCATGATCGTTGGTAGCTCATCTCGCCGCAGCGGTCTCGTAGTGAATGCCCCCGAGCTCATGCTGACTGCTTCTGGGCTCGAATATGCTGACTACAGCAGTGTATGCTCTATAAAGTAGTATTATTGTAAATTTAAATTTATTAATTTTCGCTTAAACAGTATGTATAACGAGCACATGGCTTCGCTGTCTCAGGGGTACGATCCCAGACACCCCGGAGACTTTTCGTCACTTTTCATTTATTGCCCCGGGCATGCCACATTCTAATTCCTGGCTAGTATATATTTAGCCGAGTCGACCTCTTTCCTCAAGGTTTGTTTGTGATGAAGGCATGAAGAATGCAGCAGCTTATTTTCTAGCGCCCCATAAGCAGCATTAATATATTGTATCTTTTTAATTATTGTTTATTGTAAATAAAAACATGTATTTCTCCCAATTCGTTGTTGTTATTTAAAGGTCTGAGGCGCTGATTTAAAACAGACTTCTCTCAACTTGCCAAAGTAATTCAAGTGCTGTGTTTAGATACGGCATTTAAAAGTAATTTGCACAACAAGGACTTAAACGAGATATTTTAATGCGCATATTTAATGATAAATTAATTCATTCAAACAAAACTGAAATGTAAACCAGAACGTTTTCGCTCATGAGTAGCTCGATCGGAGCACAAAAAATACAATTCTGAATTCGTTGTATAGGTATGGCGGTATATTTGAACAAAAAATCAAAACGCACATGTTGTTTATATTATTTTTCTCGCGTTCTTTTGAATGGCCTCGCGGCAATTTTCTCAGCCTCGCAACATTTACATTTCATATGTTATTTGACTATTTATTTCGCGCTCTTTAATTTCACCATAATTTTATCCCGCACCATAAACGTCTTATGTTTTAAAGAACGTTTTTCTGACCATGCGTTTTATCAGTAATTTAATTTCTTAATTTTGGAACGCGAAAAGTTAATTATAGGGCGCAATAAATTGAATTCATTCTATCATTTATTTTTTTAAATAATAAAAACCACGTGCAGAAGTTAATAGTGACTTGAATAACATAAAAAGTGGTTCGCGAAAGAATTAAATATTCTCTCATCTATTAATTGCACATAAATACCATTGCGATCAAAAATAAATTTTGGAGAGCGAACGCCCTGAGATTTTTGTACAAATATACCGCCATATATAGGCGTCAGGAAAATGATGATTCAATAAGAAACTAGAATCACCAACTTTAAAGCTACATTTAAAATGTGGTCACCGCTCCATTAAGGTACACCCCTATCCCGCCCTTGGATCCAGGCATGCATGAAGTGGATTTTCACGAATATTTTTCAAAAGTCGATGAAAAAAAAAACTTACTCGATCTGAAATTCTCATATTTTCCATCCCTTTTTTATTCTTTTTTTGAAATAACCTGTCACGTCTGCCATTGCCCGTTAGGGATAGAAGATCAGACCCGATTGGAGACGACCTTTTTCAGTTTTGAAAATTTCTGTGACCCGACACAAGTTTTTAGATAAATTTTGGAAGGCCATTTTCAGTGCTCTTTTAGCGCTTAGAGGATATTCCAAATAAGCGCGTTATAAAAATGGAGTATAATAATAATAATAATAATAATAATAATAATAATAATAATAATAATTTAGATAAATTTTGGAAGGCCATTTTCAGTGCTCTTTCTGTCTTCCAGTAGATTTCTTTTCCTTTTTCACTCACAATTTGTTAGACCCGGTCGAATCACTTCTTTTTATGTTCGATTTCAGTAACCGTGACCGGACCTGAAAACAATGTTATTCTTTCCCTCGCCTTATCTTTTCGAGTTTTTACTAATTTGAGGTATCCATAAAACTACGACAGATATCTAAATAACTTAAATGCTGAGCATATTTGTTTTTTATATGGTTGGCATAATTTTGCTATTTTGTGCTGACATATTGTGACGATATTGGAGTCATAAAGTGGCCATAACAGCCAGATCTGATTATGTAAAATACGTGTTCAAATACGCCATCAACACATGATTACAATGATGTCACTATGTGATGAAATAGTTGACGAACATTTCTGATGAAGCAGTAATTAACATATGGTTATTAGTTATCATAAAATATGTTATTCCACTGACTGCTATAGAGTTAAGTAAATGTCAACGCACCGAATGGTAACCATAAAGTTGCCATATCTAAACACATGTTGAAACAGTATATGTGTGGAACATGTGGTTTAATATGGTTAAATTTCCTTGAAACAAATGACAACGATTTCATTTTAACCAAATTTCACCATATAGCACCCACATGCTCATAATAATTTTTGATTTGCAATCATGCAACAAACATTGTGTTCGTCTGATAAGTCAAGCGTGGTGAGACCTTATGCATAGCATGTGTCCCACTGAACTGAATGAACATATATTTGCGACGATGTTAACTTGTGATAACTACAAAGCCATATGCAATCATGTGGTAAAATGAACACATAACACATGCTTCCTGTAGGCTCATGTGTGAATGGAGAAATCTGCTAATAAATAACCAGAGCAAACTGTGTGTTTCTTATAAGCTGTTTATGTTAAATTGTGATGCCTCCCTGCAACTGTTTTGACAGCTTAAAATGTGACAGCTTTCAAGCTTTTACGTTATTTCATCAAAATGCCCAGGCTGACACTTCGGTGATGCCATTCACGTTTTTCGGACCAGCGTTATTTTAAGTGATGAGCAAACTCACCTTAAGGAAAGAGAAGTCCACTTCCCTAAAACACAAATACAAAGCTACTTTGATGTATAAAAAATATAAAATATCCAGGATGGTCAAGTTTGCGCCGGATACAAGCGAAATCTGTGCAAGTATCGGTGCTCACGCTGCAATTTATGGCTGGGGCTAAAGGCTTTTAATGCTGCCGTACCACGAAAGAGCTGTCATCGTCGAGATGAATCGGTTTCCGGTGAAAGCCTAACACAACGAATCCCCCCATCCCCTCTGGGAGAATTTCAGCTAAGTTAGATGGACTTTAATTGCTAAAATGCGACCCCCATTCAGGCAGAACATATCGGTGATCGATGGAGAGGAAATGGAATACAGGAAACTATAGGTAATTACATGATATTTCTTGCTTTGCAGCCGTGTCAACCCTGAACTGATCCATAATATCCTTTGCTTTGCGAGATCACGCATGCGCACAGGGCAGAGTTCCTGTTTAATGGCGCAGTTGGACGCATTGATTTCACGTCAAGAACATCCTTTCGGAATTAAGAGGCACCGAAAATTTGCAAATACCATCAAGCAAGCTGCCTTTTTCCATCAAGCTTGAATTTTAAACAGAAATTCCAGACAAAGTTATTGACTTTCTGAATATGGAAATGCAAATTGTTGCATTACTTGTTTATGAGACTTGTCATGCAGAGATGCAAATTTCCATTTTCAACTGAACAAATTTTAGGCATTTGCCTTTTTTGCAATCATGTTCATGGCCGGATTAATGTATTTTTGTGGCAGGGGGTGGAGTGGGGGTGGGGGTGGGGGTCGGGGATGGAGGGTAAGAGGTAATATTCATCATAAGATTTGTCAAAATAAATAAAGGAAACAATTCGAGTGAAAAACGGTCAGACCAAATAAGTCACAGATGAAAGTAATCGAAATCTCTGAATCCATTAAGCTTTAGGTTTGAGGGGTGGGGTAGAGGGGAAGGGTCATCCATAAAGTATGCAAATAAGAAGGGGGACACCAGGGGGGGGGGGGCACTCACGTACCACTGGTTACCATGCTTTTTAAGCAGCCGCGGAGTGACATTCTGAAATACCCCTCACCCTCTTTTTGTAGGAAACGGATTGGCACTAAAAATTACCCAGTTTCTCCTCGGTTTTCTTTTACACAGATGGTAACATAAGTAACCAAGTAGCCCCCTTTCCCCCCTCCTCACCTGGTGGAGGACTTGGTTCTGTATGAACGAGTGACGTCACACATGTTGCGTACAGGTGCTGGGATACGGGTATGGATGGACCCTTTAACCGACGAAGTAACACTGCAGCATTTGATTTAACAAAATATTTGTGTTCATTAATAGTTAGTAGCTGAGAGTTGAATATGATATCAATGAAAACAGCGGCATGGTCTGTAAATTTGTACAAGAGTTCCTTGACTAGCAAAGCTTCGCGGTGTCTTTGATGGGGCTTATGTATGGCAGCTTTTGAGACATTTCCTTTGAAAATATTATGACACAAAACTATCGTTTTATTTCGTAAAACGAGCTTTTACGAGTAAAAGCGCAATTCGCGTTCTCCACTTTTAATGGGGTTCCCTTCCAGTAATATTTACCACGCAATATAAAAAAGAACTTTTTGAGGTACTGTTCAAGATGCTCTAACCCTTCCATCCATCCTTTGGCCAATCAGAATGCCCGAGACGTCGTCTGCTAGTCTCGTATAAACGACATTCCCTTTTTAGCCCCAAAGGCGGTAAAACACGCCCAGGCTAGTTGGGGATGGATGGGACGGGTTAAAATCAAAGTTAAAAGTGGAGAACGCGAATTGCGCTTTTACTCGTAAAAGCTCGTTTTACGAAATAAAACGATAGTTTTACTTCGCAAAAGCTTTGAATTCGCTTATCTCCACTTTTAATGGGACTTGAGTCCGGAGCAGGGGAGCCTGCCATTCTTGAACTGACCAAAAAGGTCGCGAATTACACTATGGCTTGTAAAAGCTCATTGCATGTAGGCGAGGAGTGCTGTGCACTCGACGCAAAAGAAGAAATAAAACTTGTCAGCTAAGTTTCAATTCTTTAATGATTTCATAAATAAAGTCCGGAGGCGCACCATTCCGGTCTTTCAACATAAGGTAAAATCGTAACAAAGTAAAAATATCACAGCAACTGTCAGTTGAGATGAGAAGGCTTCCAACCATGCCATCATCTTTTTTGAGAACTATCACCATCCCCCTCCAACCGCCCACCGGATGGATCCCTTCCTCAAGTTCTCACTATTCACTTGCTATGTATTGATGAACAATTAGGTTTATTTAGAAGTACTACAAAACAATCGTAAATCCATAGGAATTACGCAAATAAACTCTTTGACACTTCTAGTAAAGTGACTGAAGTGTCTTACAAGACATGCAATTCAAACTTGAAAAAAGAAAGCGAGTCCGCTGTCTAACTTTTCTTCTTCTCATTTGATAAACTACCACGTTTATTTGAAATAAACTCGTAGCGATTGACTAGATAGTACTAAAACTACTGTAAATTGTCATAAAATGAAAAACAGAAAAATTTTGCTTATTTATGACTGTTTTCCTATATGGGGCCGTTATGGTCCCATAAACCCATAATGACACTATGGTACCTCATACCATGAACCATAAACCGGTTTTTCGGCCTTCCGGCTACAACGGGTGTACGGTCACTGGGTACGTCTGGGACCGACATGGTCCCCCCCCCTTTCTTTCAGAAAAACATGAAGAAAGGAGATCAAAACTTAAGCATCCGAGTAGCCGTAAGACCGAAGACTGGGCTGTACTCATTACACATGCGATCCTGAACACTTCGGAGTAAATAAATGCTTAATTAAACATAACCGTCCAGCGTTCGTCCGTAACTTAATATAAGCACGGAACCGAAATGGTCCGAAGGACCTGAGCGAAAGGCGAAATGTTCAGAGTAAGAAGGAAAGACCTTCTTGTAGGTTGTTACTTTCGTGGCTTGTTGTTGTTGTTATTGTTCCCATTACGGCCCTTGGAGAAGTTACTCTTGTGCTTGCCCTTGTTCTTAAACTTGGGAGAAGCATTCCTACAACAGAAACACTCAGCCTGTAATGGTCGTTTCTGAAGCCACGAACGGTCCTAATGAATATAAGCCAGACAATTCATCTTGAGAAAAATCTTTCAGATAGTATTTAACAAACGAGTTGGGGGAAACCCAACAACCTGTTTTTAATATATCCGAAAGGGACACGTTACGTACCGCCCTGAGGGAATTGGCTACTTGCCTTACCTGATGGGCTTTGATGTTCGATTCCCCTAACGGGTTAGGGTCGATTTGTGCATCGTCATAGGCTGCCAAAATGATCCTTTTAATATAATTTGAGATCGACTGTTTCGAAAGATCTTTGCTAAATTTCGGCATAAAAGAGCCTTCTGATTTTTTGATCTGTAGGCCTCTGACATTTCTAAATACTGTTGCAGCGCTTTGACGGGACACAAAGAGACCAGACCGTCTGAGTCGGGGTCATCTGGTAGGGATGGGAGAGTAATGTGATCGAACGTTCCCATCCCTTGGGTCATGATGTGGGTTTTTCCCATGAATCCTGCTCTAGGGACTAGGGTGACCTTCTCCCATGTACCCTTATCTTTATTTACCTTTCTGTCCAGGGCATGGATTTCGCCTCTTCTTTTGCCCGAAGCTAAAGCCAATAAAAACGTGAATCTTAACGTTGCGTTTTTTGCTGAAATCACGTCCTTACTAAAAACATCTGGGCGCTGAAGATACTGTAAGACTAACGATAAATCCCACTGCGCTATGTTGGATGGGCAGGGTGGGGAGTTTACTTTAAAATGTCTTACTAGCTGTGATAGGGATGTATCTTCGCCCGGGTCGTAGCCTGTAGACGCTTTGAGTCTTGACCCTATAGCGGCCCTATAGCCCTCGATGGAACCTACCTTTAATTTTACCTCCGTGAAAAGGTGATCGAGGAAATCCGCTACCACTGCTGGGCTAGCCTGAAACGGATCTAGCTTAGAAGTGCTACATCAAGCGGCAAATTTATTCCACTGCGACCTGTAAACTTTGGCCGTCGAGCCCTTGTGACTGTTTACTATTTTCTCTCTCACCTGCTTAGAAAAACCCTTGTTTTTCAGAAAGGTCTGGTCAGACACCATAGGTGGAGGTTCAGTAAGCGAGGGGAGGGGTGGAAGTGATGCCAATGGGGTTGTGATAGCAACTCGTTGTGGCATGGGATCGGTATCGACCTTACTACCTTGCAATGGAGTAGGAGGGCGAACCATGGGGCTTCCGGTGTCCATGGAGCAATGAGTAATAGGAACGGTGGTTTCAACTCGATTACTCTCTGCAAGACTTGCCCTAAGATCGCTTGTGGGGGAAAGGCATACAGTACCTCGTCCCGTGGCCATTGACAATTGAGGGCGTCTACTGCCCAAGCTGCTGGGTCCGGGCAAGGAGACACGTACCGGGGAAGTTGGGTGGTCATAGCGTTTGCAAACAGATCCAGAGTCGGGGCACCCCATGGGGATTGGTGTGTCACCCACTGAAAGGACCGAGGGGATAGGCACCACTCGGTGTTGATAACTTGACCCTGTCTGGAGGCTAAGTCCGCTAGGACATTTAATTTCCCGGCCAGGTGACGGGCGGAAACGGTCACCTGTTGCTCCCTGGCCTTTGTAAGAATTTAAAACGCAAGTTTGGACAGGGACCGTGATTTGGTACCCCCCTGCTTGTTGAGGTAAGCTATGGCTGTGGAATTGTTTAACCGAAAGAGGACTGCCTTGTTTCTGAGTTGGTTGGTCAGTTTGGTTAGGGCAATCCAGACTACCCGAAGCTCCAGCCAGTTTATGTGGTAGGACTGAAGTGAGGGTGGCCATTTGCCCTTCCATACCTGACCATTCCAATAGATTCCCCACCCCGAATGGAACGCATCGGTCTGAATCTCTATCTCCGGGGTGGGGGGCTGAAATGGCATTCCTTCGGACATAATTAGAACGTCGCACCACCACTGTAGGGCTTGTAGGGTTACCTGTGAAACTTGCATCCTTGCTGCGGGTGAACGACCCTGATGCAACGCCCATCTTACCTGGCTTTGAAATGGCCTGTAATGGAGACGGCCCAGGGGGACTGTCTTCTCTGTTGCCACTAACAGGCCAAGGAGAGATTCCATGGCCTGTAATCTCACCTTCTTTCCTGGGGAAATACCTTTTATGGCATCTGCAATTCTCTGGCAGCGTTCTGGCGTAGGGAACGCCTTTGCTATTGCCAGATCCCATAACTCCCCTAGAAAGGTAATGGACTGTTTGGGGGTTAGTTCGGACTTGCCAGAAACCAGTCGTCCAGGTACTGAAAGACTAACATCCCTTCTAGACGTGCCCATGTTTTCAGTACTTAATGACCTTGGAGAAAACGTACGGGGCCGTAGCCAGACCGAAGGGAAGTGCCAGAAACCAAAATCGTCTTTTCCCTACTTGAAAGGCTAGGAATTTTCTTGCCGAGCGATGAAGAGGAATATGGAGGTAAGCATCGGATAGATCTATGGAGGTACCCCACATCCCTTCCCGTAATGACCCTTTTATCACCTGGGCCGTGTCCATCTGAAAGGTGATCCCTCGGAGAAAACCGTTTATGGGGGAGAGGTCGATTACTAGCCTCCATCCTCCGGATTTCTTGGGAACCAGAAAAACCCTGCTGAAAAAGCCCATTTGATTTTCTGGCATTTCCTCTATTGCCTGTTTTTGAGACAAGCTCAATAGCATTTCTTGGAGAGCTCGGTCATTTTTTGACCCCTTGGCGTAAGACGTGACTAGTTGTCTTGGCGCATGGGCAGTTAGGGGAATAGGGCACCTGAGCCCGTTCCGGTCTCGTTTGAAAGGTAGGGAGTAACCTCTCTTTAACCAACGTACTACCCTTCGAGAGGCCCCCATTTCTGCCCATTGCTGCCAAAACTTTCCTAGTCTTCCTCCTACGGGCAAGGAGGCGTTTAAGGAAAGTAAATTTCCCAAGTCTCTTAAGCTTGCTAAAGTATCGCCAGGAGATGAGGGAATCTCGTGACGGTACTTTGATTGGTTGCTACCTGAACGACTGTGGAGCCGGACCCTCTGTCTTGCTGCCGGGGCTGGGTTTCGGTTTCTTGACAGGGGGCTGTTGTGGCTGCGCACTCGGCTTAGACTGTGCCGGAGAGGACTGTTGTGGTCTCTTCCTCTTCAGTGGACGTTTGAAGAAGGAGCGAGACATCCTGGACATAATCTTGCGTAAGCGAACGACTTTCCTGGTTCACCCTCTCTATCTCGGCGGGAGGAAATAGCTCTCGTTCCTCCAGGATAGGGGCATGACGCAGATCCCGTAAACCTTTGACACTAGACCAGCAGTGCTGGAGAAAGGCATCTCGACGTAGGTAGACCATTGACGTCATCAAAAAAGTGGAAAGTTTGACCACGTCTCGGGTAGCTAAGGCCAGGCATTCCATCAATTTAGCCGACACGGGATCACTAAGGCGAAGTTCTTCCCAACGCGACTTTAGTGCTTTAAGTGCATGATCTTGAAATGACATAATGTTCAGGATGTGGCGAGAAGATGCCTCGATGGTCTTGGCGTCTTTCTCCACTAATGGAATGTCTGAGTCACTACGCACTGTGGGCATCCGGACTGTACGCTTCACGGGCTGTTCCAGTGCCTCTAGGGGAATTTTTTCATCCGCTGACCGATATGGGCCTGGTCGTACTAGGCAATGTTTAGATAAATGGAAACGCGACAGTGTACGACCCTCACCGGCGTCCATCTTCTTGAACTCTTTCGCGGACCGTGACAGCATGAGCAATGCCCTCGCTGGTGGCTAGTGCGATAAAAGAGTCCTGTTGTGGTGGAGCGGCCTGAGATGTCATACGAATGGGCGGATCCTCCTTATCTAAATTTGGAGAGCCACAGGAGACCTCTGCTAAGCGGGCTATCTCTTGAATGGCATCCCTGAACGGCACGTCCTTTGGTGCAATCGTAGAAGCAGAACTCGAGGGGGCCGCGTCCTCGACCGATGGGGCAAGGTCTGGTGGAGAGGGAGTACGGATGGGTCGTCTGCCCGCTGCCGCTGGATCTCTCCAAAGTCGATGCCCTTGGCCGGGAGAACGCACCTGCTCCACTGCCCGTAACGGTAAATGACAACGGGAATGTACTGACGTACCCTCGGATTCTTCTTCCCCGTCTTCCACCTCCGACTCCTGTTCATCAGATGCTGCTTCTGGGAGTTGGGATTGTGGAAAATGTGACATGTGGGGTTCCCCTACTGGGGTGTAAATTTCTTTCTCCCTGTTGCTTGGGACTGCTGCTAGGGGAGAATTTTCCATCGGTCCGATTTCCTCGTCATCTTCCAGCAATGTAGAGACTTGGCCCGAAAGGGGCACGCCCACGGAATCCTCCTCGCTGATGGTGACCGTTTCGGGAATATCCACGTTAGAGTCCAGCGGGAGGTGAGGTACAGGCGAGCCCGACATCGCTGCCACTGACTGAATCTCCGGAGGAGGACGAGAGACCGTAGCTGATGGTTTAGGCTTTTGTCTTTGACTAAGCAGACTCTCCTGCTTCTGAACTTGATTCTGTAAATCCAAAAGTTGCTTTTGCAGTTGCGATTGCATAGACAAGAACGCTGAAAATTCACTCGGGAGACGCTGTAGCTGAGGAGGGGGGATAAGTCCTCTCGCGGGGGAATGCCTAACTGGCCTGTAACCGCCGAAAGCACTGTTCCCGTATCCTTATGCGTTAAAGTCACTTGTTCCTCAGACGGGGACTTAAACGCCCCTCCTGGACTGCCACTGGGTTTCACTCTAGGAGGTGAGGCCCATGCCTCGCGGAGACGATCCCGTTCTTGTCCTTCCGGGATGTCCAATTCTGCTACAGTCTCAGAAAATGCACGTCCTTTTCTCTTGGATTTTTTATGTCTCTTAACTGGCGTAGCGGATTCCGATTCTGCACCAGTGTCTACGTGTACGGGGGTGGAGACCTGGCCCAGAATAACGGAGCTAGCCTTTTTCATGGTATCCTGAATAAATTCACGAGTAACAAACGAAGCTGACGAAAGGAATTTGCGCTTATCCCTCCTGCGCTCGTTCTTGGTCCTATTCCGTAATAGGACTTTCCAATCCTCTGGAGTGAGATGTAGGCACTCGCCGCACGGGCTGTCTGGCTCGCACAGAGGTATTCCACTATTCCGTCTACAGCGGCCGCAGATGGAGTGGGGGTTACACGCAGTTGGAGGATGGATACACTGAGGCAGTAACGGTGGAGAATGTAGACTGGCCTCTGTCATATCTGAAATGCAAGCAGAGAAAAACAACGGTGAGAATATGTAGTATAAAACAACGCACAATACTACATTTCTCAGTGCTTTGCTTCGACTGCAAGCTTTAACCCTCCAAGCTGTGTTTACAATTGCTTAAACACCGCAAAACTCGCTGGGTCTAAGGAAAAGACGAAAAGAGATGCTTCCCGGAACGGTAGCGTTCCCGGGCCGTAACGGGCTGGACCGTAATGGCACTACCCGTGTCGGATATGGATCTCTCTTGCCTCAGATGCACCTGGTACCATCGGACCGTAACGGGTTTGTGAGTCCCGTTGGACCAGAATGGTCTTCTCGCACCCGTGACCGTATGACCACAATGGGAAAACGGTCCTGTCAAAGAAAATGACCCTCAGACGTCACAGAAAACGTCTCTTTTCGTCGGAGAACGCTGTCAGACTTGCAGAACCTGCTCTACGAAGACTGAGAAGCGACCCATGGAGTAAAGCTTAAGCAAAACTGGCCATTTCCGCGATGACACAGCTGGCTGGTAAAGCTTGGAGTCTGATCAGGTCCAGCAGCCTGAAAAGATCCTACTCCTAGACGAACTGAGGTGGAACTGGTAAGTTCCTCGATCTGAAAGAAAGTGGAGAAAGAGGCGCACTTCTCGGGACTAGGAAAGTGTCTCCGTGATCGTGCAAACTCAACCTAATCAGACCGAAGAGTAAGATGTCGAATTAACACACTTCGGCTCCATAAATTTATCCCAACGCACAATAATAGATAAAATAATCCATTAGGCAGTGAATTAAGTAAAAATGAAGCAATTCGCACCTTAAACCAGTTCCCTTGCTGCAAAAAACCGGCAGCACACAGAATGGCGTGTTGTACAGACGCCACGCAAAAAGGGAATGTCGTTTATACGAGACTAGCAGACGACGTCTCGGGCATTCTGATTGGCCAAAGGATGGATGGAAGGGTTAGAGTATCTTGAACAGTACCTCAAAAAGTTCTTTTTTATATTGCGTGGTAAATATTACTGGAAGGGAACCCCATTAAAAGTGGAGATAAGCGAATTCAAAGCTTTTGCGAAGTAAAAGGAGCAAAATAACGATGCAGTTTCCAGTCAGTATTCGAAGTATTTGGGCAGAGATTTATGCTACACTGGAAAATCAGCAGCCTCCATTACACCTTCTTCTCCACAAGCATCCCCCCACCCCCCACCCACACACACACCCTAGTCCCCACCTCCACACCGAATGATTGTTGAAAAACGCGAAAATTTGCTATTTTTAGGTTAAAATGTATTGCTCAAAACTAGGGGAGGTTAAAAAGTTTTAAGAATTGCAAGTGCCGTAATTATAATCTGTAAGCATCTGTAATTCCTGGAATATACCTTTTTTATTTTAATACAATTCCAGTCAAAGCTCTGGATAATTATTCTAAAAGTAATATGTGGGGGGGGGGGGCACTCAAATGCATATAGGTTACCATGCGTGTCTATGATATTTTAAAACAACCCCTAAACTCGGAGTGCCAAGATTGAGAGATGGTCCCTTTTTAACCAAACGCGGAGATGTTCCCCCAGCCGCAAAAGGGTGTCAAAATTAGTAATAAAAGCACATACTCTCACCAAATTATATATTTATATATGTATTAACATGCGTTCCCAAACAAGAAAGAATAAAAGCGCGGAAAAAGGGGGTGGGGGTAATTTTGAACCCAGACGCATTCCTGTTGGTGTTAATTTCGTTATTTACTCCCACGTTTCCCACAAATAAGAGGGAGGGGTTCTTTCAGGACTGCACTCAGCGTTAGTTAAAAAGGGGATATCACTTCAGGGCAAAGGGGTATATAAGTTGCAGTGGTGAGCATTCCCGCGGATGGGGTGGAGATCGCGTCTGCCCAGAAAGCCTGAAATATTTATTAAAATTTTCAAAATTGTTGAACCCTTAGATTAGAACTTACAACTAGAATGCAACAGTCATAATATACATAACGCCATAAATGCAACAGGTGCTTTATAATTACAGCGAAAGCGTAGGTTTACAATATTGTTTGATCATTTGTTATATAATATATTTCTGAATTCTGTTATAACCCAGGCTGCTTTACTCATAACTCTTATTACCGTAATTATACTGCGCGGGTTTTACTTGTTTTTAAGCCAATTGGCCAAGGAAATAAAGGCTGGTTTGAATGTGCTGATAAAAGTGACTAATTTGTATTGACTGTTAATTCTTTATGCGAATTACGTAATATTTACATTCATGAACCATAAAGCGCCATGTTTACACCAAACAACATTTAACTGATACAGTGTGAGAATGCCCGTAAAATAGCTTCATGCTATCAGTGCAGGTTCAATTGAAAACGGTTACATTACAGGCACGCTTTGCCGACCACACGTGTAACACATTTGATATAACGATGCCTAGAGAAGCGCCATTAGATTAATAAATGAATAAACAAAATGAAACAGAAATCATTTCTTTATCTAGCATACTTACTATGATTCCTAATATTAAGTGTTCTGTCACATTTCATGAGTTCATTTTTTTTTATATTTTCCTCTCAGTTCTTAATTAGTTCGGTTTAGGAGGTAAGGGATTGTGTTGCCTGTGTAGCATCAGTTTCACTCCCAAGAAACCTCATCACCGGTGAAAATGAGATATCTAATTCTGGCCCTGGTAAAATTGTTATTGAAATTTCAAATATTCAACCTCCCCCCCCCCCCCATCAAATTTACACCCCTGGTGAATATTAGATATCAAATACGGTAAATATTGGCTATGAAATAACACTCCTCGCCTCTCCCTCAACCAAACAGAAGAAAACATTTTCTTCAATTTTAAAATTTAATTGCTTTCCTGTACACAATGCTAAAGATCTCTTTTTCACGATTAAGATGTACCGTTGATTATTGTTAACTACATAGAATTTTTTGCACAGTAAACACCTTTTTATTTTTCCTAACTGCAATATTGCATATTGTTAATTACTGTTAGGGTCTGTACACCAGACCAGTTTATATCTGTTAATTAGAACGACTATCTTAAAACCAGTGCTCTGCTAACCTTGATTTATGGCTAATTTATTTGCAACTGATAGATGGGAGGGGGTAAAAATATAATTGAAATCCACGTTTTAGAGAATTGGATTCTGTCGGGCAAAAGCCTGCGGAAGTGCGTATCTACCAGCGACTGGCTGTGCTAATCCTTCAGGGTATGCTATGTTCATAGGGGTCATCACGATTTATTGCAGTTATGTTTTAGCAAATAAAATCAGCAGCTATTCAGGGTTTTATTCAAATGTTTATTAATTCATAATGGATAATACAGACAGAGGGCATTACACAGTTTGTTCTGTCACTCAACTCAACGCAGGTTCTCAGTTGGCCGCTGATTTTGTATATAAACCGCCAAATTTTTACTCCCATCATAACACGTAAAATAAATATAAGAAATGAATTTAAAAATATGGCCGCCAATGAAAGACGTAAACGGTGGTCCGCAAATATGACCACTTTGGCCAAGTCCCGCAAGTAGTCGTATCTTCGGTTTTCTGGTGTAATTAAATAATTAAATAAAACAATAACAACAACAAGTACAATAACAACAACAATAAAAATAAAAACAACAACAACAATAATAAAATAGACACAGAAAGTATGGAACTTATAACTTTTGAAATGCTCTCATCTAAATTGCGAACATAACTTAATACTATTTCTGCACGTAAAATCAACTATTTTGAATTGCTTGGCCACTATTGCAAACTCGCCTGCAAAACTCACAATACCATACATTGTCAAACAGCATTATAACGAAGCACTGAAGGTTATTATTTTGTTGCAAGATCATTACTACGGTGAGGTGAATGGAATACTGCAGGTATACTCACTTAATCCTTGTCTTTGATATTGTGTTAAACCTATTTCTTTTCTCTTGTGTTTAAAAATAGAAGGACGATTAAGACCTCGTAGGCAGCTGTAAGTGTGCCAAGATTCATTTTCCTAGTTCCAGTCATTTCGAAGGATTTTTTATAGGAACCGACGGAAAATGGCGGGAACAAAGGACGAAACAGACACTTCCAGAATTTCCAGCAGTTCATCAGCTCCCAGGAACTCCGCCCGATCTGTAAATAAAGTAAATTTCTTGTACATATTTTAAACATTTGTTGACTCAGATATACCAAATGAGATTAACTTATTCTATTTCTTGTGTGTATTTGTTATTCTATTAGTCAGACATAAAACCTGTTTCTTTGGTGATAGGGCACTGTAAGCAATGGTATCGATATCAGATATATATGCACTTGTATGTTGCATTTTGTTCTTTTATTCCATATTAATATCAAACATAGTTTATGTCCGATTTTCCCGCATCAAGACCTGGTAAGAAAGATATACTGCCAATACGTCGCAAGTACGTCGTTACTCAACCAACAAGTAACATAATGACCAGCAAGGAACTTCAATAACACCACATCTTTATGCATTACTTCTTCATTTTGTTTCAAAGAAGACTGCAGAAAACTGCAAAAAGACCGCATCTTTAGTACATTTTACACTGTGTCTGCAAAAGTACCGATGGTAAAATTTGGTACTGAATTTTATCTAACTCCTCTCGTCTATTATCATTCAAGTTTGAGCACCGTACACCGAAAATGACTGGAGTGTTTTGAATTAATTTTAAGACGTAAGAATTTAGATACTCGATGACGGTTTTTGAGTCATTGATATGTGGACACAACCAACTTAGAAGCTTCAAAAACTTCAAGATAAACTGTGTAAATTACTGGAATTTGTATATATGCTTTCTTTGCCATGGAACGTCAAGTACAACTCATAAATTTTGTTGTTGCCATAAATTTTGTAAATTAACTGGAAGGGGTGAGGAAGGGAGTTAAATTGTTGTAATTGTGACTGTTGTTTATTAAGCCAAATTGGAAGGTGTTTAGAATAAAAAAAAACAAACAAAATAATAGTAGCAATAGTAGTAAGTTCGAAAAATTTAAGGGCTAATTGCAAGCGAATAGCAAAAACATATTAGGCTTGAGTTCCCTTGAAAAATGGCTATGTTAGTAAACAAGAATGCTCTGGACTTCCAGAACCTCTTCCGTGGATGTACATTTCTTGCAGTGGATCATTAAATGTTACTGGGTACTTGTATTTTGCAGTCAATATCTGAATCGGTCATATCCGATATACTGTACGGCGGGTATTCCGATTTAATGCTGCCGGCTCCTGTGCTGTGTGTTTCCAGATCATTGGAATGTTGTATATAGAAACTGCAGTATCCCAATCTAATACTGGTCAGTCTGTCTGTTGCAGTAAGGTTTAAAATCGATTCAAATGTCAAAAGGTGCTCCGTTATACCGACTCATCACCCCTGTTCTTTGCGATATGGTTCCAGATTCATTCAAATGAGATGCACCGATGTTATATTGCAGTGCTACTGGGAAAGACAGCAAACAAGCTACATCATTTTATAAATTTGGTATTTTTTGCAGTAGATTTTAGACATACTGGAATTTGGTAGGGGGTGTGTAACTTTTATTAATTCCAATATATTTCCGAGATGTAAAAGGTATAAGTAAAACTGTTTGGTACACGTAGTAATAAAATTCCTTCTGTTCTGAAAAGAGTAGGAGTTGGCTTTGGTAATAACGCACCAGATGGGGAGCATGCCAGCATGAATTTTATGACAATGCTCTATTCAACGCCTTTTTGTCTCCTATTATATATACTACTAATGCATTGGTTGTCCAAACCAGAAAGACCAAAAAAAGTAGAAAATTAAATGTAGGCAGAAGTATACTGGAATAGAGGTTTTTCATATTACAAATCATAAAACAAAAGAAACAAAGCGATACAAAGACATAGAAATTAAGTAATAGATTAACGAAGTAAGAGTTTTGATTCTTTTTTACATTGCCTTTCGTATAACTAAAAAGTATGAAATATAAAGAACGGAATATTTGCGATGATTGTTTCCTTGCCTTTGAAAATAACTCCAAAGCTCAATTTGAAGGACAATATATCCATTTGATGATTATCCATTTCTTGCACAGAAGTGTGGTTTTTTAAATATAAAAATTTGCTGGTTCATGTCTATTTGCTTGCTTGGACGTTAATACACGCATTTAATACTCTATCTTAATACTTGCTTTAAAAACAAAGAACGTATCGCTGCACATTTGCTGTGACAGCGCAGTGCTATGAAGCTCATGAATGACGCATTCGGTACCTGTGCGAAAGCGAACGAATTCCACTTCAAGGACGGCCACACGTACGTGAACCACGGTGCGTATGGGGCGGTACCGAGAGTCGTGCAGCAGGAGAGGTTCAAGTGAGTTCTCATATTAGTAACATTTTCGTTTGGGGGACCCACTTATTGTTTATTTTATTCGCCTATCCACTAACTAGCCCTAACCTCAGATCTGTTGTTAAAGCTGACCTAGCTCCTAATCCTTACCTTTATCCCTTATAATTAAACAGAAGTTTATTTACTGTTGTTGTTTGAAAAATAGATAGTTCCTTTAAATGACGTTTTATCTTCATCGTTAAACATATGAGTAAATCAAATGTTTGCGCGTTCTTGTTAAAAGTCGAGAAAGCAAGCGATGTAATGACAGGATTGAGTAAAACGGTATACTAGAAAGGATAAGATACTATGGAGATGTATCAAAGTCAAATTGAGCTGCTTGATTTTTCCCAGTAAAAATGGAATGGCTTTAATTATCACTAAATTATCACATGTCATTAAGTACTATTCAACGAATGTTTCAATGCACATGATATGTGCTCTGACCTGTTTTAGCCAGATCAGAAACTAAATCTTTCGACATAATAATGATACAGTAACCATAAAACAAAAGGTTATTTTACATTTGCCACAGTTGTATTATGTGCATTTATTTTGCAAAAGGCTAGCTTACCGCCTTTACAGCTTCCCCCATCCCATCCCCTGGGGGGAGGGGGGGGTAGATAGACTAGTCCATCTCCCTCTCTGAGATATTTTGCCTCATTATAATAAAACTCAACAAATGCCACAAAACCTTAACTTCAAAACTCTGTTTTTTAACAATAAAAACCGATTTGGGGAATTTAAAAATGCAATTGCCAATTTCCACAAGGGTTAAAGGTTATAAACGGGAGTGTAGTGATGGTGAATATTCGCAATGTAAAATCAGCGGAATGCATTTTCTCAGCCTTCCTAGTGGTTTTTCAATGCTCTTTATTGAGCAGCATAGATCAGCCACTTTGTAGGTTTGGCTGCAAACCAAAACGCGGTATGTCGTTTGTTGAACTTTCAATTCCATTTTGAAAATAATTAATTTCAAGGCAAAATGGTGATCTATTTATACTTACCTGTGAGGAGTAACATCTCACTTCTGAGTAATTTTGTGCCGCAAAATAAATTCTCTTATTTATTTAGAAAGTGATACCAGGTTGTGAAAAAGCTCCCAATTTATAGTAACAGTCAGGACTAAATCTTACGCCACAACTTAAAATTATCCGGGTTTCTTATCTAGCTGTTTTAATCGCCTGTTACCATACATAAATAAAAGTTAAAACAACAGGGATGTGGATTCGTTTTATTTCAATACAGCGGAGATGTGATTGCCATTTCTAAATGTGACGGAGATTAAGCAATCAGATTAACCTTATTAATTTCGGATATTACAAGGCGGATAAAGACGGGTTATAATTGTTGCTTTTATTCGGCAATAGAAAGAAAGATAAATGAAAAAATGGGAGAAAGCTAGAATGGCTTGATGAAAGGGGTGGTGAACAGGTGACAGAAAGAAGAAAACGAAAAAAAATACGGGGGGAACTAGCTGAACAGGGGCAAAGAAATACCAGGTAGGGGAAGATAACCCAGTCTAGCTTTGCCTCAGGGGAAGCTGTACAGGGTGCAAGATATACTGTTACACCGTTTACAATCCATTTCTTATTGTTGCAGGTTGTTGGAAGAAGTAGAAACTGCTCCGGACGGCTGGTACCGATGGGAAACGTCAAAGAAATGGCAGACCAGCTTACAATGCGTGGCAGATTTCCTAGGATCTGATCTCACAAATTTAACATTTACTGCTAATGTTACCACAGGTATGGTCATTTCGTTGTGTTCATTTCATGCGAAATAATGATAACGATTTTGTTATAATCAAGTAATCAACACTAAGAAGCATTCAAACAAAGCGAAATAAAAGGCATGGAGTTAACGTTGGTTTTTAGTTCCAACAAAATAACGTCTATTTATATGTAAGTTGGTTAGAAGTACTGCCTTGTATAAAATATTGTCACATACAATGCAGTATCTATATAATTATAGGCTGCAATGCGGTAGTGAAGTCGCTCAGGTTTGAGCCTGGAGAGTCTATTCTTGTGTACACACATACGTACATATCAGTGAAAAACGCCTGCAGAGCCGCCATGGAGAAATGTGGTAAGCGTCACTTTTTGAATATAATGCAAATAAAAACCGTGGCCTGATACTAGTCATTGAATAATAAATGCTTTTGAAACGATAACCAAACAAAAAGACATATAAACGGCAAACCAGTAAGGTCAATAGAACAAGTATTGCTTATTACTGTTTATGATTGCAGTTATCTCTACGAGCACAACAAAACACTTCACACAAAAAGAACATGTTTTTTATTCTTAGCTGTGAATGAAGACATAGCAACTAATGATAAGAAACTATATTGTAAACAATTTTAACATCGTCCAAGGCAATTGTTATGCCTTGCCACACAGACGGTAATTATTATGTTTTAAAACGAAAAACCTACCATGACATTGTAGTGATTACAAATCTTCTACACACAAATTTATAGGCATGCATTGGTTACATTTTATTTTAGGCGGAAATGTTGTTGAATTACATTTACCATTGGCAATACAGTCCAAACAAGCCATAATAGAATTATATCGAGACTCTCTGAGAAATAATCCACAAATTAGGCTTGTCTTGCTTGGTGAGTTACTGATGGCATACTCCTATATTTTGATGTATCGCAACATTAATTTAATTTTAATGAAATAAATAGAGTTCTGGCGCTACGCTATGAGTTAAGGCAATGACATTCAAATAAAAATGCAAAAAAAGTTAAAATTAAAAAGAAACTTTGAAAAACATTTAAAGCTTTAATAAATTTAAGTGGAAATGCTTTATATTAATTCAAAATACAGATTGGATATCCGGCCCAGCAACCATTAAATTCCCGATAGAGGAGCTAATCGCACTCTGCAGAGAGTACGATAAGTTAGTGATGGTGGATGGCGCACATGCTCCCGGACAGGTGCCTATCCATTTGGAAAAGCTTCAAGCAGATTTCTTTATTGGTATGGCGTTAAATAATAATTTATTTGGGATAAATATATACATATACATATATTTAACAGATTGTCATAAAGCAATATCTATTTTGCACTTTATGTTTTACTTAAGCCTATTGAATTAAGATATAATACTCTCATCATGATATTTTGCCTCATTAGTGTTTTGCCACAGTAAGTCAATTCTCCTGGATGATGTTAATTAAGGCACATACTGGGGATTTTTAAAATATTTGTATCATATTCTTATGCACTGGAAGTAAACAAGGAGAAAAAATGTCAGCCCTGGAAAAGTAATTATGCAGATTGTACTCAAAGCAATTTTTGTGGTAGGCAATCTTCACAAGTGGCTGTTTACACCTCGTGGCTGTGGAGTGTTGTGGGTTCATCCTGATTTTCATAAAGTCATCAAACCTGTTGTAACAGCAAATAACTACAAATCACCAACTTTCGATGGCGACTTTTTTACACAAGGAACAGTAGATCACACACCATTTTTCTGCGCTCAAAAGGCACTTCAATTCTTCGAAGGAAAAGGAGGAATAGTAAGTTATTAAAATTACTAAATTTGTGTTATATTGTTTGGGTATGTCTGATTATTTTAACTTGTTAACAATAATTAAGTGATAGGAGAATGAAGTTGTTTAAAGTATGTTGATAAAATAGACACAACACAAACGAGTTATAATGCGTGCTTGATGGTTTAATAATACCTCATGCAAAGAAATTGTCAAAGCGTTCTTTTGATTTCTTTGTTTATAAGCCATAATTCAATTACCTGTAATATAACTACTTATTGTGATTTCCAACTGTTTTTTTCAGTAAAAGTATTTTTATCAACTTTTGTATTATTACCAGTATTTAACAATTTTTACTGAATATAATATTTAGACATAAAGAGCGACTCTGCCAATACAAGAAGTACAGTTTTTAATGATACTTTATGAAGGAAAAGATAAATGAGTACTGCTGCCGTCTCGTGGGTGAGGCGGCGGAGATGCTGGCGCGGGCGTGGGGCACAGAGAAACTACCCATATCTGACGAGCTTTGCGCTCCTCACATGAGACTGGTCCGCGTCCCTGACATGTATGATGGCAGGTACAGACAAACAACAGCCAGCCTAGATATGGTAAATTTGTTGTCACACTTTTTGTTATGTTGCTATTATCACAATGCTTACTTATTTCTGCTTTGTAATGTGTGTAAGTTTTGATCATCTTCTAGGAAGTTTTAATTATTGCATTATATAAGCCACCAAACACCCATTATAACATCCACGAAAGTAAAATTTCAAAAACTTCAAAAGTATACTGCAGTACAAGACAAACTGCTTGTTCAGCATTTAAATAATGTGGAAAATATTCAATCAAAGCATCTATATAGCGCATGTCAGGTACAGACTTTTCGTTTCTCGTATGTTATTGTAATATCATTGAACGTGCAAAGTAATGTCTTGTTGGTTCCATGGAATATAATTCACTATTCACTCTGCGATGAACTGCAATATTTATTTTTTAGCATGTGTTCATTGTTTACTTTCAGTCCAACCTGAATCATATGCCATCGCTTGTCCATTTGCTTGCCACCAAATATCAGATTTCCGTTTCTGGTCCACCATTGGAAGGCAAAAACTGGATAAGACTTTCTGCGAGTGTTTATAACTGCATGAATGACTATGAACAACTCAGGGATGCGATATTAGATATAAAAACAGTTAGCTGAGCCTAACAGTTCAAATAAGAACAAAAATACTAATACAAATGTGCAGTACAATGTTTTCAAGTACGACAACCTAAGCTTGTTCTTTTTAGCTGCAAGATGTTCCCAGATCATTCATTAGTTAGGCATTGAGTATTTGCGATGTGCTTCCAATATTTAAATTTTTCTCAATGTTGTTATTTCTGAATGGATCGTGGGAGAACTTGTTAGTATATTCATAGATACTGTGCACAGAGATGTTGTATTAATTATATTTCAATGTACTGTTGAAATAAAAATTTTAATTAAAACTTATTAACCTTTTGTTTAGAAGAAATATAGCGGTGAACGAAATTGATTTGAGGGGCGCCTTAAATATCTTTATTTCATGACTTATTAAATCTGATTACACCCCATGCATTAAATACAATTGTTGGCATTTCTGCTTTATTTTCGAGAACAAAAAATGTTTAAATAAAAATTCCATCAAAGTGATTAAGAATAGAATTTTATTTCTATAAAATAAATTACTTAATTTAGGATGGTAAACTATTGTTATTCCCCATCCATCTGCACATGATACTCACGTCGTTTCCTAGTGGCAACAACATTTGCTCAGGCTTCCGCAAATCTATACAACCAGATTTAAAAATCCTTTATGCCTTTATAGTTTTAGCCATGGCAGCCTTCAAGTAAGGAAAAGTTAGTTTCCAATTTCAGCTTCCTTCTATTGGTATATGATAATGTTTTCGTTCAGTAAAAGGACAAAATACATGTTTCACGCGTTCTTTTACTGTTATTCGTGCTTCAATAACGCCCATATTATGTGTGATTAAACGTCACATTGCAGTGAGTGGTTATTCAGTTCATCTAATTCTGTGTACCTAATGTAAATAGAAAAAGCAGGCATTCTGGACATGTCATGTTGCATCTATTTTACGCTTCCATGTAAATGCAGAAAATCTCAACACAAAGAGATTTCTCGACGACATCCCCCTCTCGTTCAAGAGAATTTACAGAAGTTCTTATGGCAACGACTATTGATAACAACGAACTCAGTGTTTTCTCGATTTAGTTTTATCTGATAGCGTCTTCAAAGTGCGATTTGTTCAAAGCAGGCACATCGGCATAAAAGTGGTAATTTTTTCCAGTTTTACTTGAAAGTGAACCCATTGGTTTTGTGTACTTCTTGCTTAGATTTGGGCCATACAGCGACTCCTATTTTCGACGACTCTGGAATAACTCTGTCAGTAAACTAACGATCGTGTGGAGTGTTATATTTATGAGCAGGCCTTTGGAGTCCAAAGCACATATCTAAGCTAGTTAAGAAAGATCGAATGGCCCTTTCAGTACTAAAATATTTCCAATATGCCGACTAAAATTCTTCATTTAAAGTATGTACATCGACATATCGTTCTGTTTGAAAATTGTTTTCTAAGATTTTTTTAATGTAGTAAATATTGGATACTGGACAATAGTTGACAAGATCGCGGGATCACGTAAGTTTTTTAGTAATGGGCAAAAGATTTGCCTTTTCAAATGCCGTAGAAACATAACCTTGAGACAATAAAAGATTTTGATCCTCATGATTGGTAAAGGTAACACGTCTACAAACGGTTTGAGTAGTAAAGTTGGAATTGGATGCAGCTTACAGAACTCATCAATTAGCTTCCTTTCTTCGTTTTTAGGGGGATCCTAAAATCGGGAAAGGTGGAAAGTAGCTCACTGTCATGTTCGAAAAGATTAGTTTCCTCTAGGAAAAAACTTCTAACCCTATCTTTTCCTTTCGGAAAAAGTTATTCAAATCAATAAAGCCTTTCGAAAGATCTTGAGGACGTGCTGGGGCAAAGAATTCTGCTCTTTTAGGTACATCACTTTATTGAATACTTTAAAAAGGTTTCCCTCATGTACATTATTATTAATATGAGACTTTAGCAGTGATCTTTTCCTGCAAAATATTTAACGAACTTCGCGTTTTGTATTTCATTCTTATTCCTTTAAAGCTGCCTTATTTATTTCTATGGTCTGATGCGCGGCAACCACGTTTTCGTTACACAACCAAGGTTTGTTCCATTTCCATGCGTGTCCAAAATGCCTGCTAAATCATCGTACGATTTTGTGAGCGTATCAAGATACATGTTATTGTAGTTCTTACGTAAGTTCCTGTTAGTTAATCAGTTTTGAACTTGTCAATGTCGATCTTGCTATTTTTCTATATGCAGTTCTGTCATCAACAATGGCAAGCTGCTAAACATTTGCATTGTATTCTGCAAGACAAAAGGCAGATATCAGGTCACCTGCGTCAACATCAGAGACCTCCAGTTTGATTGAATCTCTGAGATCGTATGGTCCAGTGTATGATATTTAATGTACATTGATGTGACCACATTCTGTGTGAGAACGAAAGCATTGAGCCAACTAAAAGTGTCGCATGCATCATAGAAATGAATATTCGGATCGGTCATTAAGAGTATAGGGGCTATGACAAGACAATGTTCTTCAAGCACTGAAGAAATTTGGATTGTGATGGATATGGAGGGCGATAGATGCAATCAATAGTCGTCTTCTTCCATTAACAATTACAATAAACTTAAGCGATTTATGCGAATTTGCTGAAGTATTCATTGATTGTAATTCTGACTTGCACAGCATTGCTACGCCATTTCTTTTTTGACTTATAGGATGGACATGCAATAAACTGTAATGTTATGCATATTTTACATGTCACGCCACATGTTACCTAATGAATTATGGTTTATACTAATTAGAAATGTATTCCCATTGCAGTATTTCTACACCAATTTCAGGTCTAACTTTTTACAGTTTTTATTACTTTTTATAGCTTTAAATTATAACACGTCAAGCATAGTATCGATTAGCAACTCTTTATTGCTTAATGCAGTAGTTCTGATAAACTGTACCAAACTTATCAACCACTGTGAGTATTTTCGGTACATCCAGATTCACGTATTTTACTCTAGCCACTTCTAACCACGTATGTAGTTATTAAACGCACTGTGGTGTTTTCATATATGCTCAGCTACAAAGAACTTGTTCTTCCCCGAATTATTGTTTCAAAAATATGTTTCTGATGATTGCAGAAACCTTTCTGCGCAGTTGCTCAAATGGAAAGGGTTCGCATGGGCGTTTTTCCGCATGGCGTTTCTCCAGAATTCCGTTGGAAGTGCTCGAAAATGCAAAAAATCGTTATTCTTAAATATGTTGTTTAATTCGTATCCATCAATAATGGTTTGGAATTTGCTCTTCCAGTTTTTGACCAAATCAAGCTCAACTCGTTCTCCCCCCTCGTGATGCAGTGACCGAAATCTGATGCTACAGCGTTTCTGAAGTTATTGTATTAACGTCTTTGAGGCACCCATTCCCCAAATATATCAGGTTCTTCTCTAAAGCATTCGCATTGTGAGGGTTCTCTATGCCATAAAACTTGCACCAAAAGGATAAAAATCATGTAAAACACATTTATCGAGCTAAAATCGATAAGGTATAAGGTTAACTGGGTTGAGGCAGGCGGAAAAAGTTGTGAATTAACAAAATTGGATTAGCAGCAAGCTAATTATGTATTCCGCAGTGAAAGTTAAACAAAAGCCCAGCAACATAGAATACCCATTAACTCTCGGTGCTGCTGTTTCAATAGATCCAGGCGAAAACTCTCACATTGCTTGTGACAGAAACTTAAGACGAAGCTGACAAGTGTTATTGTGTTTTCCAATCCTTAAGTGTAATTCGGGAATAAAGAAAAAACAACATTCTCATTATTCTGCCCACTGCCTTCTCTCTATAATAATCCCATTTATTTCTGTCTCTGTGACGTCTATTCAGTTCTGTCTCTTGTATGCCCATTCACGTCTGTCCACGCACATCTAGTACGCGCATTCATTTTGGTCTATCGTATATCCGTTCTCTTTCGCAATGTCTTCCTATAAGTGTTTGTTAATAAAAATAAATTCCGATCAGTGCAAAATGTGTTTTCTAAGATTTTCAAAAGTAAATGTATTATTCAAAAATAAAAATGAAACCTTGATTTTGTAACATACGTTGAGCCTATTTGATGTGTGTTACACAGAGCTTAATGCTATTCATTGCCCTAGTGATTTTCCTAGATAAAGCTCTACAAACGCTTTAAATAATTAACTTATTAACTATATTAACTATGTTTAACTAACTTTATTAATATAAATGCATACATACACCCTGATTGCCACTTGACATCTTTTATACAATATAATTATACTTCACGAACTAAGTAAAAGGAATAAATTAGAAATATCAGAAGCATTTATTTTATTCTTCAATTTCTCTAGCTATAACAATGTTATCTTTAAAGAGAGAAAAATAGAAAAACAGAGATCGCGACCTCAGTTTTACAAATAGCTACAAGAACACTAACAAAGAAGTACTGTCAACTTATAAAAGTTTATATACAGCTGGTTCTAGTGTAGTTTTTTCTTTTCATTAATAACATAGAAATATTTCGAAACTCAACTAATACGGATCTCAATGTACCGAAACCAAGACTGTCTCAGAAAATTTTTGTCTTGTTTGTTAAGATATGCATAGCAAATCTCTGCCCTGAAATTGCAGAAATTTGTAAGCAGTATTTTATAAAACTCTTGCATAAATCAAAATCTAAATACTAATTAGCACAATATATGGAAATACTGTAATTATTATTACTAATGCAGTTACATTTGATTGAGCCTGACAAAACCATATGTTCCTATAAATTAGTAAGTCCTCTGTGATTGTTTTTCTATTTAATCACTAGCGAAAGCATTAGTTTAAAACAAATTACTCATATATTTTAAATTTTAAAGGTATGCGTAATAGATTAAACCTTTGATCTTACAATGTAGTCATAAAGCGGAACTCGCAGCAAATATTGTTTCACTACATTGCATTTTCGAAGATTTTCAGTTAAACACATTAGGGTTAAAGTGTTATCAACACGAAATTTAAGCGAACATCAACCCCTCGCTTAGTACCACGATTCGGGAACTTAGTATTACCATATCAACGCTCGGAGCAATTGAGCTAACCCTCATTCTAAAAAATAGGCTTAAAATATTGCTCATCTTTGGTGACTTCAGTCTCTTCTCCTAAGTGATTTTTGTCTTGTCATTCTTATGTTACAATTTCCACGTCTTTCATTGCAAACACCTGTAAGAAATACTTTTGTAATTTATTCAGCACTTAGCCAGTTGATAATGATACAAAGATGAAGTCATTGCAATTGGACACTACTGTATGCTAATAGGTTATACACGCTTCAAAACATGAAAAGGGTTCCATAAATGTATATACCTTTTAAATAATTTTGGTCTATTTGTTTGGAGTGTAACTTACTTTAGCATTCCGTTTATTAATAAATTGAATTAATTCATGCACCTGTACATCGCACAGACTTAAATAAATGTTGACATCTTTGCTGTAAATCATAAGCTGTGTCCCATTCATTGGAAGAACATCGCAGTTGGCCACAAGTTTGTCTGTTGTTATTTCTTCTAAAATCTGAAAGAGTCATAAAATTGTTAGAGGCTTCCCACGTTTATTATGGGAACAAAACGTAAGGCACGTAGCTTGGATAATTATTATTAAACTCAGAAAATTCTTCGGTCAAGCGAATTACAGCTTTAGTTTGTAATTCTAGTTGATGCTTGTGATGCTTAGCATAGAGGTAAATAAATCCAAAGAAGGCAATAATTTATCTCGAGAAAGTGAAAGTAAAAAATTAAATATAGAATTATAAACATATTTATAGTTTAAATTTTTACTTGCGGAGGTTTGAGCATTAGCAACCTGTGAGACAGAGTAACAAAGAGATACGATAACTTTCTTAAAGGGATGGCCGGAAGAATCATTTGTGTTAATTTTGAATTTCGTGGTGGTGAATAATCCTCTGTAGTCGTTTTGCTGATGCATTTCGAGCGAAGGTCAATCCCCCGCTTTCCAACCCTGGCCAGATTCAAATCAGGGACCATAGAATTACAGGAGCAACGCTCTACCGACGGAAGAAATAATTACCATTTCTTCACCACATGGTCTGAAGTAATTATTGTCTATTTTACTGCCAGGTTGAAGACTACTGTCACTGTAATAGAATCCAGCCCACAGTCTCACGGCCTCGTCAGCTGCAAAGCATCAACAAAAACATACAAAAATGCACAAAACCGACACATGAGCAGCGACTAGAGCCGCAAACCACCTTTTAGACGTCAAAAGTCATTTTTGGATAAGTTTATTTCTAGGAATATTTACTATGAGAGTGAAAAACAATGAGATTGGTTGAGACTGGTCTTGAACTGACCCACATATTGGAAGAGTGCCAGGACCACCAGCACCAGTACAATAACGATTGCCTAACCAACTTGTTCTGTATCCCATTAACAGCCCTTTTATATCACAAAAGGAAAACAGTTTTTTTTCCTGCACACCAGCTTTTACGAATATATATAATTTCTGAAAACCCTTAGATTGATATGGTACCTACCGTTGACAAATGCAGGCAGGGTTACTTTTAACCCACAGATTTGATTTGCTTCGGCATTAAAGTTCAACTTCCATCATGGTTTCGTATCGTCTGTATACTTATTTGTCTTAGAACAAGTATTAATGTCGCTGTCTACCGCCTTGGCGGCCCCATTAAAGCTGTTGAGACAAAGCTCTTATATAATTAGTGTTATTTGTTTATTGGTCAGACAATTTGAAAACCTTCATAAGGCTTTTTTTAGGAAAACATTATTACTAGTTTTTTTAAATATTGCAATTGAACTAGAATCTCTCTTATTATGTTACTATAAATGCCAAAAAATGTAAATGAAGCATACAGAAGCATACAGAAAACAACGGAACAAGACAGCCATGACAGCATAGAACGCATTACAATCTATATGTAAAAAGTGGATTTTATCCAAAATTATATTATCTTATTAATATGTCTCTTCTGGAGCAATTCTAGAGCAAACAAAACTGCTTCATAAGTAGGGTTAGGTTTGATATATATGGATAGAGAAGCTATCGAGTTGTTAAGCCATACAGTTAATGCAGAGCACTTACAGTAGTATTGTGCTTGTTTGCAAATTATTGTCTGAACATGTTGTAAAATAAATAAATGACAAAATGAACACGGGAAGTTATTTTTGAACAAAACCGAATGGACAATAGTAACTCACTTGTTTTCAAATGAAACCAATTTTTTAATTTAAACTCTCACCTCGTCAATATACCAGTAATAGGGACAATATTTTGGGAAAACAGAGGGGAGTTGAGCAGCAGCTAAGAGAAGGCAAAGATGCTTACTTGGTAGAGATTTGCGTGGCTGCACCAGAAGAAGAATCCAATATGTTTGTGCTCCAGTCACATTCTTGGGTATTGAATGCAGTTTTCCCTTTTTTGTTGAACGCTTAACAAACATTCATATAATCTGATATAAAACAATTGTATAAAACAACCAAGACATACCTTTAGTTTGTAAGAAGTATTTGATATAGAGAAATTTGATTGGTTGCATTATAAAGTGCATCAAAGCCATCACGTGTTAGAAATATGTTTCATATGACACTGGAGAATGCATCTAACATTCGAAAGCATGTCTCTTATTCCTGCATAAACAGAAAAACTGTTTACCCCCATTGTTGCTGTACGCCTGGATATCGCAGATTTTGATCTGACTTTTGTATCTCTTGTCGGGTTCAAAGATAACCAAGTAGCGGTACAAATCGGTCATGAAGTATGTGGGGAATCCCACGGTATAAACGCCGTTTGAAGATGCCTTCGGATCTAAAATCCCAAGTGTACTAGGAATGTTTTCTCCTTTTGATTCAGTATGTGAAATAAAATCCAAAAATAAAGAAGTTTAAAAGCCTATCATCAGTTATTGCTGAACGGATTTTCATTTGCATCCATAATAAAAAGATAAATTACGATTACATTATGTACAGATTATGTACAGATGTTTCCACGCCTCTCAGCGAGCGTACAAGATAAACAGTAGTATTTTGCCGGTATATATGATACTCAGGTATGCTCTTCATAATTCCCTTCCAGTATCGAAAAAGGCTCATTATGTATCCAATTGATAACCGATTATAAAACAAAAAATTATAACAAAACACATCGGAAAATCGCATTCGGACTGATAAAAAAACCGTTTTTTATCCCTGTGCACTGTTCATAGTAGCTTTTTATGCACATTCTGGCAGTACTTAGGGCTGCGGGAGGGTTTTTGGGTCAGTGCACACACTCGTACGGTTTATAGCTATTTCAATATCAAATTACAAAAGATGTTGAATCAACATAGCTCAGCAAAGTCGTCGTGAAAGTTATTATTTTCTTTCATAAAACTAGCAAAATTCATACCTTCCGCAAAAGCTGCATCTTTTAGTTCAGAGAACATATTCCCTGATGGTTTGTGTTTAGATACGGCCACTTTAACTTGATTACGACTTCCGGTGGGGAGTAATCCTTAAATTTAACATACATTGCAATTATATATATATATATATATATATATATATATATATATATATATATATATATATATATATATATATATATATATATATATATATATATACATAGCAATTATATATATATATATATACATATATATATATATATATATATATATATATATATATACATAGCAATTATATATATATATATATATACATATATATATATGAATAAAACATCAATAAATGATTTTGATGTTTCTTATATCCTGGTGTTACAGTTGAAAACGAAAATGACAAGAAAATGACAATTATTAGTAAAATCTATTGCGCATTTTCTTTAAAAATGACTTTCCTGCTCACTTCTATGGCATAGATTTCAGTAACCTATGCATTCGGCAGTCTTAACTGTGCCACATTGTGTTATTCTTCTGCTTAAAGCTTAAAACCGTCCATATAAAAGTACTTACCTGTGATTTTGACTTCGCACAACACCGCATGCCATGGCAACTCTACATAAAACCAAGGAGTGTACGTCTCCTGATTCAAAAGAAATTGAAACTAAAAATATAATCTTGGCTCAAAGAGGTGTGCTTTATGATACTAAAACTAAATTTACATCAAAAAGTTTTTAGGAGAATTAAAGAAGCGTGATTCATTGTGTTAACTTTAAAGCCAAATATACGAAGTAGTTTTAATGAAAATGGATATATATATTTTTAATTTTTTGTGACAGGCGATTTTTCACCTATCCAAGGTCTTCTCGCAGCCTATAGTATTCACAGCATGGGTCCGAAGGGCGAGTGTTAACGTACCACAGACTGAGTGGGAGAGGGACAAAATAGAATGCCAAGTGTAATTTTATTTTTATTTCAAGATTCTTGTACAATTAAAATCTTTCATAAATTGGATATTTTTAGCACCCTTCTGTTAGATCTTTTCATGGCGATCTTAATTGCATCCTTTCATCAGTTCATAGGCTGGACATCTTCAATACTTTAAGAGAAGGGAATACGTCTGTGCGTATCAAATAATAATGATGAACAAAACCTCAGAAACTGCTGCTTAAGCAGTTAAAAGCATGATTTATTTTTTTCGTGCATTTTGACGTCGTTACCCATTTAAGTGTTTTTATGAATTATACGCATCTTTATTGCAAATGAGAAAACGAGAAAACAAATTAAAAACATAAGGGCGTTTAAAGAACATTTTAAACTTTCCAGTCACGGGAACCGTGGTGGCTAAAATAGTTTCAGTATACCGGTTTACTTGAAGTATGATTGGCAAACCTTTGATTCTGCACAAGTTGAGGTGTCTCCGTCCACAGCAAAATGAGAGAACTTGCGGCTTGCTTGGGGAGTGATGTACATTCCTGTCGGTTTGTACGCTGCTACATTGTACGTCCTGTCACAGGTGTCAGGTACATGAATTCCTACCAAAAGCAGCGCGAGCCTGAATAAATCTATTCTCGAATTCGACTTGCCTAGCCCTGAAGACTTAGCTCTACACCTAACTAATGTTAACGATATTAGGTGACATTTCTGTCAAGTGAATTGAAACCGTTTCAAGTACGGCCTATTAATAAGGTCAATATTATAGAATCATATGTAATTCCCACTGATTTCTCTAATGGGGTTATTAAGTTAATGAACTGCAGTACCATATGAAACTTTACGACAAAGACAGCACAAAGAAGAAATGCGAATTATGTAAATTGTTCAAAAACTTGCCTACCGTTTTCACAGTTTTTGCCACTCGTAGAGTCTGGACACTCACACTCATAAGTATTGACACCTTCTTTACAAATGCCTCCTGCTTGGCATGGATTAGGCCAACATTCTTGTGATCCACCTGATTCTAAGAGAAACATTTGAGAAATCAAAACCATTATACTCAGATGAAGTAGCATAAATAATAGTATAATGTACTGCAAAAGGTTTGCAATATGAAATTGTTTTGATTGCATTTCTTAGGAGAAGTACACCATATTGCAATTGTTGCGCTTTAGAAATGGGAGATTTTACCGTCGTCATGCTTCCACTTCACCATCTCATAATACACTGTGATGTCATGGTCAAAGTCGTCAGATACTTTCAACTCGCAATGTGTATTTTCTAGTTTGACCTGCCATGTTGTAAACAAGCTCGGGTACATGTCGTTGTCATAAGTTGAGGGAATCCCTGTAACATGCAAATTATTAGGAATATTTATAAGCGATGGCAACGAAATCTGATAAAACTATAGCAGCAGTTAGAGCTAGCAGTAATAGAATTTTGCAACGCGCTTGAGAACATTTAAACTGAAGGTCTATCTGGTTAATACTTTTCATTTCCATAAAATATATCTAATCAGTTCTGAAATCTATTTTCTAAATTAGATTTTTCAAAATTCTGAATGAAAATTTAAAAATAAAATTGTTTGCGGTGAAATAGGAGTGCTGAAAAATTAGTAATATCATTTAAAAAGAAATAAAATATATTGCCTGAAGTCCGAACACACACGTCTACCGTTGAAAGATCTGTCCCGTCTCGTTTTCGTTGTCTAAATGTTTGACGTGAATTGCACGAACTGTATCTTTTATCCCATTTAAATGGGTAGGTGAGTTTATTCATCATGTAACCCGGCACTCCGGCCCCATCCGCCACGTCGTCCTCAATGTGTAGCCGGACTGACTTGCCGTTCCTAACCTGTAAACCATTCGGCACTTCATTAGTGTTTTCGGTTAGGAATGAAATTAGATTTAATCTTTTAAATTACACTGATAATAGGAGAAAGAGAACAACAACTTTAGTGAATTTTTGGTCACGGTAGGAAAAAGAATAAAGTTAAATATTTACTTTCATGGAAACTGATTTGTCGTTTTGTCTGTTTGTTCTCCCAATTGGCTAAACTGTTGCATTATACAATAAGAATGTATTTACATAATCGTTAGGTGAAAGTCTCAGGCGTAAGTAACAGTCTGAAATCCACCAGTTAACAATGGCAAGAATCGACATTAAAACGTTTCAGTAAAATCACAATAAAAGTATTATAGATACATTCATTTACATAAAGCACGTCTTTCGCAATTCCCGAAAAACAGAGACAGTGTATTTATCACAAACTGATATAATTGTGATTAACATATAATGCTTGAAATGCCCTTTGTGTCATGATGACAAGTATATCGACAATGTTGTATTATATTGTGGTCTCATAAATGTAATACCACAGAAATAAATATAGCTAATGTGCAGCATTGTTAAGGAAATTATTATTCAATTCCTTAACAGATATGGATTTCTGAGTTATACAGAAGGAATTAAATTTTATGCTTAAACATTACTTCAATTTGAGCTCCAATGTCTTCAGTAGGGTCTTTACACACCAGGCCGGGAATGTAAATTTGAATTCGCTTCATAAAGTACGTTTTGGCGTAATCCACAACTTCATATTTGTCAAGCCAGCCGAATTTCCTCAACCATTCCTCTTCATTGGGTAATGTTATATACTGAGTATTCCCTGTAGAGTGCATCGCGAAATTAGTTAAATTCAAACACGAAATAAAATTTCGACAGTTTATAAAGATAGCAATATGCATGTTCTGTTCTTCTCCCATTCTTTCGTCTCTTCGTGCGGTTATGGCAGATCGTAAAAAGGACAAATATCTATATCGATCAAAAAGGAAATGGCTTTCATAATTTCGCTAAATGAGGCTCGCAGCTACAATTTGCACAACAGGATCCTTTCTAATGTGGCAAGGACACTTCTAATCCAGTTGATGTTTTTTCTTCTAAGATTTCAACAAACTATAAAGGAGGTGTTTATGAATAGACTGCTATTCTTAAATGGTATTGTTAAAGCTAATAAGAACTTTCTGTACCCACCTGCTACCAGTTCTGTCACATTGATGTACTGCTTGCCTGTTGTGTTTTGGTGTATTGTGGGAAGGTAGGCATAATCTGACGTAGTGCAGTCATCGTCACCCATGGTATCCATTACATCTGATGGAAGAACATCTTCACTGATTTATTCCGTTTGAATAACAAATGACAGCTTACAATTTTCGATATAAAGCGAGACAGGTGTAGGCAAAATGGCTAAGTCTGGTCTGCGAATTTGATTCCTAATTCTTATTTTGGAACATTTGCATTAAAGTACGTCAATCTAAAATCGAAATGCACCCCAACGGTATATTCACCTGTTACCTACTTTACAGCAAAATTGGCAAACAAACCAGTTATGAAAGAGGTACTTCGGTGACCATGACCTCCTCCATTATCTCGAAATGTTTAGAGATTTTAGAGATATTAGACCCCTCGGGCCAAAAAAACGTGATATAAGAGGTACCTCGGTGATCTTGACCTTCTCTGTCATGGTCAAGGTCAAAACCCAGAAGTTGACCATTATCTCGAAAAAGGATAGAGGTAGAGCGATTTTGAGCTTACTTTCGACCCTTTTAAGCCTAAAAGACGTTACATAAGAGGTATCTAGGTGGCCTTGACCTCCCCAGTTAGCACAAGATTTTCTCCCACGACTAGCTAACGTTGGCATTATGTTGGCTTTACGTGGGATGTGGGACGTGGGGCGTCCTACATCGGATACACGTGGGCTATGTGTGGGATGTCCCAGTTACACTTTGTCCCACCTTATGCCTACGTATAGCCGACATGGGACAGCCTACGTATAGCCCAAGTGGTACAGAAAACGTCGGCTATACGTCGGCATCAAGAGGGATGTCCCACGGTGAAGCGTGCCCACTTTCTCCCACGTATACCCTACATGGGGCAACCTACGTGTGGCCAACGTCGGCTGTACGTGGACTTCATGTGGGATGTCCCACTGTCGGATGCCCCCTCTTACTCCCTCGTATGACCTTCGTGGGACAGCCCACGTGTAGCACACGTCGGCTGTCATACGTCGGCTCCAAGTGGGCATTATGTGGGATGTCCTACTGTCGGACGCCCCCTCTTACTCCCACTTATAACCTTTGTGAGAAAGCCCATGTGTAGCCCACGTCGGCAGTCATACGTCGGCTTCAAGTGGGCATTACGTGGGATGTCCCACTATCGGACGCCCCCTCTTACTCCCACGTATACCCAACGTTTTGCACTGGAGCATTATGAAAAATCAATATTATTGGATGTTGTGTTTTGGACCGTCATGGAAAACCATATAAACTAAATACCATTTTTTGACAAATTTCAGATACTACTTTATGATTTTAATATATAACTGCAAAATCTAATGTTGAATTTAGACATCATTCATTTGATTTTGAATATTTTTTATTATATTAGGATATCTAAATGATATTCCATATAAGCAAATACCCAGTATAAAAGCAGAACACAACGATTTTTGTTAAACAAATAATTATAAAAGTAAACAGTAAACAGTTAACAAAATCATCACTGTAAAAAATAAACTGCTGAGGACGAGAAGCTTTTGGGGGAAGAATAACATTGATTATTACATGGATCCCCTGTGGCGTAGAGGTAAGGTCGACGCGTAGGATGCTAGAGGTTCCAGGTTCACACCCAGGTAAGTACGATTCGTCAGTTGCTAAATAAAATCAGAATGGTGGGTTGTAGTGTAGTTTGAAATATTAATGGTCAGTGGTTAAAGTAATGGTCAGGCGACACGTTAAATGAGATGTTACGAATTGTTACGAATTTATTTTGGAACGTTGGCTGTTCCAAGCATAGCCACCGCCGGACAGCCCACGTGGGCTAAACGCCGGAACGTGTTTCAAAATCGCCAAACGCCCACGTGATTTCGTGGGACATCCCACCTAAAACCTACATTGGCTATACGTAGGCTGTTCCATGCATTGCCAACGTGGGGAAGCCTATGTATAGCCAACGTCGGACAGCCCACGTAGGCTATACGTCGAAACGTGTTTCGAAATCGCCAAGCGCCCACGTAAGTATATGGGACAACCCACGTAAAGCACACATATTGCCGACGTGGGAACACGGGATGTCTCACGTATAGCCGACGTGGGCTATATGTGGGGGTGCTAACTGGGTCCTCCGTGATATTCAAGGTCAAAAACCGGAAGCTGACCACTATCTCGAAAACGGTTAGAGATAGAGCGGTTTTGAGCTTATTTTCGACAACTTGGGCCTAAAAGACGTTATATAAGAGGTACCTCGGTGACCTTGACCTCCTCCGTCATGGTCAAGGTCAAAAACCTGAAGTTGACCATTATCTCGAAAACGGTTAGAAAACTGAATTTGATTATTTGAGATTACATTATATTTACTTCGATGTCCTTGTTCAAGATAATAATTAGGAAGCTGACAATTATGCGGAAGACTGAAGAATGTGTCTTTGACCAGATAGATTGAACCATTGCAAGTGGGTGTCATTTCGCTACGGGTAGCGAAATTCTGTCCAGTTTAATGCTATTTTGCTATGTTTGCACTATGCTTACCCATAAGGTTTAGCCCAACATGAAGTTAAATTCCAAGAGTTAATACTATGCTAGAGTAGGCTTCTAATATGATTTATTTACAGTCAACTGCTCATGCTTTTAACATTAGATGCCCATAAAAAGTATAACAGTCCAGAAATTAAAGCAAAAGGTTATCAGACACTGTGTCTAATTTTGGTATTTGCGCTCTGGGGTGAGCAAACTTGTAGCTGTTCATAAATTAAATGTTAATGGATAAAAACACTCACGGTTTTAATCAGTACCTAACCATTCAAAGCGGTTGATCCTCTGAAATAGTTGTAATTGCAATTCGACCAAAGTGATACTACTATACGCTATTATAGTTAATCCGTGATATACCAGTTTCGAGACGTATATATCAGGTAACACATTGTTTGCCCAGAGTATTGTTACCAGATTTTGCTCTATTTATATAACATGCAGCAAATGTTATTACTTACCTGTGATGATATTTTCTTCATCAATATTCTTCTCTCTGAGTGCATATTCTTGTGCAAGGGCCTCTATAAGCTTGTTCACATCTATACCCTTCTTTCGAATTGAATGATGGTGCTTCACAAGAGATGCCTGGAATTCTGGTGTCATGGCGTTTAACTCATTCCATCTCCCTAAAGTAGAAATCGCAATGTAATTTGCCTTACTAGATTTACGTTATTGGTAACCTTGATCGACGTATATGCATCACGCATACTTGATCTGTAAAACATTGGGATTTTAATCGATCGACTTGTTAGAGTATTTATGGAGACTGAAATGCAAACTTATTTATAATTGTTACGTTATTTAGGCTATGAAAGGAATTCTTTCAGAATCATAATTTGATGCTCAGAAACATCTCATACGAAACTCGAGTACGAATAATTAAACAGCTAAATATTATGACACTTATAAGACGTAAAGTAATTACCAATACAATCTGGCCTGGCGAGTGACTTGATGGCTTGTCTGTCCGCAGGAGTGAAGGTAAAGCGTTTGCAGACTGAGGGCCGCATGCCGGCTCTTTCATACTCAATGATGTTGCAGTAAGAGTGAGCCACCGCCTGCACTCCTACTGAGTCCATTACCATGCCAATCGCTGTCGTCGCTAAGTCCAAATACTCAGTATCGAAATCGTTAAGAAAGTTATCGGCGTTGGCTTTGGCAACTTTTCCTTTCATAGTGGCAGCAAGTGCATCCATTAGGTCGAACTGAAACTCGTAAATCTGATTGTAGAATGAATCGAGAACGGCAAGATCCACGGTAATCGATAAACAAGCGTCTTCAGCATCTTCCTTGAGGAATTTTATAGCAGCCATGATAGCAGCATGGGTACTTGCTATTAATGTGTCTACAATATCACATGTTTCTTCCAGCATAAACGTGACCATTGTTAACACCTCTACCAGATCTTGTTGTGTAACTGCCGGTGTGTAATCGTTGTAAAGCTTAAGGAATGTATCTGCTTGTTTCATCACTTCCTCAAAAGTTAAATCGCCATCGTCCTTAAACAACTCCATAACCTTATGTAAGTATTCTGAATTCGAATTGAATTTTCTATTGATGTCATTGAGTTTCTTTCTAACCTTTTCCATTTGAGCCTCAAAGCGAAGTATCAGGTGCAAATTCATTGAAGTATCAAACAATTCTTGCACGCGATCAAAGTAAGAATTGATATCAAAGCCCCCAAATAACTGCGACAACGGATTACACATCTGGGCCATAGTGAACGAAAGCCTTACTGTTTCATCAGTCATCTTTAATGCCAAACCTGAAACAGTACAGCTAAGAATTTTTGACATTTGGTCTGCAATGTTTCCAGGTTTGTTGCCAAAATATGCATCTCCTTCTGTCATTAAGCGTTCTAGTTGTCCGTCAATGTAGGCTGTATCTGCTTCAGCAATACCGATGTCAAAATCTGCGTTGTTAGAGAAATATTGTCCCAGGGACTTTGCTACCTGAACAGTTGTTTCTAAAATCATATTAATTCCAATTTTCAGGTCTACAACAAGACTATTGAGCTGAGCTGAAGCATCGAGGGCTTCTAAGTATTGCTTTACTTCTATATCTGCATGCCCTCCGACAAATCGCCGATCTTCATGGTTTCGAAGCGATCTCCAGTTTGTTTGAAGCACATCTAATTGCAGAATTAGGTTTTCCAGATTGCAATAGTGTGCCATTCCAGTTCTTCCAGATCTGCACATATCTCCAACAAGTTTATAGGTGAAACCATACTTTGAATAAAGCAGGTCATTTCTTTGGAATTCATTTTGTACTTCAACGAAAGTTTCTTGGAAAGGTGTATAAAGCAAGTTCTCTGGCACGCCTCCCTGAAAAGTTAAACTTGTCTTTTGTTTGCTCAGTATGTATGCATATCTCTTTTAATGGAAAACCTGTCGGAAAGCTTGATGTTTTATGCAATATTTTCCTCCAACCTATCGCTGTATATTACTGCATGAATGGCCGGTTTTTAAACCTTTCACACTTTATTACTTTAGCTGGGGATAATGGGAATAAAAATACCTAAAGTAATCATCTCTTTGGCGGTGAGGGAGGGGGGGGCGGCAGTATGATTAAGTACCACAATTTACTATATATGTCCAAATAATTCGGAGAAAAGGAGTAGATTAGGGCCAGACCCGGTCCATGCGAAGTGCCATTTTCGTTAAAAGGTGGATAATTTTAATTCCTGGTACACCACAAAAAAAGTTGTCTCAAGAATTTGGCAATGTGGTTATGTGCGATGTAGCTGTGCCTGTACACTTAAATATATAATTTGGTGAAAAGGGGTTTTGTAAATTAATTTGACACTCCACGCTCAGGCGGTGAAATTTACAGGGATTTTCGCTTCTGAGTAAAAGGCGGTTATTTTCACATTTGTCACTGAAAAATTTAAGACGCATTCGTGACCGATTTGCACCTGGTTGGCTTCCGAAAAGCACCACTATAATATCACTTATTGATGCAAGAAACCAACCAATAACTTTTTTAGCATTTTTTCGTCTTGAATTATATTTTTTTCTGTTCGGTTGTGACTTCACACATACAAGAAGATAACTGGTTACCTTGAAACGTTTTACTCTCATAAAACACATAAAATTTAAATATCGAAAATGATGTGCTCCAAACATCATTACTGTAATGCAAGTCGATGGTTTGTAGTGGTCGTCTCAGTCAATTAATTCATATATGGTCATTTAAGTTCTAGTGTCACAAACCATCGCTAACCCTCGGATGAAAGTTTTGTCCATGCAAATGCCTTACAGCTGCCGCTGGATTTGAACGATGCTAGAAAAATATCATCCATATCGTTTCTCACCCGTAACTCATACATTTGGATGTTTCTAAACTTTAGTGATGAAGATTCTATTTTAGAAGTACTAAGAGATCAAGCTCTCTAGTCGTGATGCAGCCGTAGAACGGTGTGTGTGTCTATTAGTTAGTGTCTTTTGGGAGTATGGAAGCCAGTTTGCAATTGTCTGAGGAAATGTTGATCAAGTTGGCACATTGCAGAATGGATAGCAACGATAGGCTTGGTCCCAGGTTTCAAAAAGGCAGTTACTTTAGTTGTGGATGGGACGCGCCTACAACCACTTTCGAGTTTTTACTATTACTGTTTTGAGAGACGAACATAACATTGTTGAGCCGCATCAATCAGGCGAAAGTACTCTATGATGCCACTGGGGGGGGGGGGGGAGGTCTGTGAAAAGTGGAACAAGCAGGAGACACTTACATAATATTATTTTGTTGCAGGCATACTGCAACGGCCATGGTAAAAAAAGTCAAGTGTGAACACGACATATTTAACGAAAATCTACATTGTTTCTGCCATAACTGCTCAATCCTTTTCACCGGCAAAGACTGGGATGGTCCGGTAACAAGTCGATGATTGATGAATAGCCTTACCAAAAGTCAACAAAAAGAGAAGAGGAAATTAACGAAGAAATGCTAGACATATCCTTTTTTAAAAAGCAATCAACAGAAAGATATCCAATACTAATACCAATATCAATGCTTCAAACTTGCCAAGATATATTCTCATAACCATATGAGTCAGATTGGTCTGTAAATATTCCTGGACTGCTATTATCGCCTATTGTCAAGCAAAACAAACCATGACGTCGGCTTGCAAGAGCCGGAACCGCAACGTGATGCCCCGAAAGAAGGCGGATCAACCCTCGATAAGTGTGGACGCTGGAGCAGATGACTCCTTGTTTGAACAGTTAAGTGTAACTGAACAGTTGCTAGAAATCAATAAGAAACTGGTTACACTAACAAAGGGCCAAAGTGACTTAAAGAATATGATAAAACGAGTGGGGATTCTAGAAAAAGCCAACCAGATCAAAGACAAGAAAATTAGCGAACTAGAATCCAGGCTCAGTGATCTAGAGCAGTACACTCGCCAGGACGACATCATTATAACGGGCTTTAAATGTCAGCATATGTCTTATTCGCGAGCCGCCACGAGCTCAGCTTCGAGTGAAGTAAATGAAGATGCTCCAGTGGAAGAGCAAGGTAACCTGGAAGACAAGACCGTTCGCTTCCTGAACAGTAAAAATATTTCTATAGACAAAAGTGAAATATCTGCTTGCCATACCGTCAAATCTTGAGGTGAAACGAAGCCTATCGTAATGCGTCTGGTTAGCAGGAAATCAAAAACTCGAATCCTAAGGCAAGCCAGCAACCTTAAAGGTTCCCACGTTTACGTTAATGAGCATTTAACCCAACGGAATGCACAGATAGCCAAACAGGCAAGAGCTCTGAAAAAATCCAACAAAATTATAGGAACATGGATAAGAAACTGCAAAATATTTGTAAAATATCAAGATTCACAGGGTCAAGTGAAAACCACTATTGTACGTAAATTAGAAGATTTAGACTGTTTTGTTTAAACATGTTTCGTTGTTCCAAATCTCCATTTAGTCAATTGACACATTTGTTTGTCATTAGTAGACAGCTTTTCGACCTTGTGCTACTGCTTATTCAAAACTTATGTACTTACTTAGTTCTAACTCAGTGTTCAATTAAGAAGGCTTACTCAGGTAACTCAGGTTCTAAAGTCACTTTTTCACTTTTTCAATTTGCATTTATATAGTTGTGTTCCTTTCCATGTGGCCGACAGTACAGTGTTTCTTATATTACTATTCGGAAGTTGTGTTGAAAGGTTTTGTGAGGAGTTGAAAAATATTCTCAACCAAGTAAATGTTAACAAATCTATATTTTTATGTGGCGATTTTAATATAAACCTATTGGACTATGATAAGCACGTTGCTACTAAGCAATTTGTCGATATACTTTTAAGTTTTGGTCTACGTTCGCTTATAAATAAACCTACACGTGTCACTTTAAATACCGCCACAGTTATTGATAATATATTCACAAGTGTGTTGACAAAATGTGCAAGTGGCATATTGGTAGACGATACTGTGAGTGACCATTTACCTATTTATTCTGTTTTTGAAAAAGGTGATTTAAACAATAATTCAATCACGTCGTACAAATATGTCAGGGTTATCACTGACACAAACTTAGCGACTTTTAACAGTGACTTAATTTCTTACAACTGGTCAACTTTATATTCTGTAAATGACACAAATGAGGCATATAAAATCTTTCTTAATGTTTTTAAAACTTTGTATGATAAACATTGTCCTGTTAAAAAAGTGCGCATTGCTAAAAATAACAATAAGAAACCTTGGATGTCAAAAGGATTACTAAAGTGTAGCCGAAAGAAAAGTAAATTGCATAAAATTTTTATTGAAAATAGGTCAGCTATAAATGAGAGTAAGTACAAGACATATAGAAATAAATTTACCACTGTCAAGCGCTTTTGTGAAAAGAAATATTATAGTGATCTACTGCATAAACATAGTTATGATGTTAAAAAAACGTGGAGTGTACTAAACGAAATAATTAAGAAGAAAAAATCCAATTCTATTATTCCTGATTTTTTTATTAACAATAATGGACTTAAAATTACTGATAAAAACGACATTGTAAATGGATTTAATAGTTTTTTGTAGAGATTGGACCCAGTCTTGCAAACGCTATCGAGAATGTCGAAAACAAAAGTATCTTTTACTCTATGCTTAAATCAAATGAAAATTCTATGTTTGTGTTGCCCGTGGAAGATTCGGAAATGATAAATATTGTCAGAAATTGTAAAAGTAAAAAATTTGTCGATTGTGAAAATTTAGACATGTCTATTGTTAAAAAAGTAATTCCAAGTATCGTTAAACCACTAGTGCATGTTATTAATTTATCTTTGTCCAGTGCTATATTTTCGGATCAAATGAAAGTTGCTAAAGTGGTACCTTTGTTTAAAACTGGTGACAAATCATTGTTTTCTAACTATCGTCCATAATCATTGTTACCACAATTCTCAAAAATTCTGGAAAAAGTATTTTATGTACGTTTGAACAAATTCATTGAATCTATTAATGACATATGTAATATCTCGGAATTGTTAAAGTTTGTGCTTTTGGCCGACGACACAAATCTTTTTGCGTCAGGACAAAATGTTAAGACTTTGTGTCAAAGTATTAATTCAGAGATAGAAAAACTAAGTGTGTGGTTCAAAATAAATAAATTGTCGTTAAATGTCAAAAAGACTAATTTTATGGTTTTCTCAAACAAAACAGTGCCGCATGAAATTGTGCTGTCTATGAATGGAACCAAAATCGAACGAGTATACGTAACTAAGTTTTTAGGAGTTTATATGGACAGTAAATTTACCTGGAAAAATCATGTTCTGAACGTTAAACAAAAATTATCAAAATGTATATCAATTATATACAGATCTAGTCAATTATTAGACACCAATGCACTTCGCACTTTATATTGTAGTCTTTTTTTTACCTTATTTGTCTTATTGTGTTGAAATATGGGGTTCAACCAGTAAAAGTTGCCTAGATTGCATTGTTAGGAGTCAAAAAAGGATTATAAGGATCATATCCAAAGCTGGTAAATACCAACATACAAATCCTCTGTTTTGTAAATTAAAAATTGTCAAATTTCACGACCTAGTAGAACTAAAAATCTCGGTTGTTATGTATAACGCTCTTCACTCCTCATTACCGGTAAATATTCAAAAACGCTTTTCGATTGTTACTGATCATTTGTACAGTTTAAGAAGTGTAGGAAAATTTAAAACTAGCTATGTTCGTACGACTTTAAAATCAAAATGTATTAGTGTTTATGGTGTTAAAATCTTTAATAGCCTTCCACGTGAAGTTGTTGAAGTTAAAAATATTTGTCAATTTAAATGTCTTTTTAAGAAGTTATTGTTTACGAGGTATGAACTCGATAAGTGTTAGGAGAAATTATGTCGGCATAAGCTTGAATATTATGGTATTTTTGCCAACTGTTGTTGCTTGGTAGTCTAATGTTATAAAGTTAAAGGTAATAAGGCGAATATTCACATAAGTTTGTAACTTTCTTTATTCGCCTGTTCTTTCTGTGTTCGTAAAATTGACATGTTTCTTGAAACATCGACTTGTACATAATTGTTTGCTCAGAAGAATAAACTTTTGAAATTGAAAAAATTGAACAAGTAAAGTGTGCCAAAATAAATTAGAAAACCAATGTAAAATTCAAATACATTAAAAACTCGCAAGCTACATAGCGGAAAAGTACAGAGACACTTCTGCGGAGACACTGTCTATCACAATACATAGATGAGCGAAGGAATTCCATGAACTGATTGACGCGAGATGCGCGCTTCTTCCAAGGAAAGACAAAACTAACGTACAGATATCCCGAGAATCGTTTTCTCGTTGCTTGAGTTAGCTAGCAATAACACAGGCATAATTTCTTTCACAGAGGTCAGATCTCCATCTTCGAATTCTGAATTTGCCAAGTTTATCGCCAGGAAAGCAAAACATTCGATCGTTGCAGCACACAGTCATGCATCCGTGACATTATTCTCATCAACAACGTCTCCTCAACACCCTTCAGCGCTATGGGTTACAATCTCCAATCAGATTTTGAGACCATTGTGAGGGACGCTCTGTAGCAGTGGTAGAATATGTTAAAAATAATCTTCTCGCAGAATTGGCAGGACAACAGCTGGTGCCGACACAGCCAACCAGTAATAGAGGTTATTGTTAAATCTCTTTGGGCAGCGTGGCTGTTGGTTCCAATCCACTGATGCCCCAGTAATAAACACCCGTCCCCACAACACCAGGTAATTCAACAGCAATGGAAATGCTGGCTCATCTTAATTTGGAGTAAATTGGGATTGCATCTTCGGATAGAGAACCCACAACACTACTGAAGAAGGGGAGCATAGTTAAAGGCACCAGAAGCCAAACGGGGAGCGAAATGACTTACTCCATTACGCCGTGACGCCACATCTCAACATAAATAATCCCACAGCTATCTGCTGCATCGTCGTGGGTATGCCGATAGTCTTCCCGTCATCTATGAACTTCCACACATCGATGGTAGAGTTGTGGGGATATGTAAAGAATACTAAACGTAGAGGCAATGCCAGAAACCACTTATAGCCGTAGGAGATCGTAATCTAGGTCGAAGGGCAGATCTCGGAGAAGGAGAACAACCCAATGTTGAAGCAGATGGTTGAGTTTAGGATAAATATTAGCTGACTCGTAGCGCTACCCGTAGCGGCTACATGAGGAACACATGGATCATAAACCACGTGATACGCCAAGATGAAGAGGCACTACACCAGAATACGACAGACAGCTTTTCAGTGACTAAAATTTATGGCAGTGAAGGGAGTGATGATTCAGTTACCGCTCCATCATGAAACGAAATCCCTTTCCGTGGTGTCATTGACTCATCACATTCCAGATAACTCGGTTTCAGGCAAAAAACTAAAAATACACCAGGACACTGGACTTTGACACGTTCTACGTGTCTTCAAAAATGAGGTGCCTATGCGATCTCATTCGCATCGCCTTTTTTCAAGCAGAACCATCAGACGATAAGGTTAAAGATTAAGGACAATAATCCGATTTACTTCGAGGCATCTGCAAGGACGAGTATAAGAGTACTCTTTTTTATCGAATTCCTGATCGGTTGTTCAGAAAAAAAAACAGTACTGCCAAACTTGTGGGTTGTTAAGTAATAAAAGGCTTAATTAAAGTTAACTCATTTATCCTCCAAGGTTCATCTCATCCCAGAAAAAAATTTACAGGAATGACGAACTGTTTCCGATAGCCTCTTAACTGAGTTGAATGGAACAGAACATCACAAGAGACTACATCCATGGGCCACCATAACTGCAGCGAGAGCCCATGTGAAGGCCAGATAGCGCTATTAGCATCCACAGTGGGCAAAATTCAGACATTTGGAGACAACTTGCACAAAAAGTTCTGCTGGTGTAACGTAGGAAGGTACAAAGGAAAAGATTCAACTCTCAAACTCTCTGCCCGTAGGAGGCAGGCTTCAAATCCTTTGGCAAGAAAGTAAAAGTTAGAGACATCCAACACAAGGGTACGCTGGCTATGCTACAAGTACAATCTGCTGCTTGGGAAGCAGAACTGCAATGCCCAATTCCCGGTCTTGTCAAAGCCGTCCAATCCGGGCATCCCCCAGCACGAGATAGGTGAATCAGTTTGCGCTAACAGTCATGCTGCAAAAGCTAATGCTGCGAACGAGATGCCTCCAGACCAATGGTGATTCTTCAGTCGCGTGTCTCACGATGGAACATACTTGGGATGGCGTTTCTCATAGATTTGAGGTCTCGCAATCAGTTGCTTTTTCGTTCCAGTATATAGGCACTTGCCAACACATAAGAAAGGTAGTGTAGAAGCGGCATCCAACTATGCATACTCCCTTTCCCCGCTCCCTCACAGCACCTTACAGGTAACTCTGTCTCCAGGTATCTCTGCCCAGGCCGGGAGAATCGACTTCGAAGCACAATTATTGTTTTAAGGAGCGTGAGCAGCATTTGCAAAGGCACAAATATGCTAGCAGCATAAAATATACTAGAAACAGTGACTGTGCTGCGTGATAAACAGGTAGGTAAGACCATTCTGTGCCTGATGGATAACTCGAAGACACTGGTCTATTATAAAAGAGTATACACTTAACATTTTATTCTTGTTCTGCTACAAACAGAAATAACAGATCAGTTCTGAATACAAAATTTTGCAGTTGCTTATGCTAATATTCACCCAAAATAATACGAATTCATATTTTCACCAACAAAACAGTCACCGGAGTAGAGTTTTACTTTTTCGTAAAAAAATCAATGATCGATTTTTTGTTTAGTAGCATGTACAAACATTTTTTTTTCAATAATCTGTTCCAGTTCCTAATTAAAAGTTTAGCGAATCTCCTAGCCTTTCCTGTTAAGTGAAAGTTTAGCACAGAATCTCCTAGCCTTTCCTGTTAAGTGAAAGTTTAGCACAGAATCTCCTAGCCTTTCCTGTTAAGTGAAAGTTTAGCACAGAATCTCCTAGCCTTTCCTGTTAAGTGAAAGTTTAGCACAGAATCTCCTAGCCTTTCCTGTTAAGTGAAAGTTTAGCACAATCTCCTGGCCTTTCATGTTAAGATTTCATCAGTTTTTTGCTGATTTTTTTTTTGCTCGGGCGTCGGAATCTCAAAATGCCTGAGATCGGACCACTGTGGGACACAGGGGAAATCACTTTATCTGTGCGACACATTATTCACAACACTTAGTATGTTGCCATCTTGGATATTGTTGCTGGGGATTTTATGGTCGCATGTGTGTAACCAGAAAGGGCTTTATTTTGTTATCTATTATCTACACAATAGCACCTGACAATATACAAACTCATTGCATTCCCTGTGAGTACTTCTTGCGCGCTACAATCCATAAGCTACTGTTACCGCCCCCGCTAATTCTTTGAAACATGGTGTTTAAAACTTTTCGGAGTTCATACAGTCTGGCATGGATAAATTTTGAAGCTATATACAATGAACTCGTTTGCTAAATACAGTCGCAAAGTATGCAAAATTGAGTGTGTCTATAACATACAGATTTTTAATCAGTCGAGATCAGTAATAGATATTATTGTAAACGAATGTTACTTTCGCGCATCACAAGGTAACCGGAAGTTAAGCGCAGGACAAGGTAACCGAAAGTTTCAATTACGTGAACTTCCACAACTACTATTGGATATGAAAGTTGAATGTATGTCAAAACACAACATTTTACCCCAGAATGAACAAACCTTCCAAATGGGACCACCTCTGAAATAGGGCATATTTTTCCGATCCTAAGGGTAGTCCGATTTCAGAGGCTCCGCTGCATGTCACCGGCTGTTCTATGCTTTACTTCACTATCGCATCGTAATGAAATGATTTTAACATATGAAACAAACCCAAAAATCCATGAGCCTTTGTGGAAAATTCGAAACCTTATCTGATATCTTAACTATCCCTAATGCAAATGACTGTTTTCGTACCGCATCGGGATGCTTCCACAGTTAGCTTTGACGAACGGATCCTTACAAAATCCTTAAAGTTTGTGTTAAAGTGTGTTTATTGCATTGCAATCCTCGTTGCTTGAACCGTTCGATGGCGATACAATGAATGGAAAAAACCTTACAACTCGCAAATTTGGTTTCCCAAAGTGTGTGGCGGATGGCGTTAAGCGAATCTGGCGGTATAAGGGGAGATTTATATAAGAAGAAAAAACGGGACTGAGCACATTTCGGCGTAAGTGCGATTGTGGCGATACCTCGATTGCCGGTACTACGGAAGTAGACTGATTATGCAGCTTAATCTAATGCAAGGAAAAATAATTGCTGCAGGATAACACTACTAAACTGGAAATTAACGAACGAAATATAAAGCTATTTAGACATCACTACACAGTTTGGGTTAGCTAATCATTGGCACTTAGTACTGTACAAGGGTCACTACTGGGAAAATAATACCCGCAAACAACAAAAGAATGTTGAGTTATGACGTTACAATCATGCTTCATCTCCAAGACTTGTGTTTTCAATATCCAGTCCGGAAAACTGAGTCAGTTCTAATGGATTATTCTGGAGAATGTTGAGATCTACTTGAGACAAAACGAAATCCGTGGCACTGTCAAATTTTTCAGTTTGTGGTCCAGATTGTTTATTAATATCTTCCAAAGTTTCTGATAAACTTCTTATAATAAATCCGAAAATGATATGCCACTGTTTTCTTTTTCGAAATCAACATCCCTGAATTTATTTTGCGTTTTACAAAACCTTCCGGGGTGCATCATCCATTTTGAGACCAAAATCTTCTGAGACTCTAAAGTTTTCATATTAACTTCTATGTACCTATTGGGAATATGGTGAAAAATCACGTGCGAAAACCATATATGGCTTGTCCCCAGTGGTTATTTTTCACAATTTTTTTTATTTGATATGCAATAAGCCTGATCAAGACCTGAATTTTGGGCTTCATACACAAGGAGAAGAGTTAATCGGAACCGGTATTATCGGTAAAATCATGTTTTAAATCAAAGAAATCACTTCGTCGGGTATTATTTCACCCAGAATGCCCTCACCTGCGTGATTTCTTTAATTCAGAATTAATATGTAGGCTTGTGTAAAGTACGACCAGGCGGATTTGAGCTTGAGATTGAGATTTGAGATTGAGGATCCTTCGCTTACCAGGCGAGCGTCTTAACCACTACACCACTACACCATACAACCACTACAACCACTGCAACCACTAACCACATCAACCACTGACACAGTGAAGCATTTTATAAATCCTACTCTATACTATTCCTGAGGAATAATATGTTGCAGGAGATAACTAAAGCACAATAATTATTTGTGGATTAAATGGCATTGCATGAGCAGTTTGTTGTGCCACATACCTGTCAGTTTAATGGCATATTCTATGAGCAGTGTGTTGCTATATTTAGTTGGGATTCGTAAAGTATTTAGCGTGAATTGTTTGGTCAGAAAACAAGCTAATTTTCCCATAGAACCCTCTTTTAAGTCAGTTTAAAGATTCAAAATAGTGTATTCTGTTGTCCGAAAACTCTCATTGCTGTGCAGTTCGGGTTTTGCAGACAACAGAATACACTTTTTTTCATCTTTTAACCGTGACAGCGAAGTCATTGGATTTGTTGTTTAATCAAGTCGAAACAACGTCTACCTTCCAATGCTAGATGGACAGTAGTTAAGAAACGACAGTTTTGCTGCACTTTTGAAAGTGCAGTGAAACTGTCATAGCAACGGCGTAGGTAAACAAACGCCGGTTCTACTGCACTGTAGGGAAATCGGTTAAGAAACGACAGAATCACTGCACGTTTCGTCATGACGAATGACGAAAACGTCATGACGAAACGTGCAGTGATTCTGCCATTGCAACGGCGTTGCTAAGGTAAACAAACGCCGGTTCTACTGCACTGTAGGGAAATCGGCATTTGGATAGCTGGGCATGTGCTTTGAGCCCTGGCTCTGGCATAGTGGCTGGAGGCGATACGATCGTGACGAAAGAACGAAACGTCATTTGATGCAGTTGTCGATTGTAGCGATTTGAAAAACGGCTTTCTTCCGGTGAAACGTTAGTTTGTTGGTTTGAGAGGAAAGGACACAGGTATTGGTGAGGGAGGGGGGGGGTGGGGGGGGGGTGGAGGGAAGGCCTTGGGGGGTGGTTTTGAAAAAGGGGCGCCGCCGCCGCCTCCCACATGAGAGTGCATGAGTTGGGGCGCGCGACAGTATCAAGTATTTTTTTAAAGCATTTCCCGCACATTCTCATGCATACACATACGCCCCAACACGATGAGTTTCAAATGGTTTTTGCTTATTTTGTAAGAATGGGTGGCCGCTAAAAAGTAGCCGTGGAGGGATTTCCTTGGTCTTCTTCTTCTTTCCCTGATGACTTCCTCCCAAAGATTCACATCCTTATTAGTGTTATTTTGTAAGAATGGGTGGCTGCTAAAAGCAGCCGTGGAGGGATTTCCCTGGTCTTCTTCTTCTTCTTCTTTCCCTGATGACTTCCTCCCAAAGATTCACATCCTTATTAGTGAAGTGGTATCTCTTCCGGCGTTCCTCTGAAAAAACTCTTCCTTATGTTACATTCTTTTTTTTGTTTTGTTCGATGTTCCGTCTCTTCACAACAGTCCAAAAAAAGCAGACGACGAGTGTGTGTGTGTAAACGAAACGTCATTTGTGCAGTTGTGAACGCGATTGAGGGATTTGAAATAACGGCTTTTCGAAAACGAGGCCGATCGAAAACGAGGCGTTTTAACGTCAGACTCCCCCCCCCCCCCAGGACACACTATCTGCCGACCCCCCCCCCCCCCCCACCCCTAGGATCGTGATATGACTAACTTCAAGAGTGTATAACTTTAAAACTACTTGGTTGATATATATGAAAATTTCACTGTTTGATTCAGTTTTATGTAAAGTTTTGTTATAAAGTGGTCACAGGCTATTTGCGCAGCTGGCTGTATGCATTTTTGTAACATGCCGCCATTTTAACTTTGTAAAAAGTGAAAAAATGAGATAACTTTCGCTATATACTTGGTCGATGTGTACGAAAACTTCACTGTTTGATTCAGTTTTATGTAAAGTTTAGTTATAAAGTCGTCATAGGCTATTTGCGCAGCTGGCTGTATGCATTTTTGTAACATGTCACCATTTTAACTTTGTGAAAAGTGAAAAATTGAGATAACTTCCGTTATAGTTAACCGATTTGCCTGAAAATTTCACTGTTTGATTCAGTTTTATGTAAAGTTTTAACATTAAGTGGTTATAGGCTATTTACGCCGGTGGCTGTATGCATAATGTGACATGCCGCCATTTTAACTTTGTAAAAAGTGAAAAAGTGGGATAACTTCCGTTATGGTTGACCGATTTGCATGACAATTTCACTGTTTGATTCAGTTTTATGTAAAGTTTTGTTATAAAGTGGTCACAGACTATTTACATCGGTGGCTGTATGCATAATGTGACATGCCGCCATTTTAATTTTGTAAAAAGTGAAAAATTGAGATAACTTCCCCTATAATTGGTCGATTTGAATGAAAATTTCACTGTTTGATTCAGTTTTATGTAAAATTTTAACATTAACTGGTTATAGGCTATTTGCACCGGTGGCTGTATGCATAATGTGACATGCCGCCATTTTAATTTTGTAAAAAGTGAAAAAGGGGGATAACTTCCGCTATAATTGACGGATTTGCATAAAAATTTCACTACTTGATTCAGTTTTATGTAAAGTTTTAAAATTAAGTGGTTATAGGCTATTTGTAGCGGTGGTTGTATGCATAATTTGCCATGCCGCTATTTTAATTTTGTAAAAAGTGAAAAAGTGGGATAACTTCCGTCGTGGTAAACCGATTTGCATGAAAATTTCACTATTTAATTCAGTTTTATGTAGAGTTTTAGCATTAAGTGGTGACGGGCTATTTACACCGGTGGGTGTATGCATAATGTGACATGCCGCCATTTTAACAAGTTTGCCATTCTTACAAAATAAGCAAAAACCATTTGAAACTCATCGTGTTGCGGCGTATGTGTATGCATGAGGATGTGTGGGAAATGCTTAAAAAAAATACTTGATACTGTCGCGCGCCCCAACTCATGCACTCTCATGTGGGAAGCGGCGGCGGCGCCCCTTTTTCAAAACCACCTCACAAGGCCTCCCCTCCACCCCCCCCCCACCCCCCCCCCCCCCTCACCAATACCCATGTCCTTTCCTCTCAAACCAACAAACTAACGTTTCACCGGAAGAAAGCCGTTTTTCAAATCGCTACAATCGACAACTGCATCAAATGACGTTTCGTTCTTTCGTCGCGATCGTATCGCCTCCAGCCACTATGCCAGAGCCAGGGCTCAAAGCACATGCCCAGCTATCCAAATGCCGATTTCCCTACAGTGTAGTAGAACCGGCGTTTGTTTACCTTAGCAACGCCGTTGGAATGACAGAATCACTGCACTTTCAAAAGTGCAGCAAAACTGTCGTTTCTTAACTACTATGGACACAGGTTATTCGATGTTTAATCAACGTTGTGTAAAAGTTACATTTAAAAGAAAACCCCGAAATTCTCATATATTCCCAGATACAAGTATTCTTGACGTATGCCCTCCTCGTTTTGATCTATTTCCGAAGTGCCCTGTCACCATTTCCTATGAGTGATAACGTGAAGCTGGGAGTCTACACCGTCGATTTTTCAACATCTATTCAACATTACTCCAAAGACGTTGATTAGACGTCGGGAAAAGTTGTGTTTTGGTTGCATCACAAAGCAAAGTCTAAACAACGGTGCTTTTCCAAAGTCTATGTTTAACGTTGTGTTTAAGGCGTTGGTAAGACGTTGATCTAGGTGGTGACCAGTGACATCTAGATCAGTACCAGAGTTAATGTTGTGGTTTGGTCGGGTACCATGGACGTCGCAACCTCAAATCGATGTCAGATCGACCTTGGATTGTTTACTGGACGCATCCCGGAGAATACCAGTACACTTTAATACCGTTTCTAGCGTCGGTGAGATCTAACTGCAGCTTAAAGTATTTTGTAGCGACTAAATTCGCGTTTTTATCCAATTACCACGACCGTATTAACTCCTATTAGTGCCCACCCCTTTCCTCCTCCTCAAAGCGGCGTCATGGCATGAGCAGCGCGCGACAGCTAAGGAAACTTTTCAAGATCTGGAGCCTCCATCACTTAACCCCCCCCCCCCCCCACCAACAACCCATACTATGGGTTATGGACGAGAAAACATTTTAGGATTGAATCCACTTAACAGCTACAACATTTGTAAAGTTAAACATCAAAAGTAGATTGCTTACTCTTCTGACACTTACGTTCACAGCTTAAACATTTACGGGACCAACGATAGCCCAGGGGAGCCAGTCGCGTACCAACTGGTTATCATGCGTGTCCACGACTTTTTAAAACTACCTCTACACGCAGAGTGCTCATTTTGAAAAAAAAAACATTTTGAACTAAACGCGGAGTGAAATTCCAAAATAACCCCTCTTTTTATAGGAATTGTGGATTACTGAATGAAAGATACCCCTCCCCTTTTTTTTAAACGAAATTGGCACTCCGCGGGGAACGTGTCTGGCCTCAAAGTTGCCTGCCTTTCTCCGCGTTTTTTTAAACATGGTAGTATATAAGATACCATGTACCGCCCTTCCCCGCCCCCTCCCCCGGGACCGACAGTCTCTTGATTAGTGATCCTCGAGTATATTTGAGTAACATCTGACCTGTGTATGACTGAAGAGCGCCACCAGAGCACACAGCAGCCAGCAGCCAATCAGTGTCCTCCTCATCCTCTTCTCATATCTGTCAATAGTCACCATTTACGTACGATTTAACCAAAAAATTTCACCAAGCGTTTTATTAGCCCCAGCTTCTACAAAACAAGGGCCTATAGCAGTCGATGAAAGTGTGTTCGTGGTGCGCATGTGCGCTTTCAAGTTGAAAAATTGTGTCTCCTCCTAGGTTTTTAGCCTGAGTGTCTTGAAATTTTGGTTAAGAGTTGCACACATAAGTACCTACCTGGTTATTACTTTTTTGGTAGTTCGTCAAAAAAAAAAACAAAAAAACTGGCAGATATATTGGCCAAAAATCAAGTTTCTTTAAATTATATCTCTTCCTAGGGTTTTCGTGAAAATTGTGGTGGAAGGTAGGGTGCATAAGTGTCCAACTGGATATACTTGTTTGGCTATTCGCCAAAAATTGCCCAAAATATTGGCAACTAACCAGTTTGTTCCTAAAATCGTAACTAACTCCAGGAAAATAGTCTTACTGTCTTGAAATTTTAAATGCATGTGGCAAGTAAAATCTTAACTAACTGCTGGAAAATAGTCTTGAAATTTTAGGTAAAGGTAGAAAAACTTACTACCTACCTGGTTATTACTTTTTTGGTACCTGGAAAAAGCAAGCAATCTAAAACCTTAGTTTAGGTAAAGATCGCAGGCATTAGTACCTACCTGGCTACTACTTTTTTGGTGATGGGCCAAAAATTGGCGAAAAATTTTAGTGAAAAATCTTGACGAACTCCAGGAAAATAGTCTTACTGTCTTGAAGTTTTAATGAAAGGTAGCATGCCTTACTACCTGTCTAGTTACCACAATTTTTGGTGATTGACCAAAAGTTTGCGAAAACTTTGACAAAAAAACTTAAACATATCAGCAGAGTCTTAATTAACTCTAGGAAAAAGTCTTACATTCTTTAAATTTTAACTAACCATAGCAGGCAATATTACCAACTAGCTGCTACTTTTTTTGGTGATTTTCTGAAAAAAAGTGGCGAAAAACGAAAAAAAAATCAGTAAAATGTTAACTCTAAGAAAATAACCCCATTTCAATCTTATTTGAGGAAACAGTAGCACACATTACTACCTAAGTGCTTATTACTTTTCATGGTGATTGGCCAAAAAAAGTGGCGGACATTTTGGTGAAAAAAATCCGTAACATCGTAACGAATTGCCTTGTTATTTTAGGTGACAGTAGCACACATTACTACTTAAGTGGTTATTACGTCTTGAAACTTTAAGTATATATAGCAGATATTGCTGCATGCCCGGCCAGTACTTTTTTGGTGATTGGTGTGCAATCCTTAGTGAAATATTGACGAAAAACAAAAACAAAAAAAAATCAGAAATCTAAATTCACACCAGAGAAATGGCCTTACTGTCTTGAAAATGTGGTTAAAGATAGTGACCATTAGTACCTGGCTAATGTTGTTTTTTCGTAATTATCGGAAATATTGGCTAACAACCAATTCTTTCTAAATTCGTTACTAATGCTAGGGATATATAACTTACGTTCTCAAGATTATGAATAATGGAAGCGGAAATTAGTATATATCTGGTTATAACTTTTTTGGTGATTCGCCAAAAAAATTATTGAAAGCTCAGCTGGCTCTAGGAATTTGGTCTTAAAATCTATGAATTCTGATTAAAAGTGACAGGATATGGTACCCACCAGGCTATTATTTTTTTCGTGATTCGCTTAAAATTGATGGAAATCTTAGCCAAAAATAATTTTCATGAAAACGTAATTCCTCTTAAGATTTAAAAGGAAAATTTTTGTGGAAGGTAGTTTATATATGTTCACCTCGATGCTACCTTTTTATTGGCGATTCAAAAAAAAAAAAAATGGTCGAAACATGTAGCATTATTTTCTTTGGTGATTCGCCAAGAATTGACGGATATATTGGCGATAAATCATTTTTGTATTAAAATCTTCACTGACGCCAAGTACATAGCCTTACTGTCTTCAAATTTTGGTTACAGGTTATACTTAGATGTAATAAATCTTGACATGAGCATTCGAGAGCTGGGGCATTGTCCATGGACAATCTTGTTTTATAACACACAGGTATTCTTGATATGTGCCCCTATTGTCTTCTTGGTGAAAATAAGTGAAATAATTTCATAGTTGTGACGGCTTTGCATGAGGATTTTCAGGCACGAAACCTTTCTGGGATAAGGGGGGGGGGGGGGGTTGTAGGGTGCTCAACTAACCTGTGTTGGCACTGGATTTTAATCGGAGAATGGGCCAAAAGATACTAACCTCCCAGAAAAATACTCCGGAGGTCATCTGGTATCAAATATAGGACCATGCGTGCTAAAGAGAAAAAGCGAAGGAAGGGGTTTTTTTTTGGGGGGGGGGGCTGGGGAGGAGACGTGTAACTTTCATTTAGTACTATTATTTCCTACAAAATGGAGTTCTTTTGAAATGCTATCTGCGTTTGGTTAAAAAGAGAGGCATTATTTCAAACTAGCACTACGCGCTTAGGGATTGTTTAAGAAGGTCATGAACACTGCAGTCAAGCAATTTTTACATGATTGTCCCAGTGTCTCTCCAAGATCCTACAAACTTCAGGCCTGTGGTTGTCATCCATTTAAATGGCGAACATGAATGTAAATCATTGATATATACTTCTAAAGACGCGATAAACTATTCGATATTCTTGCCTGATATAAAATGAAAGTTAAATATAAATTTCACTTACTCATGGCAATTGCATTCATTTCGGTGCAAAAATATAGAGAAAAAAATCCATATAAAAAGAAGGCACAGTCTAGCGCTGAGTGCTAAGTTTAAAATAATACGTAACCCCTTTTAAAACCAAACGCAGTCTTCAGTCATGCATCGCTTTTTAAAATTTTAATTTTGAAGTGTTACCCATATCCTGATTTACTTTAAGTAAAAAACCATGTCTTGCTCCTCTGTAGGAATCCAAGCAAATCTTCATGCAAAAGAACTTTGTGCGTTGAAATATCCAGACATGCCCTTGAGAAGAAAAGGGTCACACGCTCGAAGACAAAAAGGGCACACCTCAGTCGGTTATTGTATGTATATTCGGCTTTATCGGATATGCTGCCCCACACAGGGGCAGCTAACATACTCAGGGAAGCTAGCACACTGAAGGACGGCTATCACACTCATGGACAGTTAACACAATCAAGCTATCACACTCCGGAGCAGCTGATACTGTCACGGACAGCTAGCATACTCAAATGCAACGACAACACTGGGGGACAGCGATCGCACTCAGAGATAGCCAATACACTCGATTGGGGACAGCTCTCACACTCAAGGACATCTAACACGTTCAGGGACAGCTAACACTGAAGGACAGCTATCACATTGAGGGACAGTTGTCACACTCAAGGACAGCTATCACAGTCAGGGACAGCTAGCACACTCATGAACAGCTAGCAAACTCAGGAACAGCTAACACACTCAGGGACAGCTATCAGACTCATTAACGGCTAGCACACTCGAGCACAATGAGGGACATCTATCACACTCAGAAATAGCTGACACTCTCAGGGATAGCTCACACTCAAAGACAGCTATCATACTCAAGGGCATCTAACACATTCAGGGACAGGTATCACACTCAGGAACAGTTGTCACACTCAGGAACAGCTATCACACTCAGGAACAGCTGTCACACTCAGGGAGAGCTAACACACTCAGGGAGAGCTAACGCACTCAGGGACAGCTAACACACTCAGGAACAGCTAACACACTCAGGAACAGCTATCACACTCAGGGAGAGCTAACACACTCAGGGACAGCTAACACACTCAGGGACAGCTATCACAGCCAGGGACGGCTATCCTCAGGAACACCCAACACGCCCCGGGACAGCTAACAAACTCAAAGACAGCTATCATATTGAGGGACAGCTATCACACACACATAGGCTATCAAACTATCAGGGACAGCCTTCAAACTCAAGAACAGCTATCATACTCAGGGACAGGTAACCTACTCAGTGACATCATATCAGATACAGAGCTCATAGAGATGCACTAACCATCACTCGTAAACAGATTTGGACTGATTATAACGCTGATTTTTTATGCCTGTACATAAAATTAGACATGTCGCCATCAAAATATCAATAGTGGATGGCATGCATTACTGTTACCACACAGTCGACTAGGATTCCATAAAGACTACAAATGTATCACGCGTTCAGTATTTTTGATCTCAAAATATAATTAAAGATATCATTAAATCAATGTAGATCTCATTAATGTATATTTTGCTATCAGGGATTGTATTTCCATGGCCAAAATCAATTTTTGATATCAGTAGTAGGAAAACGACAGTTCTACGGCAGTCATTCATCGTGATCATCATGACGTCATCAATGTAGCCCCACCCACCTCTCGTCTACGCGGAGGCGAGCCCTCGCGTCAGCGAACACCCCTACCCCTTGGCAGCAGAAAATTTCTTGCTGGAACATAAATGGTCATGGTAGGTGAGGACCCTCCCCCCCCCTTCGCAGCAGAATTTTTTTGAAACATACTAGGTCATAGTGTGGGACTCCTTCCCCGGGGAAATTCCGGAGAGTTATTTATGGACATATTAGGACATAGTATGTCTGACCCCTTACCCGTAGTAAATTTTAGAAAATTTATTTTTACACATATTAGAACAAAGTGTGTCAGATCCCTCCAACCGAGAAATTTTACATTTATTTTTAGACATCTCCCTACGAAATTGGGAACTTGGAAATCAAATTGGCGCGAAAATGTGGGTGTATAAAAGGACGTCTGAGAACACATTTTAGCACATCAGTTGAAGCATCAACGATGGCAGCCAGTTCAGTATGGGATACACCAGTCCTCTGCCTTGTTTTACCTTATGGCTAGCATGTAATTCACGACAACCTCAACAGCGCATAGCTTTTAATCTACTTGACCAATTTGAACACCATTCTTTCGCTAAAACGTTCAGCAAGACCTTACCTTTGTGAAATATGAGGCTATTTTACACATGGGACAATGTCCCAAGGATATATTGTATTTCCGCGATTCCGCGGTTTTGTTACTGGTCGGTTTTAAATCGAAAATTTTGTTATTAGTATACAGAACGCTTAACTGAATACCAGTTGACGGATAACAGTTACTTTAAATTCTCCAAAGCCCTGTAAAACGCCCCCTGAAATGCATACAAGTGTTATACACGCACATCTCACAGTACAAGGTGCCTATTGTGCGCACGCGATTATGTATAATGCAGATCAATACTGTTGTATGTGGCTTGTGGCCTCTGCCATAATGAAAAGCTACTCTGGCCGCGCGAACATGCAGTACTGTTGTTTTGCTGCAATGCTGCAATCAGTGAAAAATTGATTACATAGAGCAAATGTTATATTTTTATGAAACTTTTTTTTACAAATAACTGCGTTACAATTTGTAAATTTATTGAATGTTACGGAATTGTGGTAGTAATAACTTTGTAGTGTTAATCTATTGATCACTCTTACTATTTTGTGACGATATATTCTTTCGAAAAACTCAATAGGTGCATACTTTGAATTTGTGACCTTGACCTTTAAAATTTTGTCCGGGCTATTACTTAACAATACTGACAGTAGTATCACCATATTTTGTACAATATCTTACTATGACCCCGACATGTACATCTTAAAGGTTGGGATGGATTTGACCTTTGACCATAGTAGTGTGACCGTAACCTTTAAAATTTTGTCCGAGTCACCACAGTAACTATTACTGTTAGCAGCACCAAATTTAGCACAGTAAATCACTATGACCAAAGCATGTGCATTGTCAAGATTTTTGGGTGGATTTGACCTTTCACCTCAACAATGTGACCTTTGGCTTTTGAAATTTTGTCAAGGCCCCTACTATTTGCTAAGTTACTCACCATGACCCAGACATGTGCATCGTCAAGGCTTTAAGAGTATTAGACCTTTGACTTTAAACAACGTTGTATAAGAGGTACCTCGGTAGCCTTAACCTTCTGGGTCACGGTCAAGGTCAAAAACCAGAAGTTGACTATAATCTCAAAAACGGTTAGTGATTGGTCGATTCTGAGCTCATTTCCGACCCTTTGGGCCTAAACAACGTTACATAAGAGGTAGCTCGGTGACTTTGACCCTCTGGATCACCGTCAAGGTCGGTCAAAAACCAGAAGTTGACTATTATCTCGAAAGAGCGATTTTGAGCACACTTTCGACGCTTTGGGCCTAAATAAATTCTCCACGCAAACCTAAACCGGAACAGAATCAAGATTCTAAGTGCGAATTTAAAAACTGAAATAAGATAAGAAATTTTTTAGTTCAATCAACAAGTATTTTTTTAGTTGCGGTTGCGAAATCGGTCTAGTTTCAAACAGATTTATATAAACTTTATGTTTGCTGAACTAACCATCTTTGAATTGTATAAAGAGCGTAGGCGGATGCAGATATAAGACATGTGCCAATATTACCAACCGCCAAATTGTGTGATGTTTAATCACATGACAGCTGTAATGTGTTATGGTTCTTTGTTGTTATTGTTGCCATTGTTGTTGTTATTGTTGCCATTGTTGTTGCTGTTGTTGCATTGTTGTTGTTGTTGCCATTGTTGTTATTATTGCCATTATTGTTGTTGTTGCTATTGTTGTTGTTCTTGTTGCCATTGTTGTTGTTCTTGCCATTGTTGTTAGTCCCTGGCCGCCGTGTAGCGCGGAGCGGCGAACTATAGTATTGGGGTCTGTCCGTGCCCACAATGATTATGCTATGTGGTGGATTTTCGGTACATCCGTCACTTATGTGGTTTTTCTTCCTTATGTGGTGGTTCTTATGAGGTAGCCACATAAGCACCCATTGAGCACAAAACAAACCACATAAGGGAGTCCGTCAAAGTCCGTTGATCAACTGTCCTGTAACACCATCTGTTGGAAAATAATGCAACTATAAAGCTAATTTCTAAAGCAAATAAGGAGAGCAGCATTTGTTTAAATCCCGCTGTGGGGTGGGGAGAATCTTAAGAATACACCCACTGCGAACAATGTTTGTATTTTGGGGGATTTTTTGAAGAATAAACTTAAAAGTGCGTTTCCTCCTACAGTTTTTATCCGATTTCATTTATTTTTGGTATCTAGTACGTGAGGCAGCCCTAGATGGGTCGGGCATACGACTTGTGCTTTTTGACTCGATCTTGAATTTTGATTTTAGGGGAAATTTTTGAAGAAAATACCTCAAAATGAATCTTATCCTACAGTTTTATCCGTTTATTTAACTTGTGTTAATGTGTGGTTATTATTTAAACATGCACACTGGTCCGAAATATGAACCGCGCATCGACGCAATTTAAGTTAACATGCGCCGTGATCCGAAATGTGAACCGCGCATCAGCGCAAGTTAAACAAACATGCGCACTGGTTCCAAATGCGAACCGCGCATTAACGCAAGTGAAATAAACATGCGCACTGGTCCGAAATGCGAACCGGGCATCAACGCAAGTTAAATAAACATGTGCACTGGTCTAAAATAAGAAACGCGCATCAACGCAAGCTGAATAAACATGCGGAGTTGTCCGAAATGTGAACCACGCACCAACGGAAGTTGAATAAACATGTGCACTGGTTCGAAATGCGCAACCGGACATGGACGCAAGGTAAATAAACATGCGCACTGGTTCGAAATGCGAACCGCGCATCGACGCAAGTTAAATAAATATGTGCACTGGTCCAAACAAAGAACCACGCATCAATGCAAGTTAAGTAATCATGCGCACTGGTCCGAAATGTAAACCGCGCATCAACGCAAGTTAAACAAACATGCGCACTGGTTCCAAATGCGAACCGCCCATTAACGCAAGTGAAATAAACATGCGCACTGGTCCGAAATGCGAACCGGGCATCAACGCAAGTTAAATAAACATGTGCACTGGTCTAAAATAAGAAACGCGCATCAACGCAAGCTAAATGAACATGCGCACTAGACCGAAATGTGAACCACGCACCAACGGAAGTTGAATAAACATGTGCACTGGTTCGAAATGCGCAACCGGACATGGACGGAAGGTAAATAAACATGCGCACTGGTTCGAAATGCGAACCGCGCATCGACGCAAGTTAAATAAATATGTGCACTGGTCCGAACAAAGAACCACGCATCGATGCAAGTTAAGTAATCATGCGCACTGGTCCGAAATGTGAACCGCGCATCAACGCAAGTTAAATAAACATGCGCACTAGTCCGAAATGCGAACCGGGCATCAACGCAAGTTAAATAAACATGTGCACTGGTCTAAAATAAGAAACGCGCGTCAACGCAAGCTAAATGAACATGCGCACTAGTCCGAAATGAGAACCGCTCATCAACGGAAGTTGAATAAACATGCGCACTGGTTCGAAATGCGCAACCGGACATGGACGCAAGGTAAATAAACATGCGCACTGGTTCGAAATGCGAACCGCGCATCGACCCAAGTGAAATAAATATGTGCACTGGTCCGAACAAAGAACCACGCATCGATGCAAGTTAAGTAATCATGCGCACTAGTCCGAAATGTGAATCGCGCATCAACGCAAGTTAAATAAACATGCGCACTAGTCCGAAATGCGAACCGGGCATCAACTGAAGTTAAATAAACATGCGCAGTTGTCCGAAATGCGAACCGGGCATCAACGCAAGTTAAATAATCATGTGCACTGGTCTAAAATAAGAAACGCGCATCAACGCAAGCTAAATGAACATGCGCACTAGTCCGAAATGCCAACCGCTCATCAACGGAAGTTGAATAAACATGCGCACTGGTTCGAAATGCGCAACCGGACATGGACGCAAGGTAAATAAACATGCGCACTGGTTCGAAATGCGAACCGCGCATCGACGCAAGTTAAATAAATATGTGCACTAGTCCGAACAAAGAACCACGCATCGATGCAAGTTAAGAAATCATGCGCACTAGTCCGAAATGTGAACCGCGCATTAACGCAAGTTAAATAAACATGCACACTAGTCCGAAATGCGAACCGGGCATCAACTGAAGTTAAATAAACAAGCGCAGTTGTCCGAAATGCGAACCGGGCATGGACGCGAGTGAAATAAACATACGCACTGCTTCGAAATGCGAACCTCGCATCGACGCAAGTTTAATAAATATGCGCACTGGTCCGAAATTTGAACCGCGCATCAGTGCACATTAACCAAACATGCGCACTTGTTCAAAATGTGAACCGCGCATCGATGCAAGTTAAATAAACATGCGCATTTGTCTACAACAAGAACTGTGCATCAACTCAAATAAAAAAACATGCGCACTGGTCCGAAATGTGAACCGCGCATCAACGCAAGTTAAATAAACATGCGCATTTGTCTAAAATAAGAACCGTGCATCAACGCAAATAAAAGAAACATGCGCACTGGTCCAAAATGTGAATCTCGCATCAACGCAAGCTAAACAAACCTGCGCACTAGTCCGAAATGCGAACCGCGCATCCACGCCAGATAAATAAACATGCGCACTGGTCCGACAAAAGAACCATGCATCGACGCAAGTTGAATAGACATGCACAGTTTCCGAAATAAGCACCACGCATTAACGCACGTTAAATATATCCACTGGTCGGAAAAAAACCACGCATCGACGCAAGTTATGTAATCATGCGCACTGGTCCGAATTGTGAACCGCGCATCAACGTAAGTTGCATTAACATACGCAGTGGTCCGAAATGCGAACCAGGCATCGACGCAAGCTAAATGAACATGCGCACTGGTTCGAAATGCGAACCACGCTTTGACGCAAGTTAAATAGATATGCGCAGTTGTCCGAAATACAAACCGCGAATCAGTGCACGTTAACCAAACATGCGCGCTGGACCGAAATGTGACACGCACATCGACGCAAGTTAAGTTGACATGCGCCGTGATCCGAAATGTGAACCGCGCATCAACGCAAGTTAAAAAATATGCACAGTTTTTCCGAAGGCGAAATGCATTTCAGGCATATCAAATGCTACCACATAATGCAACCACCACATAAGATACCTCTCGTTGGCCTGTCCGTTCGTCCGTCAGTCCGTCCGTCCATCGTTCCGTCCGTCGAGCCGTCCGTCTGTCCGTCCGTCTGGCGTTTAATATTTCTGTTGCCTACTGTGCAACTTTGTGCTCGCGATACCTCATCCTATTCAATCCAGGCTTTTAATTGTTGCTACAATGAAAATATATATTTTGAAGTTGTGCGACATCGCATTATTTTTCGATTCGACCATAGGTCTTGGCGGTGGACATTCATCAGTTTCAATGATAACTTGTTGCCGTTGCCATTGTTGTTGTCGGCATTGTTGTTGTTTTTGCCATTGATGTTGTTGCCATTGCTTTATTTGTCCAACAATGGCAACAAAAACATTTGCAACAAAAGCAATGGCAACAATTGCAACAACAACAACAACAACAACAAAAACAACTGTCATAAGTTTGTGTAGATGTTTGCTAACACATTTTGCGGTGTGTATAATCACTTGTATACATTAGGACACTATTTGATATATGTTCATTTTACACACCATAATCTGTTTATACTTACTATGTATATATTGTTATGAGCTTAAATGTTACATCACAATAAAATTCCTGACAACAACAATGGCAACAACGGCAACAACAATGGCAACAACAATGGCAACAACAATGACAACAATGGCAACAATGACAAAAAATAACAATAGCAAACAACAACAATGGCAAACAACAGTGCCTGTAGCAATTACAATGGCAAAAACAATAATGACAAGAACAATGGCAACAACAATGGGAACAATAAAAACAGCAACAACAATTGCAACAACAATAATCGCAAGAATAATGGCAACAAGAATGGCAGCAGCAACAACAACAACAACAACAACAACAAAAACAACAACAACAACAACAACAACAACAATTCTAACAACAACAATGGCAACAACAACAACAATGGCAACAACAACATTGGCAACAACAATAACAACAACAATCTCAAAAACGGCACCGGCATCAATGGCAATAACAACCACATTGGCAACAACAACAACAACAGCAACAATGGCAACAACAGCCTTGGCAACAACAGCAACAACAACAACAACAATGGCAACAACGGCGCTGACATCAATGGCAAGAACAACCACATTGGCAACAACAACAGCAACAATGTCAACAACAACATTGGCAACAACAGCAACAATGGCATCAGCAACAGCAATTGCAATAATAACAACAATGACAACAACAACAATGGCAACAACAATACCATTGACAACAACAGCAATTGCAAAAACAACAACAATGGCAACAGCAACAACAACAACAGCAGCAACAAGAACAACAACAGCAACAACAACATCAGCATGAACAACAACAACGGCAACAAGAACGATGGTATGCCCTCTCCCATCCTACATGGTGGAAGAACCATAACACATTACAGCTGTCATATGACTAAACATCACATGTCGGCATTTGGTAATATTGACACATACCTTATATCTGCATCCGCCTACGCTGTTTATACAGACGGTTAGTTCAGCAAACATAAAGTCTATATAGATCCGATTGCAAATATCATCCATATTTCACAAAGATAAAGTCTTGCTGGACGTTTTAGTGAAAGAATGGTTCAAATCGGTCAAGTAGTTTTTAAGTTATGCGCTGTTGAGGTTTTCGTGCCTTACATGCTATAGCCATATGGTAAAACAAGGCAGAGGACTGGTGTATCCCATACTGAACTGGCTGCCATCGTTGATGCTTCAACTGACATGCTCAAATGTCTTCTCAGACGTGCTTTTATACATCCAGGTTTTCGGGTCAATTTGATTTCCCAATTTCGTAGGGAGATGTCTAAAAATAAATGTTGCAAAATTTCCCCAGGAGGGAGGGGGGCGGTCTGATTTGTGTAAAAATAAATTTTCTAAAAAGGGGGGTGGTGGGAGGGGTCAGTACTATTTACTAATATGCCCATAAATAACTTTCTGGCCCAGTATGACCTAGTATGTTCCAAAATAAAAATTTCCGCTGCCGAGCGGAGCGAGGGGGGGAGGGGGGGGGGGGGGGTCCTCACAGACCATGACCTTGTATGTTCCAACAAGAAATTTTCCGCTGCCGAGGGGAGTGGAGATTCGCTGAATCGAGGGCTCGCTGCCGCGGGGGAGGGGGGTTGGGTGGGGCTTCATTGATGACTCATGATGACGACACGATGATTGACTGCCGTAGAACTGTCGTTGTCCTACTACTGATATAAAAAAATCACATAGTTATGTAAAATTTAGCTAATCGTTAATGAAATTTCGGAGATGAAAAACTGGATTATTGATATCAATAGCAGCACACTTTTGACAATAGAGCCATGCTCTTGTTTTTGTTTTTGTGTTGTTATTCATAAACAAAATCTAGGTGCTGAACTCTTTTAGCAAATGGTCAAGTAGTCACTTTTTACGCCTTCTTTGTAAAGAGATGAATTGTGATATATCTTTAAGTGAATTGTTGATATAAAAGTTCAATTCATAATACAAATTAAATTCATGGTTGCATTAATATCAATAAAAGGGTTGAATTGTGATAGCAATAATTCATTTAGCGATACTAATACATCAATTATACCAGAACCCCGAGAATCGGACCACCAATGGGACTGAGCTAAAATGGTCGGATTTCCGGGGGGGGGGGGACGGAAGGGTGGAAGGGGAGGTCCGAATTCTGGGGTTCAAGCATATGCGCATAATAATCTAAAATAATGTACCCGTACAATAGTCGATAAAGAAGACTTTTTTTTTTCATTTTTACTGTTTTTCAACCAATATTAATACCAATAGACATATGTGGATTTTGCTTACGTACAAGGAAAACGAAAAACAAGTTTTTTGGTGTGCAAATGGAATAAATGGAAGGCTGGGAAATTATATATTTGATTTCAGTTATTCAAAGGAGAAATAAAATTCATTTACAAAGTACTAACTTTAAGCTGGAGATGCATTTCTTCTTTGTTCAAACAATTGCAATTCAGTTCTCTGTTATCTTTCCATTAAAAAAATCGTTTCTATACGGAATATGCTCTAACACTTACCTAGTTTCGACCATGGAGCTTTATTGAAAGCTAAATTATATGTTTGTTCTGAGGACGATCAGTTTGCAGGGTTCAAAATGGCATTTGGGACGCGCAAAAGTTGTCCTTTGGCTCGATTTGCGGGATGGTCCCACTAGCGGGGTTCCTTAATAAAAGATGTGGTGAATGGGAGAATTTCAGTTCGGGTGAAAAGATGTCCGATTTGCGGGGTGGTTCGATCCCGGGATTCTGGCGTATTTATATCAATAATTAAATTCAAGATATCAATAAGCAAACTTTTTGATAAGCAAACTTTTGATAAGCAAACTTTTGATATGCAAACTTTTTCAAGATATCAATAAGCAAACTTTATCGTGATATTAATAAGTGAATAACTGCTATCAATAATACAACAAAAAATAACTTGCACTTATAAGGATATGTTTTATTTTCGCATTTTGATATGGGATTAAGTTATTGAGATAAGTAATGCATTTAGTGATATCAAGAACTAGGCTGAATGTGAGCTAACAGAGGCTGAAATTCAGTTAATGGTATCATTTAAAGATGCGAATTTATAATATCAAAACAACCAATTCTTGATATCTCTAAACCATTTTCGATATAAAAAAACCGATGTCATAAATACAATCGTGGATATATTTATGATTTCATTAATGAACCACCTCTGCTATCAAGAATGAGTTTTTATATTAGTATTTAAATTTATTATAACACTTACTTATTTCTTGATATCAGCAATAATTTAGTGTATTAAAGGAAAAGAGGTGAAAACGACATTCCATAAATAAACCTTTTTTTTTTTTTGACGTGTTAGTAGTCACTAGGGAAGAGCGTGGGGATTCAAAATACTGGGCATACCCATAAGGCTATGAAGTAGGGTTTGAACGTAACCCTCCCTCCCCTCTGCCCCCTTTTACAAAAGTTTACCATGTGTGTCCACGACTTTTAAAAAAATGAGCACTGCATGCGAAATTGTTTGATGTCCCGTAGACTTTTAGTTCCTTAAGAACTCCCCCACCCCCTCTCCCCTCCCCCACACCCTCGCCCCACCCCTTTCACCCGCCTCAAATTGTCAAAAAGTAACTACACTTATGTGATTATGTAAAGCGGTAAATTGCTTGATGGTGTTTGACCGAGTCTAATAATCTGAAATGAGTCCATCCCAACTTGTGTATGCATAGATTTTTTCATTTCAGAAACCCAACTGTTGGTACAATTCAAAAGTCTCGAAATTATGAAATCATAACACGCTAACTGCTAACTGAATAAAAGCTGAAAATGAACGCCAAAGCGATCAATGTTGACGGTTGGCTTTTTATTCTCACTATTAATTTGAAACATTATCGATGATTACACTTTGGGCCTAAATAATTTCGTATTATTGGAAAAAAAAGTTATTCAGTGCCGGAAACTCAACATTAATGACTACTTGCATTTTGTGATTGAAATTATCGAGCTGATTATATAAGTTTCCGAGGAATGCTGCATCCAACTGAAGCATACTGCTACAAAAAGTATGCGAAAAAAAGAAGAAACAGGGGAAAACGAGTAACCATTGCTGCGTCGATCCAGAGTATTAAGAGTATCCTAGGTGGGGGGGGGGTGGGGGGAGGGAGTTGTCGGCGGGATAGAGGGTGGTCCCCTTAAAAAAAATAATTAAAATACAGAATGCCCCAAAAGACAAGAGCATTGTGTTATATTAATTAATATGAGCAAGAGATCATTTCGCAAAATCGTAGCATCGGTAACGCTTAGTCTTTTTTTATGTTTTTGACAATCCATCAAAAGTTATTCTGTTGGAAGTATGGCAAGTTGTTAATATTTCCGCTTCTGCGTATTTTCTCAGGTTTTGCAAAGCATCCTTTTTGGGATCACTTAAACAATTGAGATTAACTAAGCCATCGGCCGATCATCACTTTTAGCAAATATATACAGTAAGGAATCTCGATCAGGCCACCTCTAAACCCCGATGAATATATATTAAGCTTCGCTGTGAATAAAAAACATCACTTTTGTATACGATACCACTCTCTCTCTCTCTCTCTCTCTCTTTCTCCTCTCTCTCTCTCTCTCTCTCTCTCTCTCTCTCTCTCTCTCTCTCCTCTCTCTCTCTCTCTCTCTCTTTCTTTCTTTCTTTCTTTCTTTCTCTCTCTTTCTCCTATCTCCCTCCTCTCTATCTCTTCATTCAGATATGGTATACTTAACATATCATAATAAACACTAACCTTTCGCATCTTCTTTAGAAAATCACCTTGTGCACAGATGTCTCTCGAAGCAGTTTTTTTGTGTGTGTGTCTATACGAAGCCGCTGTATGGTTTGGAGCGAGAAGTGGGAACAAGGGATACTTTTATAGGCTGTCAGACCCGATGACGATGCACAAGTAGACTGAGCACAAAACACCCAGCTGTCAAGTGAGACGCCCCGCGTTGTTAACATCTTAAAAGAACAACCCGGGAAAGTTTGCGACGTCTATCAAACGTCTATTTGAGGCCAGTTTCCAAGTACACATCTAGGCCAGTTTCCAAGTTTAGTTTGTTTTGTGTCACCACGACCAAAAAAACATAACGTTATATAGCAGTAGCTTTTTGGGAAAACGACGTCTGTTCGATGTTGGGAGAGATTGGCACAAACAACCAAATCCCATCGACGTTAATGCCAAGTCTCCTTGCTATGTCTCTATACAAGTTTCGCACCTCTCCGAAACGTCTCAGTTCGTTTTTCTGGTGGCCAAATCGCAACATCTATCAAGGTTTTGTTGCAATGTTGTATATACATTGGGATCACAGCCAAAAGCCAGCGTTGTCATATTATCGCTAACCGGAAATGGCAGTCATGGCGGTTGTTTTAGAATATAATCTAAAATACTCTCGTCCATACTCTATCACACAGAATGGCCCAAGATAGCGGCGCGGGGGGGGGGGGTGGGGTGGGGAGGGGGTTGTATTTTGATAGAATATCGCTTCCCCAATGTCTCTGTCTTTCCTGTACCGTTTTTCCGACGATCTATAGAATGACGTCCTCCCGACGTCTTTCCATCCCTTAAAGTCTATTCAGCGTTGTTCTACTTTCAAACACAACCAAAATTCCGACGTTCATCCGACGTCTTTTAGTGACGTCTACCCAACGTCAAGTTGTAAGGTTCGGTTGCACTGGGTAAACAAAAATAGAATGTATTATTCTTTATTTTTGAGATTTGTTGCGATGGCATACTTACTAGCGCTTCATTTCCCTGATCGTGCAATGCTCCAAGCTCTTATAAATGTGAATTTGAATGTGAAATTTGAAGCTTTTTAAAATTTAAATAGAAAAAAAGCATTTCGCAGAAATGAGCAAATGGTTTATTATAGAAATGTCCATATCTGTTCAAATTAACGAAAGAATGCCATGGTTATGCTGTGAAACACAGGAAACTCAATACTTCTTGAGAAACTTAGGACAGCAAAATACTTGGTTCCACCTGTAAATTAACCACCCGTTCTTAGCTAGACTTGAAGTCCGGGTTTCATTTCCCAGAAGGGGGGTGGGGGGATCGGCGATTAAAATACTTTCTGAGTGACCCTTTACTTTTCTCGGATGTATACAACCATTTCGAGGAAAACATTTACAAACTGCCCAAATGGTCCCTGAATAAATACTTAAGTGGTAATCTCTGTGAAAAGCCGCGTATCAGTTTCAAGAAATTTAAAAAAATATAATGGTTCACCTTAAAAAATTTAGAGTAAAAATGCGGTTGGAAAATGACCGCTTGGAAAATAATTGGAAAGGGCCCTGTTGGACAGTGTCCCGTTGGCAGTTGTCGGCTGGAAAATGTCCGACTGGAAAATGTCCAGTTAGAAAGCGTCTTAATACAACAAACATGGTTGCTTCTGTTTGCGGACTGTTTCAACCCCGTAACATGTGTCAGGTCAAAAATGTGTGGTATATGTATAAGTAAATGTCCCATAGTGTTCATTTATATTATCAGAGACTTAAGCTGAATGATATCACTAATCAAAATTGAAAATTGAAGCATAAAAGGAAACATAATTTAAATCATGTCAAGGATCTGTTGGGAGATTAATTTGTATGGTGTCCGCAGTACTGCCGTGTGTACGCGCAACAGTTATCATCCCTCCCTGAATGCCGAATCAAATACGACCCGAAACAAGTGTAACCCGTAATAAGTGTCACGCTGAATAAATTGATTCGATATTTTGCTTGGCTTCTTGTTTTTATTCTTTTTATTTATAACCTTTCTATTGGGTAAAAAGCTGCTCCAAACCCAAAAATATGCCAGTCCCCCTCTCGTTACAATTGTGCGGTATATCTTTACAAGTGCAATTTAAATGTGTTTATGATCCTGTGAGTAATTTCTACTACGGGGACTTAACCCGGAGTAGACAAGGCATTTTTATCCAGGTGCTATTTCATCTGAACACCGAATTGGGGGAGGCTCAGATTGTATGCATTACCAAGAATGGTCCATTTAGTAATCGAATCAAGCCATTGTAGCAAAGCCTAAGTATTTCTGACACTTTGCTAATCCGGACAAATTATGTCAGTCTCAACATTTTCCTGATTAACTAGGTTTTACTGTATATGTTCGACATGTATAGTAATGACGTCAATAATACTCCGCCAGTCAGTTTCCAACTCACGATTGCCAACTGGTTATATCCTAAAGTTGTTAATTGTTTTTAGTTGTAAGTATTGTGCAAAGGTTTTTTCATTATTATTTGCTCAAGAGTTTCCTCCGATGAGAAGTAGCAAATTTTACACTGAGATTAGAAAATGTCCAGTTGGAAATAACCGGTTGGAAAATGGCCAGTTGGGAAGTCTTCCAAACTTGTCTGTACAAAGTCACAAAAGCAATGAAATGTAGCAACTCTTTTGTCCTATGTCACCGCAACCTCAGAAGATTGCTGGGTTATTAGGTTATTTTATATAGCTATCCAATTATGGGGAAAAATATGAAAAGCGTAAAAATACTAAAATCACAATTGAATTAAGTCGTTAAATGACAATTGTTTCCCAACTTCTTTGTGACTTGCACTTCAAGACACAGCATCAAGTGACTTCATGAAAACATTAAGCGACTTCAAGCGATTTCAGAAACATGCTAAAAGGTCCTTACCTATGAAAATACATATGCAAAACACCCCTAGTTATTTTAATCAAAGAAATAAGATAGCTCGTCTAATACATATTACAGTTATTGCGTGTTACTTAAAGGGCTGTTTGTTGAAGAGTCAAAGACAAGTTAATTAAAGAATGTGGCATGCTTCCTAAATCAGAAATAAATAAACGTAAAGTCAAGGTGAAAATGTGTCGCGTCAACTGTCTTTGCCTTTACCCAGTAAACATTACGACGTTGGAAAGACGTCGCGTAAAGGTTGTAAATGGAAGTCGAACTTTCAACGTTGCATTGACGTCGATTATTGATGGTCAAATCAATGTTGCAAAGTATATTTAGTGTCTTCGTTTTGGTCTATTTTTGAAGTGGACTGTCACGGATACAATTTCAGGTGAGCACTAACACAAGAAGGTTGTTTTTGTGTTGGTTATGAGTCCGAAGTCTGCACAACCTTTATTTTTCGATGTCTATCCAAAGTCGATTTTCGCACATCTATTCAAATGTCGATGAGATGTCGGAGAAAGTTGCGTTCTGATTGCGACTAAAAAAAAAAAAGAAAAGAAAAAAATAATAACCGTCGAAGCACGATATTTATCCAATATCTATTCAAGGTTGTGTCAAAGAAGTTGGTAAGTCTTTGATGTGTGACCGCCGATCAATCACAACCAAATTGCAACCAAGGTCAATGAAGTGTTTGGTCGGGTCGACGTCGCAACCTCAAATCGATGTTGTGAATCAACACTGGAATCTTTCTTGAGTATCCTAAATTTTATACCCAAGCCCACCAGGCCAGGAGGGATATAATGCTTCTTGGTTTAATCGTCCATCTGGTTGTCCGTCTGCCTGTCTAGCCGTCCGTATGGCAGTTCATGTGTCACATGGTGTGATCACGATTCCAGCTCATATTATTTTGACGACCTTGATTGTTCATTTCTACATATGCTATATTTTTCTTCATTATAACTACTTAAAGATAGTTTTTGTGCATTTTTGTGAGCATGTGTTCTGCCAAAGCGTGTTGACTGATTCTGATGAAACTCGATGCAAATGTTCATTTGCATGACCTCTGGGGCTGGTTAGATTTTGGTGACCACCCATAAGTACTGAAGGTTACTGCCGTACTTTCAGCTTTTTACTTTCAAAGCCTTCGTTTTCTATGGGTCTTAATATGGGTCTTATGCATGTTATGGTCAATATTTAATTCAAGTATATGAGCATATTATGATGAAACTCCATGTGGGTACTCATACAGATTATCCCTAGATTAGATCTGATGGTAACCTCTCTGACTTCTCAAACCTACTCTGAACTTTGCATTTTTAGTTTCACACTGTTGTGTTTGAGATCTATACATATTCTGAATAAAATTCAAGCAAGTCTTTGTTAAGATTTAAATAAAATTCAACAGTGTTGTGAGTGTTCGTATCTGTGACCCTCTGATTCGTTACATTATCGTCGCGTGTTCATATCTGTGGGCCCTCTGATTCGTTACATTATCGCCACGTGTTCATATCCGTGGCGCTCTGATTCGTTACATTATCGTCACGTGTTCATATCTGTGCCCTCTGATTCGTTACATTACCGCCACGTGTTCATATCTGTGGCCCTCTGCTTCGTTATATTATCGTCATGTGTTCATATCTGTGGTCCCTGATTCGTTACATTATCGTCACGTGTTCATAACCTGTAGCCCTCTGATTCGTTACAGATAAATTTCTACTTAGTTCTCAAATTCGCGGCTTTCCTATGATCACCACACATTCGATGAGAAGCACGCCAAGTAATGGAAAAATATGTGGCCTATGATGTGCTAAATTCAAATACAGAGAGTTTTGGCGGAGATGACTGCTCCGCATAAATAAGATAATTTTTTAAGAGACTGGTTGTAGGAGCCCTTCTGTTACAAACATGACTAGCATGAAAATAGGGAACAATTTGGAAAAATCGATTAGTCTGTATTTGGAAAAATATGGAATGCCATTTTCACATTTATTAGACAACTATTGATATCAGTAATAATTTTGGATCTCAAAAATTCATTTTCTGATATCAAGGATTGATTTTGGCTATCTGTAATTATATTTTTGATATCTTTAAACTATTCTTTAACTCAAATAATAATTCTTGAAATCAATAAATATTCAGAGATATAAAAATATTTATTGATATCAAAAATGATTTACTGATATCTAAAATTGATTTTAGAAATCAAAAGTTTAATTCGTGACAGGAAAAATGAAATATTCGACAGAAAAATCTCAACTTTGAGCTCAATAATTAATTTTCTTTTATTGATATCATGAATTTATTTTAGATAACATTATTTCAGAATGAGACTTTTTAAATTTACATTTGAAATCTGCAAATGAATTTTTTGATCTCAAAACTTAATTTTGTGATATCAAAATATCAGTGTATTTTTATATAAAAATTCAGAAGCAAACATCTGTGAATGAAAGAATGACTGACCTCTGTACACAGAATCTTTCTTTTAATTTTTTACTGCACAAAAATAGGAATTCTTGAGCTTGAAACTGTGTTGCTATTATTGATATCAATAATTCAGCGTTTCTTCTCCGCAATATAATTAACAATTCGTTTAAATGTGTGCCGCCCTTTATATTTTGTAAGTTTATAAATTAATTTTTTATCTTTGCTATTTAAAATACAAATATTAATAGTAAACCTATGAATTAATGAAATCAACATTAATTTATTGATATCTTTAAATTTGTTGTTCTATCAAAAATTATTATTAAATGTAAAAATGACATGTCATAGAATACCTTTGCAGGTAAAGATATTTTTTCTTTTTGAGTCAGCTTGAATGAATTCTACCGTTTATGCTGAGTAATTTTTGCCCAAAGGCGAACGCCTTGCCACCCTTCAGGAAAATCTCCAGACAAATGTAGCCATTCTAAGACGAAAAGCCTTAATTTAATTTTTTCGTTTTCCTTCTGTTTTCTTCTGAAATTAATTTGGCAAATTGCATAAGTTATTTCTGGAGATGTGTGCGAGTTGTTTACATCCCTTCGTTGTCCAGTTTGTTTCACAGTTTTCACATCTTTAGTTTCAAATTTTGACGCATGTGATAGGAAAACATCATCGAATTTTTTCCGCTCAAATCCCTCCTCCTCCAAAATATTCTAGGTTTATGAAACGCACTGTAGTTATAACCTAATTAGCATGAAAATACTTAAGGCAAAGGTATCACTGACTTCGGGTTTTGTCGTCTGATATCTGTGGTATCAAGCGGTGTCATCGTGACTCCACAAGCTTCACTTTAATTAGACTAAATCTGTACCATGTGCGTGCTATCAAGTGAAGCATTTGCCATATGAATAGTTTTACATGACGAAATAATCAGCGATAATTGTGAAATATAATTAAATTGTATTGAAAACATGTGTGCAATTACATTTATTTTTGAAGATGAGTTAATGAATGCGTGAAATTAAGAGAAGTATCTCAAGTTGTAAAAGGCAGTTATCAGTGGAAAAAATGAGGCCACGGTATGCAGACCAGACAGTCAACAATCTTATCGTATATCCGGCCTTGACATAAATATACGGAGGTGTAGTGTAGCTCTCACATGTCTATATACTTGCGTCATGTAATTAAACCAAAACTCACAAGAAATGGTTACATATTGCTAGAAACTTCATATTTTAAAAAAAATACAAGAATTCGTCATAGAACCATCAAACAAACTTAACCAAAGATGTAAACCTTAAAAAGATAGTCCATAGATAAAAAAGTAATACACATGTGGTATTTTAGTAGAACTGTCGTTTCATTTTGTAAAACGCTTTTTCGAGTAAAACGTAGCTCGCATGCTCCATCTTTAAGTGCGAAGTAGTATGATAATGGGGGTTCCAGCGCACTTGATGACGTCATACTGTCTGGAAATGACGTCATCATGTCTGGAAGTGACGTCATCATGTCTGGACCGGAAGTGCTGTCTAGACGACCGGAAGTGCTGTCTAGACCGGAAGTGCTGTCTAGACCGGAAGTGCTGTCTAGACCGGAAGTGCTGTCTAGACCGGAAGTGCTGTCTAGACCGGAAGTGCTGTCTGGAGTGGAAGTGACGTCATCATGTCTGGACCGGAAGTATTGTCTGGACCGGAAGTGACGTCATCATGTCTGGACCGGAAGTCATGATAAGCGTTAGGATAGGCGCGACCCTCTGTGACGTCATACTGAGATGATGCTGTCTGGAGCGAAAGTGGTTTGGCCGAGTCAATCAACATGAAGCCAATGCACTCGACCTGTCAATCAGTGTAACCATGGCAACAGACGTAAAAAGTGATGACCCCCCCCCCCCCCATCTCGAAATTGTGATTTTGGCAGATTTATCCGTTTCAGACGATTCTGAACATTTTTCATTTTTTTTTGAGTCGACCGACCCCCCCCCCCCCCCTCGAAATTATGATTTTTGCATATTTATCCGTTTCAGACGATTCTGAACATTTTTCATTTTTTGAGTCGACCGACCCCCCCCCCCCCCCTCTCGAAATTGTGATTTTTGCATATTTATCCGTTTCAGACGATTCTGAACATTTTTCATTTTTTGGGTCGACCGACCCCCCCCCCCCCCTCTCGAAATTGTGATTTTTGCATATTTATCCGTTTCAGACGATTCTGAACATTTTTCATTTTTTGGGTCGACCGACCCCCCCCCCCCCCTCTCGAAATTGTGATTTTTGCATATTTATCCGTTTCAGACGATTCTGAACATTTTTTCATTTTTTGGGTCGACCAAACCCCCCCCCCCCCCCCGAAATTGTGATTTTTGCATATTTATCCGTTTCAGACGATTCTGAACATTTTTTTTTTTTGGGTCGACCGACCCCCCCCCCCCCCCCCCCCCCGCCTCGAAATTATGATTTTTGCATATTTATCCGTTTCAGACGATTCTGAACTCAGCAGTACAACTGTAAGTGAGACATTCATATACATAAGTAAAATTCTGCTGAGTCAGCAATTTTTGAACAAAGTTACACACCATATTTTGATTACATGGAAGTAGTATAAAAGCATGAGTGAAACATGTCAACTAGTCAACTAGTAATACATTGTGTGACGAGAAAAGACTTCACAATGTCAGCATTACTTCTTGACAGATGTATGACTATGGACGACGTCTTCAAAGTGAATTATACTAACTATGTGTTTTCAAAGCTTCCTACTTTTGAATGGGATTGGATGCAGCAAGTGAAGAATTTACATCTGCATTGGGAAGCTGTCGGAAAGACTATTCCAAGTGATTTCATCGACTCGTTTCTGCGTGACTGTGAAGATCTACATATACTATCAACTTATAACATTGATTTAACATTTATCATATCAACTTACGACATTGATTCAGCATTTATCAACGCGAATACAATTTGGGCAGAGGAGCTCATGTTAGTTGTAGCTGCAAGAATCATTTTACTTTATGATGATGATGTTCCAAATAATGTATCAGACCTTGTTCGATTCAACCATGGACGAGTTGAAGTGAATTCAAACGTTTGCAAGAAGTTTGAAAAGCTTGACTCAACAACCAGTTGGGTATAAAAGGGAGTGAACTCAGCAGAGTGGAGTCATTTCTCTGATTACATGGAAGTAGCATAAAAGCACGAGTATTGAATAAGTTTGAACAAGTTACACACCATATACCATCAAAGTTTTATAAAAGGAAGAGTGACGAGAAAATACTTCACAATGTCGGCATTACTTCTTGACAGATGTATGACTATGGATGACGTCTTCAAAGTGAACTATATTGACTATGTGTTTTCAAAGCTTCCTGCTTTTGAATCGGATTGGATGCTGCAAGTGAAGAATTTACATCTGCATTGGGAAGCTGTTGGAAAGACCATTCCAAGAGATCGTTTCATCCGCTCGTTTCTACATGAATGTGAAGAACTGCATTTACTATCAACTTACAACATTGATTTAGCATTTATCAACGCGAATACAATTTGGGCAACTGACCTCATGTTAGTTGTAGCTACTAGAATTATTCTACATTATGATGACGATGTTCCAAATAATGTATCAGACCTTGTCCGATTCAACCATGGACGAGTTGAAGTGAATTCAAACGTTTGTAAGTTCTTTGAAAAGGGAGCTGACTCAGCAGATAGTTGGGTATAAAAGGGAGTGAACTCAGCAGAGTGAAGTCATTTCTCAGCAGACAGTTGGAGGGAGTGGATCATCAATACATTGTTGCAGCCATGGAGAACAAGACAAGCAACGCAGCGCAGCGCAGCAGCAGCTTTAAAATTGGTGCAAACTTAACCATTACTGTGGAGCATGGAGAATATGGGCCATTTCTACGCATCACACGTGGAGAGAGATGGTGTGCTTATTCACCATCTTTGTGGAAGATTGTGTGCCAGAGCTTGAAAAATTTACGCGACATTGGCTTCAAACTATACTTAACGCAAACGAAGTGGCTTGAAGTCATTTCATACTTGGATATGCGCTATGTGAGTTTTGTGCGCACGTCACGGTTTGAAGGGAAAGAATACACACATCACATCAACATGAATGATGGTGAATGGGAGACACTGCTTCAGGAGATGGACAACATCAACTCAGCCCTATCGCCATGTGAGGAATGTCATGTCATAACTCCTATCAAGCTGCGAAAGGATGGTCGGATGAAGGTGTCAAAGCTATCCAAGAAAAGACTGGCTGAAGTTCAGTTGGAGAACATGAACGTACAAAATCAACTTGGACTTACCTGCGAGTATTGCGGTGCTTGTGGATATGTGGAGGATTATCATTGCCACTGCCACAAGTATAATTGCAAGTTGTGTGAACCAAGCAACTTCTGCGGCAAGTGTGGCGTTCTTATAGTCTGTGAAGCAAAGTAAAAGCCCCACAAGACACTGAAACAAGATGGACGCATGTTTTAAAAATGCTTATATTGACTTGATGATTGCTAAACTTGCTTGCTGTGGCACTCCAGACTATCAACTTTATCATTTGGACGCTTTTTGGGATGTTGTACATCATAGTCTTGATGTGATTGAACTGCATTCAAGATTTCTTGGAGAATGTCATAAAATTGGAATAGAAGAAGATCCTGACTTTGACTTTGATGCTGCACTTTATTCTGCTCGCACTGATGTTGAAGTATATTTCACCGTGGTTGACTATTTGAGAGATTGCTGCAAAGAAGAAGAGGAAACCGAGCAGCTTTATCAGGTAAGAGAACTTTTTAATCATCTTTGTAACAACATAGTGAATTGATTCTCAAAGACATAACAATGTTTTTCTTACTAGCAAATTTAGTTTTATGTGAGTGGTTTCAACGTAAACAAAGAAAGAATATGATAGAAGAGGCAGCAAATATATTAAAAGATATTTTATTACAGGAAGAAACCGACATGTCAGAATAAAGAAGCAAAGTCAACATGGAGAATCTTGTACTATTCAGCGGTCATAAGGACGTTCTTTCAAATATGTTTCCAACACGACTTGAAAAGTATGGACATGTGTTCAACTCAAGTGAAGCTTTGTATCAATATGAGAAAGCAGTGTTTCATCACCGTCCAGATATTGCTTCAGCCATTGCTTCATGTAGAAATGGATATGAAGCGAAACGTATTGCTAAAGTGATAAAACCATGTCCTTTATGGCATACAGTGAAGAGAAGCAAAATGCAAGATGTTTTACAAGTCAAATGGAATCAGTGTGTATTGTTTCGCAACAAGTTGAAAGAATGTAAAGACAAAACTTTAGTTGAAGCAACGTATGATCATTGGTGGGGAGCTGGTGTGAAACATGTGTCATCTGGATATCCTGGTCAGAATATCATGGGAAAGTTGTTAGAACTGTTGTGTGAGGGTTAGAGACTTTTTCATTTGCTTGCCAACCGTCATGGTGTGCAGACGTGTGAACATGTAAATTTGAAGTATGTTTAACTTGTGTTGCATTGATTCAAGACTCACAAGACTGCACAATGGCGGACATGACACTGAGACAATATATTGTACAAAAAGCTTATTGTGAAGAAATGGTATCCGCTGTAAAAAAAAATTTGCATATTTAGTCTGTCCTGCTTGTCAACATGAAGAGTGTCAAGAACATACTTGTCATTTTGCATCTGTTTATACATATTGGAATGAAGCTAAATATTACATGCATTTAGATAAAGTGTTAGAGAATGCAAATCAACGTTGTGAGAAATATGGTGTAGATGCTATTACATTGGATGAACTCAGTCATTGGTTAGTGTTCATTGAAGACCAATGGTCTCCAGTGATTCATACCATTGTATCTATACTTGATTTGTAAATATATGTTAGTTATAAATACATGTTAGTTATAAATACATATTAGTTAAGTTACTATGTTAGTTAAGTGATGATGGTTGAGTTATAAAATAAAAGCTGTTCTGTTGAGAAGGTGGTTTTCATTCGGTGTGATCATGTCGACGTGGAAAGACTACTTGACCAATATTTACTTCAAACCTGGACAGCCTGGAGCATTTGCTGGTCCTTACAAACTGTATCACATCTTACGAAAACATAATCAACCAGTCACACAGTCACAAGTGAAGAAATGGCTACAGGATCAAGATGCTTTTAGTTTACTCCAACCTGTCAAATACAGGTTCAAAAGACAACGTGTGATTACACGTGGTATTGATGACATGTGGGATATTGATTTGGCTGATATGGGAAACATAGCTCCCTATAATGATGACATACGCTTTTTACTCATTGTCATTGATGTGTTTTCCAAATATGTCTGGGTACAGCCAATACCTAATAAATCACATACCAGCGTCATACAAGCTTTCCAAAAGATTTTTCATGACACACGACGAAGACCGCGAACTCTAAGGTCTGATAAAGGAACAGAATTTAAAAACAGATGGGTAAAAGCATTTTTGAAGAAAGAAGGCATTCATGCTTATACCACAAAGAATGAAACCAAAGCCAACTTTGCTGAAAGAGTCATTCGTACTCTAAAGGGAATGATGTATCGGTATTTTCTACATAATCAAACTTACCGTTACTTAGACATTCTTCCAGACTTGGTGTACAATTACAACCATAGACCTCATGGTTCTCTTCCTAATAAATATGCTCCAGCCGAGATTCGTAAAGACAACGAATCAAAAGTGTGGAAGTATATGTATGTTGACAAACTGAAATTGAAACCGAAGAAGAAGAAGTACAAATTTAACATTGGTGATCATGTTCGCATTTCTCACATTAAATATGTGTTTCAACGCGATTATCACATCAAATGGACGCAAGAAGTCTTCATTGTCACACATCGTTGTAAGAAGCAAGGAATACATTTATATCGTGTGAAAGACTTTTTAGACGAAGATATTGATGGTCATTTCTATGAAGAAGAACTGCAGAAAGTGACCAAAGATATTGAATCTATTTATAGAATTGAAAAAGTTTTGAAAACACGTAAAAGACGAGGAGGTGTGAAAGAATTATTTGTCAAGTGGTTAGGTTGGCCAAACAAGTTTAACAGTTGGGTGAAAGAAACAGACATTCAACAATGAAGCATCCATTTACATGTTTAGTCTCTGGACCTACAGGCAGTGGCAAAACGTCTCTGGTGAAGGAAATTCTAGAACAAAAGTTGATTAAACCCTCTCCAAAAAGCATTTTATGGCTCTATGCAGCAGATCAGCCTTTGTACAAGGGAATGAAAGGTGTGGAATTTTACCAAGGCATTCCAGATGACATTGAAGAGCGTTTTAACCCGAAGAAACCAAACTTACTTATCATTGATGACTTAATGACGAAATGTCATAGTGATGAGCGTATGACACGTCTCTTTAGTGTTGGCAGCAGTCATCAAAATCTAAGCATTATCTTTATTGTACATAATTTATTTCATCATGGGAAAGAGATGCGAAATATTAGTTTGAATACACATTATATCATTCTGTTTAAAAATCCGAGAGACAGTCAACAAATTAGTACATTGGCGCGGCAAATGTATCCTGGAAGATCTCAATTTCTCATAGAAGCCTATCAAGATGCTACTAGCAAACCTCATGGTTATTTATTCATTGATTTAAAACCAAAGACAAATGATCAACTACGTATTCGTACAGGCATTTTACCAAAAGATACACATTATGTATATATTGATAAAGCAGTGTATGAACAAGAACCAAGTCATTTGACCATTCGCAGTCAAGATGTCTAAACGTATTCGAGCGAACCAACCGTTTCTTCACTTGCTTGCACGCAGTGGGCCTAAACGACGTAAATCCTTGCTACAGCAAGCTACAAAGGAGGAATTAACAAGCTTGTTTGAAATTTGTTTGAATATATTGCAAGGACATTTACCCTTAAGCTCAAAACGGTTTAAGGAATTTAAACGTGAACGTCATACGCTACGTACTCTAGCAGATAAGAAGATATCCCTTCGACGAAAAAAGAAGTTGATTAATCAGAAAGGAGGATTCATTGGAGTTATTGCTAGATTGGCATTACCTTTGTTAGCCAAACTGCTGCTAAAATGAAACATACGATGAAAATGGTCCTCATTCCTGAATATGAATACAAACTGTTATTAGAAAAGAAACATGATGGTGAAATCAAAACGAAAGTGAATAAACTTTTACGTGGGAAGCGAACGCGTGAAAAGGTTATTGAAATGTCTCAACTTCTTGGTCGTCATTTACGAACAAGTCAGTCTAGACAGCAAAAGCCCTCATCATCATCATCACCACCTGAAAAGCCAGAAAAGCTAGTGTTAAGTCATTTTCAACCTATCTATCATGGAAAAGTACTACAACTTTTAGCCGAACTGAAGAAACATGGTGTAAAATGGACAGAGAAGAATGAACTTGTGTTGAAAACGGGCGATATTATAGCAAATTCCAACATGGTTGATTTGATGAAAGAAGCATTGGTGGCGACAAGAAGAAAAGAACGAGCCATACCACCATATGGCTGGCATCCGTTTATCCAGGAAATTGTAGATGCGAATATTCCAAAAACAATGTTTAGTAAAAAGACCACTCGTGACGACATTACAACAGAAATGAAACAACGTCAACAAAGACAGTTTCCTGAAGGATGGGAAAATTTTTAACATGGCTGAAAGAGCTATGTTGTTGTTGTGGTCAAGACACAACTATTCCTGTGAAAATAAGATGTGTGATTGCTTGTTGTGAAGGAGAAGTCATAGATCATCTAGATCATCATCATGATGTAAAAGATCATTTACATACTTGGTCGAATGGCGCGCGCTATCGTGAAGTATATAGACAACGTCAACGCAGCTATACCATTTAGTTAGCATCATGGAGTCGACAAGCTTTTACATCACTTTGCCTAGCAATGCGAGTATGACCTATTATCCCAACAACAAGGCTTCGAATTATCAAATTCGTATGCCTCGAACCATCTATCTGAATGGAAAATATGAAGTGGCTTTAGCTGAAATTCAATATCCACATACATGGACAACGATGAGACAGGGCATGAACTATTCTATTGGGTATCGACAAATAGATACATTTGGCATTTGGCATGTTAATATTCCTTATGGGTACTATAGAACCATACAAGAGCTATGTGAGGCAGTCAATGAAGAAGCGGCTAACCCCGATGACCCGAAACAACCTATTCGGTTAAAGTATGATAAAATTAGACGACGTGTGTTTCTATTTCTCGATGATGGTCTTGAAGTGTCCTTTTCCACTGGATTAGCTGAGATTTTAGGATTTATCCCAGAGCAATGGTATACTGAAGCGTGTGCAGCTGAACATAAAGCGGATGTGAAACAGGGATTTTATACACTGTATGTGTATTGTAGCATTTGTGAACCACAAGTTGTTGGGGATTATTATGTTCCTTTGCTACGTTCTGTTGGGATACAAGGCCATGATGGTGATATTATCATGAAAACGTACGGCGAACCTCATTATGTTCCTGTAAACACGTCCAAATTTGACGTGATAGAAATGAATATAAAGGACGACACAGGCCATACTGTTCCATTTCAAACTGGAAAGGTGATCTGTAAACTTCATTTTCGACCAAAAGCAATATGAAAGCCTACACACACGATCCGTCTGCATATCGCAACCATTTTCTTCGTCAAGTGGGCGGGGAATTACCAGGATTCAAAGGAGCGCGAATCCAATATGGCGATGGTATTGGTTCCATACTGGGATCATTGGCTCGCAAAGCTATTCCACTACTTAAGGCTGGGGCTAAGATCGTTGCGCCACATCTTAAGAAGGCTGCAAAGAATGTCGCGAAAGATGTGACGGGTCGAGTAGCAGAACGTGTGTTTGGTGAACAAAAGCGTATGCAACCGACGAAACGTGCCAGAAGACGAAAAACAGCCAGACGGATAACATCAAAATATCGCAAAGATATTTTTTAAAGGAAAAAAAAATGTCTCTCATTCATAATCATTCGTGTGAATGTAGTCTTTCTCCATTGGAATGGTTTCACGTACCACCAACGCAAACTGCTGTAGAGAAAAGTTATAATGTTGACTATCAACCACTTACAAGCATTAGAGAAGGCGCTCCAATAGAATTCTACATTCCTGCGAGTACAGAAGAATATCTGGATTTAAAGAACAGCAAACTTCATATTGTATGTCGCATTCTAAAGGCCGATGGAACAGCGTGTGGCGCAGATGATAATGTCTCTTGCATCAATGATGTGTTTAATGGGCTATGGTCTAATATTGAATTGTTTCTGAATGATCGTTTGGTTTCGCATAGCAACAATACTCATGGTTATACCAGCATTATCTCTCATCTCATCCATGATTCGGAAGAAAGTCTGCATTCTGAGCGCTCTATGCGTCTCATGTACAAGGATACTGCTGGGTCGATGAATAGTCATGAGGTGAAAAGACCTAATCATGAACAATATGTACCAGGATTTCATGTCAATGTTGAGGGTGGCGACTTGGCTGAGCAAGGAAACAATGGTTTACATAATCGTTATTTGCATACACGTCTTAGCCGTGATGTTATGCTGACAGGTGGTTTAAGGATAGATTTGTTTGAGCAGGATCGTTATCTTCCGAATGGCATCAGTTTGAAATTGCGTTTCCATAGACAAAAAGATGACTATGTATTGATGGCTGTAAATAATACCTATAAGGTAGAAGTGAAAGAGGCATTTTTAACCATTCGCAAAGTGAGGGTGAGTCCAGGTATTCAGTTAGGACATACAGATGCATTGATGAAAAGTCCTGCCAAGATCATCATCACTAGAAAAGAATGTAAAGTCTTGGCCATTCCAGCAGGATTTCAGTCTTTTGTGAAAGATAACATCTTTTTGGGTCAATTACCAAATCGTATTGTCATTGGTCTGGTTCATAATGAAGCTTTTGGTGGATCAGTATTGAGGAATCCATACAATTTTGATCATTTTAATCTGGACTATATGCAACTGTACACGGATGGTGAACCAGTTCTATCCAAACCTCTCAAGCTTGACATTACACAAAACAAATACCTGAACGCTTTTGAAACGCTTTACAAATCGTTTGATCGGTTGAATGGTGAGAAAAGTTCCATTATAAAACGGGAAGATTGGCCTAGAGGTTATGCTTTATTTTCGTTTGACTTAACACCGGATTATGATGGTGATGATCATTTCCCCCTGATCAAGCATGGGAATTTGCGGCTAGAAATGAACTTTGCTAGGGCTTTGCAACCTACAATCAATGTCATTGTCTATGCTGAATTTGACAACATTATTGAGATCAGTGCCAATCGCAGCATCCAATTCGACTACCAGTCATGAACACGAAGCAGATTGATGCCATATTGAGTCATGATGTCATGACCAAAGACTTGTTTCAAGGCGTGTTTGCCATGGATCAGTTACCGTCTTTACAACGCGGCGCCTATGTGATCAACACAGACGATCAAGATGAACCAGGAGAACATTGGGTGGCAGTGTATTATGATAAAGACCCTGTGGAATATTTTGACTCTTATGGACTGTTCCCTCTCGATGATCGTTTAGACATGTTTTTAAGAAATGACTATATGTATAATTCTATCTCATTACAAACGCCAATATCATCGTCATGTGGTTTTTATTGTGTCTATTATATATTGCATAGAGCTCGAGGTCAGAGTATGTTTGATATTGTGAATATATTAAAAAGAAAGGATGGTGATTTTATTGTAAAGGATTTTGTATATAGACATTATAAACCATTGTTTTATTAATGTTGTTGTTGTTGTTATATTAGTTAAGTTGTTGTTGTTATATTAGTTAAGTTGTTGTTGTTGTTATATTAGTTAGGTTGTTGTTGTTGTTATATTAGTTAAGTTGTTGTTGTTGTTAAATAAAACAAATCAAGTTTCAAACAACTGTCTTGTTTATTGTGTTGTACATACGTTTATTTACAAATTCTTAACTACAAACACTATTTACAAAGTTTACAAACACTATTTACAAAGTTTACAAACACTATTTACAAACTCTTAACTACAAACTCTTAACTACAAAGTCTATTTACACTATTTACAAAATTCTTAACTACAAACTCTTAACTACAAAGTCTGTTTACAAAGTTTACAAAGTCTATTTACAATCACATTCATTTTTCAATACATTCATCAATGTATGCCATTCATTAGAATCTAAATTGATATAGGTATCATAGACATTACATCCGTGTTTGTAAATGCTATGAAAGCTCACATAACGCACATCACCAAACTTTATCACTTTCACAGTTACATGTTCAGACAGTTTCAGTTCATATCCTTCTTCTAAGTCCATCACGCGCATAGGTTGTGGCAGCTCAATGGATTTGGTGCCCCGTGTAAGCCATATTTCTGTTTCTTTGAATTCAAGCGTCAGGTTCTTTCCAATCCAATGCTTGCAACAGCGCGTTCCATTCCACGGTGCTGAGGGTGATGATGTCGCAGTCTTCTGTAAGCTCGTCATATTGGCGAAATTGTACAAACACGTCTAGACCGTTCTCAGTCACACGCACTTCTAATTCATTTGAGACTGCTAGGAGAAAGCCGGGTATTCTCAACTTGTCTAGATGATCCTTCAACACGGATTGGTCATCAAGTGATAGGACGAGATACTGTCCAAAATGTCGTAGCACAATATCATCACATAAGTTTCTCATGTATGAGAATCCATATGTTATGGGTTCATAATCCAACACATAGTCGTCTTCCATCTTTCTTATACTCGGATGATGTCGAACAGTGGATGCTGTATAGCTTCTAGGAATCGTAAGATTGCGCGCCAGTTCTTGATATCAAAGAAGATCAACTGTGCATAGGGTGTATCTGGCACAACTCCCTTATAATCCTTTGGATAATCCTGTAAAAGATTTCTACAGAATGTCACACGTATCTTAGAATCATATTCAGCCACCGTCACTTCCAGTTTATTTTCAAGTCTGCGTTTAAACCCAGCTTCAAGTGGTATGTTTTTAAAGTCTTTCCACACTTCAGGTTTAAACCGATAAGCAGAACATCTCCGAGAACCCATCATTACTTCATTCCTCTCATTAACTTTAAGGTAAACACCATCGTCCAACATGAGTGCATTCATGATTGTTACCTTGTTATGACTTGTCGTCTTGTCTGCGAAGCCTTTTATCCACTTCTTTCACCTGCTTCTTCAGCATTTTCCATTCAGGTATTGTCAGCAAAATTCCCTTTTTCGTTGGACGGTTTTTTCCAGTCCCCTCATCTCTCAGGTATTTGCGAATGTTTACCACTCCTTCATTGCTTTGTTTCATAATCTTGATATACTTCCCATTGCCTAGAGAAAGCATTCCATCCCACGACTGTGGTGTTGGTGCCGTCGCCGTCGCCGTCTCCACTTTTAATTTCTTGATGGTAGTGTCAGGATGTTTCACATTCATGTCTTTGACTGTATCAGCAAGAGTATCCATATCCGTTGGTGCAGATCTTTTCATGTTGACGCTTCAGTGTTCACACCTCAACTAACTCTAAAGTTGAAGTGTCTCCCCCTTATATACTGTAATGCCCATGCGCCAAAGTGGAATAGCCATCACTCATCACATATCGCTTGTCATCAAAGGGAGAGAGAGCCACTTTCCTCAACTTCTCCGAGAAGATCTGGTGGTCATGACTTCGAATGATGTGCCCTGTGGTTATCGTTTGCGTTTGGTTGAACAAACTGTCTTTATACTGCTGATGTTTCATACGTCTTTGACACGCGCGAGTGATGCCTTTGGCCGTACGTTTTTCTTTCCCACCATATATCATACTATACATTTTCGGTCGAAGTCCAACAAACTCTTCAATGGGAATGCCCGCCGTCTCATCTTTCATTTTCCCAAGCACTTTCTTGTTCACGTTGGAATGCAGGAAATGATCTGGGGGATAGTCACTTGTGTCGAACAAGTCGGCATCTTCCTGCATGTCTTTGTATATATCGTCCGTTTCTATGTCATAACATAGACTGTCGGTGTCGCTGAACAACAGTTTGGCGTCGGGATACTTGGTCATGATGTAGTTGTAATGAAAGTGGAACATGAGCACCTTGCTGAGGTCGAGAATGGTGAAACCAACTTGAATGGGTTTATCCAGAAGCAGATCCACTTTGCGCAAATGTACCGCGGTCAAATCTTCGTTGAAAATTCTAAATTTGTGGAAGGAAGGTTTGGCCACAAGTTTCTTGAACCGCTTTTCCTGGTGAACAAGTTCCACATTGATGCGTTTTCTTACATTTTCCATGGTTTTGCCAAACACCGAGTTGTTCATCAATTTGAAGAAGTCTTTCTCAAACGGGTTCTTAGCCAACTTTCTCTTTTCCGTGTTCAAGGAGATGTATTTTGCCAACCATTTGCTCTGTGCAAACATGATGGCACGATACACCTTCGTGACTTTCAATCCCAGTGAGACATATTGCTGTAAATTTCTATAATGAAGTACATATTTCTTCTTGTCGCACAAGTTGGGAATGAGCTTTTCACTAGGCTTGCTTTTCATGTCTAGATCTTTCCGTAGCTTCTGACTATGTTCTGACAATTCTCCCACTTTCACACATTTCCGTTCTGGAGCCACTGGGTAGTGATTATGACGATCATGGATTGAATATGGGTATTCCAAATCCACTTCTAAAATGTATCCAATCTCGTCATCTTCATCCACATCCATAAAGTCAATGGATTCTGGCTCGCTCACCCACATAAATCCACTTTCCGGCATGCTTTGCGACATGGCCCAGCCATACAAGTTGTTTGCATCCAGGTAAGTCAAGTAGTTGGTGGGTTTCGTGGGATTGTAATCTGCTACGTAGGGGTTATTTGCTTTCGCATACTTGTGTGTGATGACAGATATTCCTCCCCGTAGACCTTGTTCAACCATTTGGTACATGTCAATGTCGTTGATCAATTCCAATTTCACCTTTGTCGCTTTTAACATGGCATCCCACGACAGTCCTGGCGCTGTATAGTAGTGAGCAGGATCTAATTCATACGTGTTGAGACATACGTGACGAAAGTTTTCAAACACGTCAGCCAGCAGCAACACATCTGATTTCAGGTACAAGTCATGGTATTCGCCAAATGTAGTACAGTGGAATGTCTCCCACACCTTCTGCGCATGCGCATAATCCTCATCGCTAATGTCTTCTTCACTGAGTAGACTGTAAAACTTGTCTTTGGACGGCAGTTGTGTTTCAGCAAACTTGGATGGCTCATCCACGTAATCGTAGGGGTACACTCCCTTTCTCAACAGTAACTCTTGTTGGTCACTATCGTGAATGTGTGACGTCATGTGATAAAAGTTGTCTTTCCCTTCTGCCGCCAGGTTGGAGACCAACTTCTGTAGAGAAGTACTCATGAACTGATAACTGTCTGTAAATTTCAGATTGCTCATGGTGAATGCAATATATTTCTCAACGGTGTTGGGAATGACTGTAATCGTCTCATTTTTGAACTTTCCAATTTCTTCCATGATAAGGTGACTGTCATAGCCTCGTAAATTGTGGAAAAACACAGGAATGATGAAAGAATCTTCAACATCCTGCTGATCCTTTCGAAATCGAAATTGTAAATTGCATTCATTATGTGCAGCTCCGCGGTATTTGCCATTGATATGGTCATGATCTCTCACACGATCTGCTCCTAGAGGCTCATGACAAATGTAACAATCTGTGGCGTTCTTATAATGCTCTTCATCTTCATGAGTCATCACCATTTTCTTTTTCTGTTGTAAACCATGCACAATACGATCACGCTCATTCACCATATGGTCTAAAAAGACTTTCACAGCATTATCTCCTCGATACAGGACTGGCGCACGTGTATCATACTGGCTCACAACCACATAGGCAAAGCTGTTTGGACGATGATGTTGATACTTGTCTCCTTCATGCTTTTTCGTGAAGCATTCAAAGTCTGCATAAATGACAAACGGCGCTCGCTGTTGTTTGGCTACATTCTTGAACTTGATAAAAGGTTCCTTGGGGAATGATAAACGTTGTGCTCCGTGCTTGCCACACACTTCACGATGCTTGTCTAACAGATCTTGTCGTATAAACCCGTGAAGACAGTTGAAACAATAAAATGCTGCAGCCTTATGCTTTGATCGATAAGCCATCAGTCTGCTGAAATTCTTGATGAGGCAATAATGCCTTGTCTTGTCATTGCTAATCAAAAGCAAGTTGATTTCTCTCGCACTGGTGTTTCGGCTGAGTTGTATGGGAACAACGACATCATGTTCATATCCAAACACGTTAATGGACACATCATTCTCCTTTTCAAACTTTGGAATGTCTGTAATCGGTGTGGGAAATGTCATGCCTTCTACCTTCAATTCGTTCTCAAATGCTTTGTATTGATTCACACGGTATGGGCTGTTTGTTGAAGGGTGAAGGTGAGCCAATACAGACCATAAGAAACATTTGTTGTCTTTATTCTGAATGTTTAACACACCTCCTGTATTCTTTACTTTCTTCGGTAGTGGGATAAAACTGCTCGCTTCCAGTGGCGCTGACGTAGCTGTATGCACTTCAATGAATAATATGTTATCCAACACCCAGCCAGAGCCTTGTCGCTCATGTTCATCAAACCTGGTAAACAATTCTTTATAGGCTTCTGGTAAGTCCTTCTCAATATCTGTTGGATTGTATGCTGCATACGTTGGACTACTGATGAAGGCATTATCCACCTGTTCTACCATCACGCCTTCAACATTTGGTGTCATTTTCTTGAAGCGTGCATGTACCACAATGTACCATTTCATGCCACGGTTTAACGTTTCTAACAAATGTCTCTTGATTCTATTCTCTTGTTGTCGCATTTCGAGTAGCAAATCCGATCCATCTTCAGGCTCAAACCGTCTTTCCTGCGCGTTTTCACCAAGACTCACTCTTCTGCCTCTGCCTACTTGTCCTGTCTCTTTCTTTCTTTGTTCTTCATGAGACACATTTTCCATCTCAGCACATGCATGTGTCTCAAATGCATCCAAAGAGGAAAATATCTTGGCGCATTTACAGCAGAGGACTGGATCAGGTCTTTCAACACCATCTTGTACGGTTTTTCGTCTCTTGGCTTCAATCTGCTCAACAAGCTCTTCATGAGCACGTTTCATCCTAGCCGGTTTGCATGTATGTGTCACGAACAATTCCAGAGATGGAAATGTCACATCACAATCATGACAGTAGACTGGTGCCATCGTTGTTGCTTCTTCAACTGCTAGAACTGAAATGAAGTAAAATACACGTTTCACTCTTCCTTTTATACCACTTCAATGGTGTGTTGACTCAGCAGAATGTATCACTAGTTGACTAGTTGACATGTTTCACTCATACTTTTATGCTACTTCCATGTAATCAAAATATGGTGTGTAACTTGTTTCAAAAATTGTTCAAAATTGCTGACTCAGCAGATTTTTACTTGTGTATATGAATATCTCACTTACAGTTGTCGAGTTGTACTGCTGCACTGCTACACAGCAGAGACATCTAGCGGTGAAGTTAACTGACGGTGAAGTTAAATGGTCTGCCAAATGGTATTCATCCGCGAAGAAGCACTGTAATGGCGGTAAAAATGCATACAGCCAGCTGCGCAAATAGCCTATGACTACTTTATAACAAAACTTTACATAAAACTGAATCAAATGGTGAAATTTTCATATAAATCGACCAAGTATAACGAAAGGTATTGTTTTACAAAGTTTCAATTAAGCAAATAACCAAAGTTTGTTTACAAAGTTTGTTTACAAATTTTGTTTATAAAGTTTGTTTATAAAGTTTGTTTACAAATTTTATTTATAAAGTTTGTTTACAAAGTTTGTTTACAAAGTTTGTTTACAAAGTTTGTTTACAAATTTTGTTTATAAAGTTTATTTACAAAGTTTGTTTACAAAGTTTGTTTACAAAGTTTGTTTACAAAGTTTGTTTACAAAGTTTATTTATAAAGTTTGTTTATAAAGTTTGTTTACACAGTTTGTTTACAAAGTTTCAATTATGCAAATAACTAAAGTTTGTTTACAAAGTTCACTTTTTATTTATAAAGTTTCAATAAACACTTACCGAAATAGTTGTCACTGGATGCCATCCCTTGATCTGATGTGATCCAATTGTAGTTCTACAACTTGTACTTCCTTGCTCCACTCACCGAAATGACTGTCACTGCTGTATGCTCATCCCTTATATACCCCTCATGCAAACAGATTCATTCGCTTGAAACGCTGTTAAGTCATCAATGATGATAGCTGGTGTGTTATCCATGATGTGTCTGACAATGTCTCTAAGCCTTGAGACACCACACTTATATAGGATTTTATCATGCTGATTCGGCAAAAGTTTTTGTTGCTCTCCTGGGGGGGGGGGGGGGGGTCGGTACATAGTATGTCCTGGGGGGGGGGGTCGGTACATAGTATGTCCTGGGGGGGGGGGGGTCGGTACATAGTCTGTCCTAGGGGGGGGGGGGGGTCGGTACATAGTCTGTCCTAGGGGGGGGGGGGGTCGGTACATAGTCTGTCCTGGGGGGGGGGGTCGTGGCTTTTTAGGGTCTGTTGCCATGGTTACACTGATTGACAGGTCGAGTGCATTGGCTTCATGTTGATTGACTCGGCCAAACCACTTTCGCTCCAGACAGCATCATCTCAGTATGACGTCACAGAGGGTCGCGCCTATCCTAAAGCTTATCATGACTTCCGGTCCAGACATGATGACGTCACTTCCGGTCCAGACAATACTTCCGGTCCAGACATGATGACGTCACTTCCACTCCAGACAGCACTTCCGGTCTAGACAGCACTTCCGGTCTAGACAGCACTTCCGGTCTAGACAGCACTTCCGGTCTAGACAGCACTTCCGGTCTAGACAGCACTTCCGGTCCAGACATGATGACGTCACTTCCAGACATGATGACGTCATTTCCAGACAGTATGACGTCATCAAGTGCGCTGGAACCCCCATTATCATACTACTGTGCGATTTCCCTTCATTAGCGGTAATCTACTCATAAATCATGAATGAAACATTTCTACAGGTGTAGGCGGACAATGTGAACAATCGTTGTCAACATTTACTTATTTTATTTATATATGAAAAGCGTATCGGTACCATGCAACTCCCATTCCGTTATTTATCTCAATAACCACATAGCCCTAAGGGAGTGGCGACGGAATCAATAAACACACAGCCCTAAGGGAGTGGTGACAGAATCAAGGGCAATTCAAGAAAGGTCTTAAGGGTGAGAACGCGAACTATTTGTACTCGCAAAAAAGAGTTTTAAGAAATAAAATGACAGTTTTCTTTGCAAAAACTAACATTCGATTAACGCTGTCTTTAAAAACTGGATTTAAATCTTGAGAGGCTTGGAGTAGAAAAGTGTCACTTTAATAACGAACTACACCTTTACTCACATATGTTTTGCACAAGAGTAAGTAAAAGACAGAAAAGACTTTTTGAGACTTTTAATTCCTTCAAATATATGTGTATAAATAATGTAACTTTATTTGTGTTTAAACCCGCTCGGCGCCACTGCTTTCTAAGTGCCAATGCGAAAAAGGAAATACCTCTTTCCACAGCGCGCATCACTTCTATTTGCTGATTAGATATCCAGGTGGTGAAGCTTATCAAATAAAATGTGTTCACTTGTATTTGAATTTAGCTATTTGCATTGCAAATAAGCATCGCGAGCAAGCGTATTTATTAATTATACATATTACCTGGGTGACACGTTAGCCAAAGCAAAGTTTATATTAAAAAACATTATGCAATCTTTATTTTTCGTCCTGTCTTTACTGAAACACAAACCCAACTACTGATATCGATGTACTTTAACTGTGACGAAATACCAATCATGGTAATCGTGATAAACACAAACGAGAAGCAACATTTGAGCTTAAAGACTGCATAATGTTTTTTAAATATTAACTTTGCTGTGGCAAACATGTCACCCAGGTAACACGTATAGTTAATAAATATATCACCCAAACAAAAAAATTATTCTAAGAGTCATTTTCATTTTATGCACAATTGATAATATTAAGCTCGTCTCCTGCTTTGTGCATACGCGCCAGAACCTGTTGGCCGATAACATCTCTAGATTATATCACATGTCCCTTGCAGTATACGCATTACCCCTTTATCGCCTACAAAATCATATGTCTAACAAGCCTTTGAACCGTTTATTACAGGAGTGGACAGACCCAAAGCCCTATTGGACGCTGAGATAACTCATTTCCGCGAGGCATCTCTATCGGATAACACACTGAAGACGTATTATTCACAGATAAGAACATATGTGGCTTTCTGTTATTTTATGAGATGCTGCCCAGCGCCTGCAGAAACTCGAACGATCTTGCGCTACGTGGGTTTCCTCGCACGAAACATGAAGCCACAATCAATTCGTTGGTATCTGAGTGCAATCAGGACACTACATCTGGAGCTTTGATACCATAGCCTATTAGAAGAAAATTAACACCTCTGAACACTCCTCAAGGGTATTGAGGCGAAGCTCAGTTCCGCCCTACTTCAAAAGCTCCCTATCACAATGGATATTTTATCTCGGATGGCCGATGTAATTAACATTAACGACCCGGTACAAGTGTGTTTCTGGGCGGCATGCCTCGTGGTATTTTTTTACTTTTTCAGAAAATCTACCTTGTTAACTAAATCGCAACATTCGCACGACTGTTGGAAAGATCTCAGAAGAAAAGATGTAGTGTTTAGACAAAATGGGGCTCTTGTGGCTGTTAAATACACAAAAACATTTTTTTCTAAAACGTTTAGAGTCCCCATAGACAAAATCGCAAGTTCAAAACTGTGTCCGGTAACGGCCATGAAGCATTCACTGGAGAGAGGGAATATCCCGACGGATGCACCACTTTTCTCCTACCAAGTTGGAACTTCATATGTGCCTTTAACCCACACAGTTTTTCGATATTACTTTAACATTTTCTATAACGAATATGCATGGAACCATCAAGATATAGCGGTCATAGCCTCCGTCGGGGTGGCGCGACATTCGCCCTATCCTGCGGCCTGCCACCGCAGATAATCAAGTCCAAAGGTGACTAGGCCTTAGACTGCTATATGCGCTACACGGTTATTTCACTCGAACTGCATTCCAAGTGCTCCCAGGTGTTGTCTTCGAAATAAATCCCGCTGAGCCTAAAAAAACTCCTACCCTCACCTCCGTTTTGGGTGATTTTTGGACGAAAAATAAAGATTGCATAATGTTTTTTAAATATAAACTTTGCTGTGGTAAACATGTTCCCCAGGTAAAACGCATAATTAATAAATATATCACCTAAAACAGCGTTAGTTTATTGAGGCTAGAGACTTGCATCTAACTGCCCTTGAGTTATCGAGCCCCAGGTTTAAACAATGTCTAATCAACGTATGACGACGTAAAGAGATGGGTAAACAAACTTGATTTCATCCAATTCTCGAAGACAGGCAATTCCTAGAAATTAAAACTGCTTAAGGTAGGTAAACCACCTGGGTAGAGCCATGCAAAAAGCCTCTTCCACATGAGTTAGCCCATGAGCACGGGGAAGATCATCTGCAGCTCTAATCACATCAGTATGGTCAATGGGTATAGCCATATGGGAAGAGCTATCTTTTCTGAAAACAGCAATCATAACGAAAAGCCTCGTTTGCAAATCACTGATGTCTGAAATACAGGGCTAACAGAAAACACCACTGATTTAACCTGGCTAGGCACAAGAACTACAAGTGATCGCTGCCATCCTTCTCCCATGCTATTAACACCATGCCCCTCCTGCTTGCTCCGGTTGGAACACCCATCCGACGTCGGGTGACATGCATACAGGCAGACAAATGTATGAAAATTTGAAACATCATAATATTCCGAAAACCACTGTAAAACCACCAGATCTCTGCCACATGAACAGTCCGTGCATTATTAGGTGCCTGAGATCAATACAGTTAAGTTGATATGATGAGCAATAATACAAATTTCATAAATGCCATCATTGAAAGAAACTGATAATTTTTCACCCAAAATAAATCAGTCACGGATTGAGAGTTATCTAAATGCAAATAAATAAATAAAAAATTAATAAACCACAACTCATGGACAAAATGGGTGAGGTGATTCACCCTAGCACATGCCTGCCAGGCAGCCTACCAGAGTACGTGATCATGTTCAAAATACAAATTATTTAACTGATGACAATGTCACAGCCACTGTGAGTTATATGCATAAATGACTTGCTGCGAGAGGATGGCTCATTCATTTCGCAGCAAGTTCTAAAAACAAAATTTTAAATTAACTGCAGTTTCCTAAAATTTCTAGTTTGAAATCAGCAGTTCAAGTGGCTATTAAAAATATGCTTTCTGGAATTTTCTGAAAATAGAGAATGTTAAAAAATATGATTAATCAACCAAGTTTTACTACGAAAAATGAAAAAGCAATGTTCTCAAAACCAAATGCAGAAGACACTATAATAAACTGGTGCAGATGAAGATGAAACCTCAGACAACGTTTTTCAAATAGATGGAATCAGGACGGATATATAAAGTAAAATTTTATGGCAATCTTATCACAGCTAAGTATGCCTGTTTAGATGCAAAATCAGTGCTTTCCAGTCTAAAGTCATCAACGACATAGTTAGTGAGACCAGAACTATGCAAAAACAATAAACTAGATAAAGTATAGAATATGAAGATTGTAATGAAGAAGATTCGCTTTGGCATATGTTTTGGAATCGTCCCATATGAATATGCATTATACACAAAATTTTGAAAATGATTAAGACGACTGTATTTGATTGCATTGGTTTTATTAGTTTCATATTTGGAACGCACGACGATGCTCTTAACCTCATTTATATAGCATAAAGGTTTATTTATAACTGTCACTTTTACAGAAAACCCTTTCATCTGAAAATATTTGTAAACACAATAATCCAAGCTAACGAAAATCACACTGGAAGCATATAAATTCAATGGAATAAATAAATTTGCATTTTTTAGCTTTAGCAATAAATTAGCTAATTTGCTAAGCTAATGTATAGTGAGAGCTAATGTACAATGATATTTATGAAAATTTACACTGAAAAAGACTATGGGTGTTGCGTGACCTATTGCAATGTAATTTGTGTGTCTGTGAATGGAAAGTAGGCCTATGAGTAGATGGGGTGTATGAGAAATGGTTTCCTTGTATGAAATGAATGGATGAATGTACGATGTGGTGCATTGATGAACTCTATTTGTTAAAGTAATTAAAATAAATAAAGACTTTTTTAATTGTTTGTTTTGTGACCGGTTCAAAGTAATATTTGGGATTGGTAAAAGAGGTTCTTTCGTTCGAATTGCGGGCTGGTTCGATTTGCAGAATACCGTGATAAGAGAAATGAAAGAAATCACAAGAATCATTGCCAAGAGGGATCCAACAAGAGAATAGTTTATAGTCTAGCGGGGAATAATCTACCAATATAACAAATTGTATTCTCTGGGATAATTACACGAGTTTCATTCTTCGCATTGTTTCATATATTGTTGGAGAATTAAGGGTGCAAGATCCAACAGGTACAACCTCGCAAGCGCATTAAAGTACAATTACCCGTTTTCTTTATAATATACCTGATGCTTCGAAACCCTATGAAACACTCCCATTACATATGTGAATTTTCTCTACAGGTTACTTATTCCACTGTCACGCAACAAGAGTTTCTTATATATTCTCGTCATTCCCGTTCTTGGTGCCTGTGATGCCTTAAAATTTTATATTTGATGTTTCGCATTGTGTAATTATCTAAGATTTATTTATGTTATGTTCATCGATAAAACAACCAATATTATTTTCATGATAAAAATCCAAAGGATATTCAATAATCCTGTCGACTTGATTTTTTGTGAATATTAAATATAAAATTAAAAAGACAAAAATAAAATTCAAGTTCTTAATTTTAATCTTACGGTAAAATAATGTTGAAGAAAAAACAACAGTGAGGAAGATTCGATATTGACGAAATCAGCCAGTGGACTGCCTCATGCAGATTCGTTCACAAGATAGAGAAATCACAAATCAGGAATACATTGTGGCATTATGAAATAAAACACTTTATTCTAGTTTTATGAGGTACTAATATATGATTCTTGTGGAGAAATGCACCAAATAATGCCAGTTTTAACGGAGGTTCCTGTTAAAGATTTGTCCTTCATCCTTACCTTTTTACTACGCTAGTGAATTCCATTATTGACAAAAATGATTTGAGTGTTTCATAAGGACAGTCGATGCTTGTTCAGTTTTATGACTAGTTTCGCGGTTGTGATTGTGACAATGAAAGAAAAGCAGCAGCGTCTACTGTCATAAAACTACCACATGATAGAATTACTATAATTAAAAAAAAACATGAGCATTATTTTGGGGCGAGATTTGCACCAACATGTATGTGACACATGCTTTGTGTTGTCAATGTCTTGCTGTGGGCTCCCTGTTTTCAAAACTTTGAAGACTTCTGCTATTGCACCGCACTACGCCTTTGTCAAGGTTGTACAATAAAATCTAGGCATGCAGAATGTAGTCGTCATTTATTTATTTGAGCTAAAGCATCATACTTTGACTTCAATAACTGAAAACACAACCAATGCCATGGAATATATCCAAGTAGAATTAAAACCCTATTATTGATTACATTGCTTAGCAGTATAATTATCGCGTAGAACTGTTAATCTATAATCCAAATTATTTTCTAATTTATTTTATATGGTAACACCTTGAAACTTGAAATTTAACTTTGCTATACCATAGCTTCGAGGACCTTTAGTTGTTATGTTTACTCCAGAACGAAGTGGAATATGCGCCATGTTTTCTTAACTGAGAACTTAATCTGATTTCGTCTGGTGTGTTTACAACATGATAACATGATTCGAACTAATGAAATATTTTAAAACCTGAATATTAGACAGGAGGTAGATCAAACTGAGCAAAGTGTCGTGACTATGAAATTACACTGCAAACAATGCATATGCCCCAAATCATAATTGCATTTATTAAGGTTAAAACATCGTAGATAATTTTTCGTAAAAGTTGTATTTGCTTTGATAGCTGTTAGTGCATTTTTTGTCATTTCATGTGATATGTCTTAGGAATAACTATTCAATTACTACTTTTTAAATCATTGTTATTGAACAATATTTTATCCTGTTCAGGCTTTGTCTATCAACATTCTTTGTTTATTTATTTTATTTATTTATTTACCGATAGCTTTCAAGTTTTCAAAATAAGGCTAAGTTCTTTATTGGTAAAACAAATGATGAACTCATTCCTCTTTGTTTTTAAAAGAAAGAAGACAACATGTTAGCATATGTAGGTCCCTGTTTTGTTCGATGCAGAATCCAGCCTTAATATTCAATTTAAAAATTATGATGATATATATTTAAGATAAGTACCTTTTCTTTACTTCTTAAAATACCAAATATTATCTATTCAAATTATTTTTAGTAAGTTAAACAAATAGTTGTCTGTTTTATCAACTTTATTTCAAAAGCACACCAGAATCAGGCAACATATTTTGAGCGCAATCAAAAGTGGTAACACATGTTATTGGGATACCACAAAAACTTCATGTTGCTATATACAATGCTTACACGCACAGTGCAAAGCGCACACTGCATAATTTACATGTGCGTTCTATTAACTGGATAAACTTGAAATATTTCACAATAATAATAAAACTAAATATTTTAATACCATTGGAGTCAGTCTAGGCATGCGTATGTCGGACACAATGCAACGTCTGATAGCTGTTAATCTATAAAAATACAGTTCTTGTTTTCCTATAGAATAAATGTACATTAAAGGCTGAAAGAGGCAAAAACTAATCGGTGCGTTCATTTACAGTCACATTGCCGTAGAAATTAATATAATAATGATCATAATAACTATTATTATATCAATCAGAAAGATTTCGAGGTCGACTACAGAAAACTGCAATAGACCGCATATCCCCAGTACATTCTTACACATTAACTGCAAAAGTATCACATTTAACCGCAGTGGTACCGATGGTGAACTGTTAAAAAGCTGGTGTGCCGAATACACACTGGAACTAATGCATGTCAGAGCACTTGTATACAGAACAATGACTCGGTGTTTTGAAGTAATTCACTGACTTATAATTCTGGTCGCCTATGACTGTTAGAAATGCACTGCATACTAGAAAATGTTTTGTTCAAACAAGTTGAGGCATAATTCCAACCAATCTATTTATTTGAAATTTCCATGGAGTTCTTTGATATTTTTATGGAATTCAATAATTCGGTAGCATTAAGGAAGGGGTGTGGGGCGGGGGTGGGGCGTCGTGGCCTCAAGTGTTGAAATTTTAAATTTTATTCATTTAGCCAAGATGGATTTATGTTTATAACGAAACAAAACGGAAACATAATAAACCGGATAGCAGATTTTTAGGGTTACACATCCATTTAAATTTATATTTATATTTAGTTGCAGATTGATAATAAAAGCATATTGTGAATCAGTTGTGTTGAAAAAAATTACTATGGTGGCAAAGAATAATACTTTGGGATTACAAAATATATTCTTAGGCTGTAAATTAGTTTCAGGACATCAGTCATCGTTACTGGATACTTGCATTTTGCAAAATCGGTCATATCCGGAGTACTATACACGATCGGTATACCGATTTAATACTGCCGTCACCTGTGAGGTATGGTTCCAAATCGATTCGAATTCTGCATACTGCAGTATGTCGAAACAATACCGGTCTGTTGGTCCCTTTGCGGTACGGCTCCAAATCGATTCAATTTCACTATACAAGCGCTCAGCCATACCGATTTAGCACTGCTGTTTCTTTGCGGTATGGTTTCATATCAATTCGATATGATATACCAATGTGATACCTGCAGTGCTGCGACTGGAAACCTACCGTTTTCTTTATAAATTGGGTACTTTTACAGTATGTTAGGCATACTGGAATTTAGTACGAAGCAATATCACATACTTTAGTAGTTCTTTGAAATACATAAAGCGTTTTATGTTATAGTTTTCACAAAAGGCATTCCTTTTCGTCCCCCGCGTCGTCATCTACGTCATCGTCTGACGTGTCCTCGTAATCACTTTCGGAAGCGCCATCTGTATCTAGAGCTTCAGACCATTCTGTAAACAGATCACTTTTAATTAGAACGTTCTTTTTTATTAATGACTATGCGGCAAACAACACTGGTAAGCATCTAAGAGGGAAAAGGAAGATTCCACTGTCTTTGGCTGTGTGGGACATGGTTCTTTGTGTTTGTGCTATAATAGTGAAAGACCATGGGGCTGAGGTGCTTTGTTTTCTACTAGAAGTGCACATTATATGTAAAAGAAAACTTGCGACAAACAATACCCATTTATTAGTTAAAAAAAGGGTAATGTAAAAATTGCATCTTTGTTTTACACTAAATCAACAATGATACTCAGTTTAAATTAAATTAGTTACCCAGTTCACTCTCGGTCAGTTCGAATATAGACGACCCGCAGTCACTACCGTCACTGACGTCATCTTCAGTGACGTCATCCACGTCATCGGCGTCACTTTGTTCGTCGCACGTCACCTGTGTCGGTTCAAGCTTGTGGTAGCCTTTTGGTGTTTTGGATGACATCACTTTCAGTTGTATTGAGTCGGATGGATTGTTTCCTAAAATAAACACAACAACTAAAAAACAAGCGAGATGATAAAAAAAAGAACACCGGATAAAAACAAGTTTTTAAATTCTCCCTTCCCTGTTTGATGTCATATTACATAAAATTTTGGAGCATTCTTTAGAATAAATGCAAATGTGTGTCATTTGTGAACTCTAAAACTTATTTACTGATATTTATAATTAACCTCGATATAATATGAGTTCTACCCGTAAAAAAATTCACATTGTGAGAGAATATGTCAATAATTATTTGAGTTAGGGAGTAAAATGTATCTAAATTATCCAGTGCGGCTGTTAAAAAATGGGAACGAGGAGAAATCTGGTAGATTTAACCCTGACACAAAGTGACAAATTCAAGAAGATGACTGGTTTAAGTATGCAGCGCCTGTTCATTGTCAGGGTGTCTAATTCTTAAGCAGCCAGGAGCAGAGACAAATCTAAATGTAAAACATGATCATGTCTGTGTGGAGAAAGCTATACTGTGCCAAGTTATGGTCTGATTAGAGAGGGGAGAGGGGTGGGGTGACTGACAGTCGCGGGGGTAAATGACTAACTGTAATTTTGTAGGGCACAGTGCAGTGGATAACTAAAGTGCTCATTTATTGTGTTTAACGACGAGCCTTTGCCCGTTTTCTGTGTCAGGTAGACTAGAATATTTTAGTCCTTTTTGTATCTTTTCTTATAATTAGGCCAAAGTTTTATTTTGATTTTCGCTTCTTCACGGAATGAGTAACATTTTCCAGATCTTCTTATGGAGAGCAATATGTTGTATAAATGCAAATATAGCACATGACGCAGATTATATCAAGTTCTTGAGCTGCGCATCGTTTAATGAAGGGTATATGATGAATACGTTTGTGTGTTAGTTGAACGTGTTTATGTTTACTTCATTCCTGGGTATATTTCCTCCAACTATTTGTGAAGAAAATTGTCCCCATAAGTGATGTAGGAAAATTAATGTCTTCATTAGAAAGGGCCTACCAAGAAATTCTAATGTTACTGACGATTTCAATTTAAAAAAAAATAATATAAAGAAACTTTAGTGAAAGATACTGTTGTAACCGTAGAGTTTGTTTTAGTTAAAACATTTGGATATTTTACCCCTCCCCCTCTCCCCCACCCCCTACAAAAATCCAATGTATTCCCTTTATGATGTAGAAAAACGAAAGTGAAAAAAAAAAAAACAGTCTAGTGATTTGGGTTATTGAGTAAAGGGGTGGGCACGGCTTCCTGACTACATTTCGTGCTTGGTAGTGTTGCTTAGAGCCGGCTGCTGCGCATTGTGGTCGTATAAACATGTTCTGCTAAAAAAAGAAATCAAATTCATCCGGCTTTCAAGCTACAAATTGAGCCAAACAACTGGACTGTCAGTTTGCTTAGGACTCGTTCCAATGCATATTTGCTGTGCGATTGTCAGACAAATTAAATGGCTAAAATAAACACGGTATTTACCTTATATTCATATGGCGGGTCCAGGATTTACCAAGGGCCGGTGATTTTATGATAGGGGTGGGACTGCTCCCTCCCTCCCTCCCTCCCTCCCTCCCTCCCTCCCTCCCTCCCTCCCTCCCTCCCTCCCTCCCTCCCTCCCTCCCTCCCTCCCTCCCTCCCTCCCTCAAGAATTCGGGAAAACCCTGCGTAGACCAACCAGAAAAAACGATCACGGTGAGTGTATATCAGCACAGCTTAGGTATGAAATGAAAATACCAAACGAACGCTAAGCAAACAGAGCAGCACAACTTCACCTCATGTGGCAAGTGTAAGCATAATTAGGAGTCTTGTTGCCGGAGGTATTTTGGTGCGACAGCACAGGGATTTTGGTGCGACAGCACAGGCCTGTGCCAAGAAGCCCGAGAAAACAGAGGGTCGTACAAATGAAGTTCAGTGGAACCCCGAGATACAGCAACCCCTCAAATAAGACCACCTCATAAACAGAACCATTTTTCACCATTCTAGGTGCTTTCCACGATGAAAGAACTCCAGAAATAGATCCACCCAAGAAAAGGGGCCACTTTAGTTTATTCCCACCTGTGGTACTACTTTCGGGTTTCCATTGTATATATCCTTTAGAAAATCAGACATTATTTATTCTTGACCCTTTCTACTAATTCCATGACTACACAGTGCATTTTCATGAGTTATAATAGTCATAAACTATGGTAAAACACAGCGTGGCTTATATGATCTGACTGTATCAGAAATCGTCTATCATTTTCTCTGCTTGCTATCCCCTGAAATATGACGGCTCTAACTGTCTCCAGTATATCGTCCGATTTTCAAGATGGCAGCCAACATGGTGCACAACCTCCTGGGAGGGGACCGGCATTGTATCATGCGTGTCTAAAGAAAAAAACGAGGAAAATGGGGGTAAATCTGGGACCAGACGCCGTCCGCGAAGTGCATGCTTCGTCTAACAAGGGTGGGGAGAAAATTTTCGTTCAAATGCTCCGCAATTTCCCACAAAAAGGAGTAGTGTGAGACTGCACTAAACGCCCCCCTAAAAAAGTGGAACAATGTGCTTACTTCTCCAGGCTAGCGGCTATCTTTCGTTGTCAATACTCATAAACATATAGCTTGGTGAAAAAGGGCGATTTGTTCCCTTTACACTCCTTGCTTAAGGCTAAAACTTAAGTCTACGCCTTGTAAAAAGGGATATATTTTATAAAGTTAACACTCCCGCATTAGGGGGGGGGGGGGCGTTTAAAATATTTTTGCCACGCACGGCAACCACTTTTTAGGTGAGGCCCACACCCCCCCCCCCCTCTCCGCTCTCTCGTGTCAAATTCAAAAAATATCTTTGTATGTGATCAAAAGTGGGCTGGTTCGAGTTGATTTTAAGCATGCGGAGGCACAGATCTTACGTGTGACAGAAGAAAAAAAATCAAAACTACAGAAGAAGATATTAGGTTTGTTTTGTACAACAGATTTTGTACCATCGCTTGGTTAACTCCTGCTGGTAACTGACGTCAACAGTGGAATTAAAGGATGGTCATACGGCGCGGATTCCCATTTTTTTTTGCCCTTACAAGTTATAACTTAAAGCGCGGTGCCGTGCAATGTCTTTCACCATAAGCCACCACCCTTTTGGAACAATCGTGGATGCGCTGCTGAATTTGTCGAGAAAATTACAAATGTTCATTGACAAATACTAAGACACAGCCTGAAGATATGGGCAGTTTTTAGCCTCAATGTCTCAATGATCCATAGCCTCTTACGTAACAAGCGACCGCAAAAAAAAAAAAACACATTTTGTCGAGAAACGTCTCTGAATTACCTCAACAAATGCGTCTCAATCCGACGCATTTCCGCTGAAAATGTCAGGGCAAAAAAGGAAGAGTCAAGTAATTGACTTTGTGTTTCTTTATTACCAAAAAAAAAAAATGTAGTGGATTTGAATAATCTATTCAGGCTATGCATTTTATTGGTTGCTATGGTGAAACAGGGAAGAAGTAAGAAGATTTCATGGTGTTGTTAATGCGTTGTGTAAAGCTCTGCAGTGGATTAGCTGCCATCAAAAGGCAGGGCAAATAGTTGGTGAGAGAGGCTTACAATAGAACCGACAGGAGGGAGTGGTCTAAAGTGCTCTAATTTCCGGACCTGTCTTATTTGCGGGTTGTTCCTATTCCTGGGTCTCACTGTGTACACACAGCATCCGAAAACTACAGCACGCTGTTCACTGAGTCGATCACCACTGAATCAGTGTTATATGAGTAAATCATGGTTAATTCCGAGTTGGGACTGACAAAAGTTCCTTTTATTAGGAAGGTGTGCGGTTTTATTAACACTTGACAAGCTTTTGGCTTGCAAGGTGTTTCTGAATTCGTGCGAGCAGCCGTTGGTAGTAGGGAAGAAACGAGAGTTCAAGCACAGGAAGTGACGTCATCATGACGTCACGAGGTGTGCTTGAACTCTCATGAGAGTCCGAGCACAGTGACGTCATAATGACGTCATAGGGTGTTCTGGAACAGATATTAAAGCGCGCGCCCGTGTCAATGACGTCATCATGACGTCATTCGTCACGTGACCTGTCAATCATGTGTCACATGACCTGTCAATCATGTGTCACATGACCTGTCAATCATGTATATGAGGAAAATTTTCCCGATCATAAACCTTCTGGCCTGAATGGCTCAGTTGGTAGAGCGCAGGGCCCGTAAGCGGAACCATGATCTGAAGGTCAATGGATCGAACCCGCTTTCGGGCATCACTTTCATATCATGGAACCCCCCCCCCCCCCACCTGGTGAAGAATCATATACCATGGGGACCCCCCCCCCCACCCTGGTGAAGAATCATATACCATGGGGGACCCCCCCACTGGTGAAGAATCATATACCATGGGGACCCCCCCCCCTGGTGAGCAATTATATCATATTATGGGACCCCCCCCCTCCTAGGACATAATATGTACTGACCCCCCCCCCCCCTAGGATGTGATTCAACACTCCTATAAGAGCACATTGTCTGTGCACATATGCATCATTCATGCTCTGACTGCCGTTGGATACACATGGAAAAAAAGTGAAAACAGTTGCTCTTACCTGTTGTGTTGTGCTGTGCTGTTGAAGAACAAGTGAAGGATTGACCGGAATACACATAGGAGACGAAGTGAAACATTAGTTATTCTTTGGAAAAGGAAAGTGAGCGATTGGTTATTCTTTGGAAAGGAAGTGAAAGATTGGAGACGAATTGGCAAAACAGTCGTGGTAAGTTTTTTGTTGTTGTTACACTATGTAACACTATGTGACACTATGTAACACTGTTACACTATGTAACACTATGTGACGCTATGTAACACTGTTACACTATGTAACATTATGTGACACTTTGTAACACTGTTACACTATGTAACATTATGTGACACTATGTAACACTGTTATACTATGTAGCACTATGTAACACTGTGTAACATAATGTAACACTATGTGACACTATGTGACTATGTAACATCATATAGCTATATTACTATGTAATTGCTATGTGAACATAATTAGTCTAGCGTATGTATGTCATTATCAGATCGTTCAACAGACAAGCCACGATAGCTCACATGGCAGAGCAAATGGCTAGCAACCTGAGAGTCCCGGGATCGATCCCCCATCAGGGCAAAACTTTTTTTTTTTTGGTTTTTGGTTTTTTGTTCACTTTTATGACTCTGTGACATTATGTGACAACATGTGACTGTGATATCATGTGACTCTGTGACATTATGTGACTCTGTGACTTTTTATTATTATTATTATTATTATTATGATAATATTTAATTAGTCATATTTCAATGGTTTCCCATTACAGTAACCACACACACACACACACAGCATAAGTACATGTGTACAGAGTGTGGGGGGAAAACCGACTGAGAAATTTTAGAGTGCACTCGTACAGAGTGTGGGGGAAAACCGATCAATAATTTCAGAGTGCACTCGTACAGAGTGTGGGGGAAAACCGATCGATAATTTTAGAGTGCACTCGTACAGAGTGTGGGGGAAAACCAAACGATAATTTCAGAGTGCACTCGTACAGAGTGTGGGGGAAAACCGATCGATAATTTCAGAGTGCACTCGTACAGAGTGTGGGGGAAAACCGATCGATAATTTCAGAGTGCGCTCGTACAGAGTGTGGGAACGATCAATAAATTTGAGAAGTTGGAAAATGACACTTCTAAAACACATTTAACAAATGTAGATTTTTGATAACATATAATATATAAAATAAGTTTGAACATTTTAGCATGCTACTTATTTGAATGTTCTAAAGTTATAGAAGTGGAAAAATGGTGGTTCTAGACCAACTTTAACAAATTTAGTTTTTAACACCATATGATATATAAAATAAGTTTGAACATTTTAGCATGCTACTTATTTGAATGTTCTAAAGTCATAGTAGTGGAAAAATGGTGGTTCTAGACTAACTTTAACAAATTTAGTTTTTAACACCATATGATATATAAAATAAGTTTGAACATTTTAGCACGCTACTTATTTGAATATTCTAAAGTCATAGTAGTGGAAAAATGGTGGTTCTAGACCAATTTTAACAAATTTTGTTTTTTTTTGACAAAATATGATGTATAAAATAAGTTTAAACATTTTACAATGGTGTAGTAGAGTAAAAATGAGAGTTCTAGACCAACTTTAACAAATTTTGTTTTTTGACAAAATATGATGTATAAAATAAGTTTGAACATTTTACCATGGTGTAGTAGGGTAAAAATCAGGGTTCTAAACCAAAATGTATTTTTTTTGAAAACATATTATGCTTTTTCTTTTCTTAATGCTTTCAGGTATCGTCAGAACACATCGCTCTCCGCCTTCACCTGATTATTAACAATGTCAACATTACTTCTTAACCCATGTGTAGAGACCATGGATGACGTCTTCAAAGTGAACTATGTTGACTATGTGTTTTCAAAGCTTCCTGCTTTTGAATCTAATTGGATTTTACAAGTGAAGAATTTGCATCAGCATTGGGAAGCTGTTGGAAAGATAATTCCAAGAGATGAATTCATCCGCTCATTTCTACACGAATGTGAAGAACTACTTTTGCCATCAACTTACGACATTGATTCAGCATTTATCCGCGCGAATACAACTTGGGCAGCTGAGCTCATGCTAGTTGTAGCTGCTAGAATCATTTTACATTATGATGATGGCGTTTCATTGACGACGAATGCATCAGAACTTGTTCGATTCAGCAATGAACGAGATGAAGTGAATTCAAAGCTTTGTAAAATGTTTGAAGAACTATAAGAAAGCTGACTCTGCAATTTCTAATGGTATAAAAGGAGAAGGGTGAAGTGAAGTCATCATTCAACGCGCAGCCATGGAGAAGACAAGCAGCTTTAAAATTAGTGCAAACTTAACCATTACTGTGGAGCATGGACGATTTGGGCTATTTCTTCGAATCAAACGTGGAGAGAGATGGCTTGCTTTATCACCATCCTTGTGGAAGATTGTGTGTCAGAACTTGACAAGATTACGCAACATTGGCTTCAAACTGTACTTAACGCAAACGAAGTGGCTTGAAGTCTTTTCATACTTGGATATGCGCTATGTGAGTTTTGTGCAAACATTCTTGCTTGAAGGGAAAGAATATACGCGTTACATCAACATGAATGATGGTGAATGGGAGACATTACTTCAGGAGATGGATAACATTAACTCAACCTTATTGCCATGTACGGAATGTCATGGGAAGAAAACTCCTGTTAAGCTGCAAAAGGACAATCGAATGAAAGTGTCAAAGCTATCCAAGAAAAGACTGGCTGAAGTTCGATTGGAGAATATGAAAGTGCAAAATCAACTTGGACTTACCTGTGAATATTGTGGTGCTTACGGATATGCTGAGGATTATGATTGTCACTGCCATTAGTACAATTGCAAGTTGTGTGAACCTGACAACTTCTGCAACAAGTGCGGCTCACTAACAGTATCTGCCGAGTAAGACTACAAGTCATTTGCTTACCAGCCGTCAAAGTGTGTAGACGTGTCATATGGATATGTGAAAGATGGATGTAGAAACGTTCAAAGGAGACGTATGTGGACTACATGATAAGTGAACTGGCGCGTTTTGGATCTATTCAACAACAACTGGAACACTTTGACATCTATTGGGAACTTGCTCATTCCACGCTGAACGTACCAAAATTACGTGAGGATTTCATCAAAGAGTGTGTGCTTTCAAACATTGACGGAGCTGAGGAGTTAGATGTGGAAGCAGCATATCACGTTGCTCGATTTGATCCAAGACTGTTTGATGAAGTGAGAGAGTGGCTAATCTACATTGCAGTATAATGGCAGACATTACATTGAGACAATATATTGTACAAAAAACATATTGTGAAGAAATGTTATTAGCTGTAAAAAAGTTTGCATGTTTAGTATGTCCTGCTTGTCAAAATGAAGAGTGTTCAGAACATACTTGTCATTCTGCATGTGATTATACATATTGGAATGAAGCTAAATATTACATTCATTTAGATAAAGTGTTAGATAATGCAAATCAACGTTGTGAAAAATATGGTGTAGATGCTATCACATTTGATGAATTAAGTAGTTGGTTAATGTTCATTGAAGATCAATGGACTCCAATTATTCACACCATTGTATCAATACCTGATTTGTAAGATATGTTGATAAAATGCAAGAAGTGTTGATAAAATAAAATGTAAGATATGTTAACAAGTGTTAATCATTTAGTGTTAACATGTCGACGTGGAAAGACTACCTAACCAATATTTATTTTAAACCTGGTCAACCCGGGGCATTTGCTGATCCTTACAAACTTTATCACATATTAAGAAAACATGATCAACCAGTCACTCATTCACAAGTGAAGAAATGGTTACAGGATCAAGATGCCTTCAGCTTACTACAACCTGTAAAATACAGGTTTAAAAGGCAACGTGTCATTACACGTGGAATTGATGACATGTGGGATATTGATTTAGCTGACATGGGAAACATAGCTCCATATAATGATGACACCCGTTTTATGTTGGTTGTCATTGATGTGTTTTCCAAATATTTATGGGTGCAACCAATGCCTAATAAATCACATACGAGTGTCATAGAAGCCTTTCAAAAGATTTTTCATGAAACACAACCAAGACCACGAACTCTAAGGTCAGACAAAGGAACTGAATTTAAAAACAGATGGGTAAAAGCATTTTTGAAGAAGGAGGGAATACATGCTTTACGACAAAGAATGAAACCAAAGCCATCTTTGCTGAGAGAGTCATTCGTACCCTAAAGGGAATGATGTATCGATATTTCCTACATAATCAAACGTATCGATATATGGACATCCTTCCAGACTTAGTGTATAATTACAACCATAGACCTCATGGCTCCCTCCCTAATAAGTATGCTCCTGCAGATATTCGTAAAGACAACGACTGGAAAGTGTGGAAGTATATGTATGTAGACAAATTGAAATTAAAACCAAAGAAGAAAAAACCCTACAAATTTAAAATTGGGGATCAGGTTCGCATTTCTCACATGAAATATGTATTTCAACGGGATTATCATATAAAGTGGACGCAAGAAGTGTTCATTATCACACATCGTTGTAAGAAGCAAGGAATACACTTGTATCGTGTGAAAGACTTTTTAGATGAAGATATTGATGGACATTTTTATGAAGAAGAACTGCAGAAAGTGACAAAAGATATTGAATCAGTCTACAGAATTGAAAAGGTCTTGAAAACACGAAGAAGACGAGGTGTTAAAGAATTATTTGTTAAGTGGTTAGGTTGGCCAAAGAAGTTTAATAGTTGGGTGAAAGAAACTGATATTCGAAAATGAAGCATCCATTCACATGTTTAGTCTCTGGACCTACAGGCAGTGGTAAAACTTCTCTAGTTAGAGAAATTCTAGAACAAAACAAAAACCATTTTATGGCTCTATGCAGCAGATCAGCCTTTATACAAGGGAATGAAGGGTGTGGAATTTTACCAAGGCATTCAAAATGACATTGAAGAGCGTTTTAACCCGAAAAAGCCAAACTTACTCATCATTGATGACTTAATGACCAAATGTCATAGTGATGAGCGAATGACACGTCTCTTTAGTGTTGGTAGCAGTCATCAAAATCTAAGCATTATTTTTATTGTGCATAATTTATTCCATCATGGTAGAGAAATGCGAAATATTAGTTTGAATACACATTACATCATTCTGTTTAAAAATCCTAGAGACAGCCAACAAATAAGTACATTAGCGCGACAAATGTATCCTGGAAAATCTCAATTTCTCATAGAAGCCTATCAAGATGCTACCAGCAAACCTCATGGCTATTTATTCATTGATTTGAAGCCGAAGACGAATGATCAACTACGTATTCGTACAGGTATTTTACCAAAAGATACACATTACATATATGTTAATAAGGTAGCGTATGAACAAGAACCAAGTCACTTGACCATTCGCAGCCAAGATGTCTAAACGTATTCAAGCAAATCAACCTTTTCTTCACTTGCTCGCACGCAGCGGGCCTAAGCGACGTAAATCCTTGCTACAACAAGCTACTAAGGAGGAATTAACTAGCTTGTTTGAAATTTGTTTGAATATATTGCGAGGACATTTACCCTTAAGCTCAAAAAGGTATAAGGTATTCAAACGTGAACGTCATACCCTACGCACACTAGCAGATAAGAAGATATCACTTCGAAGAAAAAAGAAGTTGGTTAATCAGAAAGGAGGATTCATTGGAGCTATTGCTAAATTTACATTGCCCTTGTTAGCTCAGTTGCTGTTAAAATGAAACATACTATGAAAATGGTCCTCATTCCTGAATATGAATATAAAATGTTTTTAGAAAAGAAGGGAAAAGATGGTGAAATGAAAACGAAAGTGAATAAACTTTTACGTGGGAAACGAACTCGTGAAAAGGCAATAGAAATGTCTCAAGTTCTTGGCCGTCATTTACGAACAATTCAGTCGCAACAACAGCGACAAAAGTCTGTTACATCATCCAAAGCAGAAAAATCAGAAAAGTCCCAACAGTTTCTAAACCATTTTCAACCTATTTATTATGTAAAACTAACACAACTTCTAGCAGAACTTAAGAAATATGGTACGAGATGGACAGATAAAAATGAACTTGTTTTAAAAACGGGTACTGTTATTACAAATTCCAACATTATTGATTTGTTGAAAGAAGCATTGGTTGCTACAAGAAGAAAAGAACGACGAGAACCACCACATGGTTGGAAGCAGTTTATTGAGGAAATTGTAGATGCTAATATTCCAAAAACTGTTTTTGGCAAAAAGACAACTCGTGAAGATATTACAAAAGAGCAACAACAACGTCAACAAAGGCTGTTTCCAGAAGGATGGGAAACTTTTTAACATGGATTAAAGAGTTATGGTGTTGTTGTTGTTGTAAAGAAAATGGAAATAAAAATACTATTCCTGTAAAAATTAGGTGCGTTAGTGCTTGTTGTCAGGGAGAAGTAGTAGATACCAATGTAGATCATGTAGATAGCAATTTAGACAACAATTTAGACAGCAATGGAGATGACGAGTGTCAAACATGAAGTAATGTATAGACACATCTAGTCTACATCACATAAACGATTAAGTCATCATGGAGTCAACAAGTTTTTATATAACTTTACCTAGCAATGCTAGTATGAACTATTATCCTACTAATAAGGCTTCTACTTATCAAATTCGTTTACCTCGAACCATCTATCTGAACGGAAAATATGAAGTAGCCTTAGCTGAAATTCAATACCCGCACACATGGACGACAATGAGGCCAGGAATAGACTATACTCTTCATTATCGACAATCATTAGATGTTTTTTATGCAGTTTCCATTCCATATGGTTACTACAGATCCATACCTGAGATATGTACTGCAATAAATGAAGAATTACAAAAAGCTATTAATGCAAACCCTATTCAGTTAAAGTATGATAAAATTAGTCGAAAAGTTTATCTTATTTTAAGAGATGATTATGATATTGTCTTTTCTACTGGATTAGCTGAGATTTTAGGATTTAAACCAGATAAATGGTATAAAGAATCCGGTCCCGCTGAACATCAATCCGATGTGAAACATGGATTTTATACACTTTATGTGTACTGTAGTATTTGTGAGCCACAAGTAGTTGGAGATTATTATGTTCCTTTACTACGTTCTGTTCCCATTAAAGGGGATGATGGTGATATTGTTATGAAAACTTATGAAGAACCTCATTACGTCACTGTAAACACATCTAAATTTGACACAATTGAAATGAATATTAAGGATGACACAGGTCATAATGTTTCATTTCAAAGTGGGAAAGTGATATGTAAACTTCATTTTCGACCAAAAGCATTATGAAAGCATATACACACGATCCGTCTACATATCGCAACCATTTTCTTCGTCAAGTGGGTGGGGAATTACCAGGATTTAAAGGAGCGCGACTACAATATGGAGATGGTATTGGTTCAATATTGGGATCATTGGCTCGCAAAGCTATTCCACTGCTTAAGGCAGGGGCTAAAATCGTTGCACCACATCTTAAAAAGGCTGCAAAAGATGTCGCGAAAGATGTTACAGGCCGAGTAGCAGAACGTGTCATTGGTGATGTGTTAGGAGGACAAAAGAGAGCGCAACCAGCAAAACCTGTCAGAAGGCGAAAGGCAGCTAAACGGATAACATCAACAAAATATAAGAAAGATATTTTTTAATCATGTCATTAATTCATAATCATTCTTGTGAATGTAGTCTTTCTCCATTAGAATGGTTTCGCATACCACCAACGCAAACTGCTGTAGAAAAAAGTTATAATGTTGACTATCAACCACTAACTACCATTAGAGAGGGCGCTCCAATAGAATTCTACATTCCTGCGAGTACAGAAGAATATCTAGATTTAAAGAACAGTAAACTTCATATTGTATGCGCTATTGTAAAGGCTGATGGAACACCATGTGATGTAGATGATAATGTATCATGTATCAATGATTTGTTTAATGGGTTATGGTCTAATATTGAATTATTTCTAAATGATCGTTTGGTATCACATAGCAACAATACTCATGGATATACCAGTATCATATCTCATCTCATTCATGACTCGGAAGAAAGTCTCCATTCTGAGCGCTCTATGCGTCTCATCTATAAAGATACTGCTGGGTCAATGAATACTCATGAGGTGAAAAGACCTAATCATGAAAGATATGTATCAGGTTTTCATGTAAATATTGAAGGTGGTGATCTAGCTCAAACAGGAAATAATGGTTTACATAATCGTTATTTGTATACATGTCTAAGCCGTGAGTTTGCACTTACAGGTGGTTTAGGGTAGATTTGTTTGAGCAAGAACGTTATCTTCCCAATGGTATTAGTATGAAATTACGTTTACATAGACAAAAGGATGAATATGTATTAATGGCTGCAAATAATGGTTTTAAAGTAGAAGTGAGAGATGCGTTTTTAACCATTCGCAAAGTGAGGGTTAGTCCAGGTATTCAGTTAGGACATGCAGATGCATTGATGAAAACTCCTGCTAAGTTAATTATTACTAGAAAAGAGTGTAAAATTTTAGCTATTCCAGCTGGATTTCAATTTTTTGTGAAAGATAACATCTTTTTAGGTCAATTACCAAAACGAATTGTTATTGGACTGGTTCATAATGAAGCCTTTGCTGGAACAGTATTGAGGAATCCATACAATTTTGATCATTTTTTTCTTAACTTTATGCAGCTTTGCACGGATGGTGAACCAGTCCTATCCAAACCTCTCAAGCTTGATATAAATCGAGGCAAATATCTTGATGCTTTTGAAACTCTTTACAAATCTTTTGATAGATTGAATGGTGAGAAAAGTTCCATTATTAAACGCGAAGATTGGTCTAGAGGTTATGCTTTATTTTCTTTTGACTTAACACCTGATTATGATGGTGATGATCATTATGCCCTTATCAAACATTGGAATTTGCGAGTAGAAATGAATTTTGCTGGTGCCTTGCAAAATACAGTCAATGTTATAGTGTATGCTGAATTTGATAACATTGTTGAAATAAGTGCAAATCGTAGCATTCAATTCGACTACCAGTCATGAACACGAAGCAGATAGAAGCCATCCTATCCCATGATGCCACGACAAAAGACTTGTTTCAAGGTGTGTTTGCCATGAACCAGTTACCATCTTTACAACGCGGTGCCTATGTCATCAACACAGACGATCATGATGAGCCAGGAGAGCACTGGGTGGCAGTATATTATGACGAAGACCCTGCAGAATATTTTGACTCTTATGGACTTTTACCTATAGACAGTCGTTTGAATAAGTTTTTAAAGTTTAATTTCATTTATAATTCAGTTCCATTACAAACACCGATATCCTCTACATGTGGATTTTATTGTGTGTATTGTGTGTATTACATAGTCCTTTTGAAATCATTGATGTATTAAGAAGAAGTGATGGTGATTTTGTTGTAAAGGATTTTGTATATAGACATTATATGCCATTATTTTATTGATGTTGTATTAGTTAAGTTGCATTAGTTAAGTTGTTGGTAATTGTGAATTGTATTATGAATATTGTAAATAAACAAGACAGTTTTATACAACATTCTTTTTTATTGTGTTATACATTATTTACATTTCACAATTATTTTACATTGAATTTTTATTTTACAAATACATTCAATACATCAATAAACACATGCCATTCATACCAATCTAAATTAATATATGTATCATAGACATTACATTCACGTTTGTAAATGCTATGAAAACTAGCATAACACTGTCCATTACCAAACTTTATTATTTTAACATCTTCATGTTCAGACAGTTTCAGTTCATATCCATGATCATTCATGTCAATGTTCATCACCATAACACACATGGGATGTGTCAGTTCAATGGACTTGGTGCCTCGCATGAGTTGCACTCCTTCCTCTTTGAATTCAAGCGTCAGGTTCTTTCCAATCCAATGCTTGTAACAGAGCGTACCATTCCACTGTGCTGAGGGTGATGTAGTCGTAGCGTTCTGTAAGCTCGTCATATTGGCGAAATTGTACAAACACGTCTAAGCAGTTCTCAGTCACACGCACTTCTAATTCATTTGAGACTGCCAGGAGAAAGCCAGGTATCCTGAACTTCTCTAGATGGTCTTTCAACACAGATTGTTCGTCAGTTGATAGAATGATATACTTTCCAAAATGTCTTAGCACAATGTCATCACATAAGTTTCTCAGATATGAGAATCCATGTGAAATAGGTTCATATTCCGATAAAAAGTCTTCCATCTCGTTCAACAGTCAGATGAACTATGAGCTGTCTCCTTGTCTGCAAAGACGTTTTTATGCTCGTAAGATGGTGAAGAGTGGATGTTGTATAGCTTCTAGGAATCGTAAGACTGCGCGCCAGTTCTTGATATCAAAGAGGATCAAATCTGTATATGGTGTATCTGGCACAGATTTCTACACGTATGTTAGAATCATATTCAGCCACCGTCACTTCCACTTTATTTTCAAGTCTACGTTTAAACCCATGTTCAAGTGGTATGTTTTTAAAGTCTTTCCACACTTCAGATTTAAACCGATGATAACTTGTCTGAGAACCTAGTATCACTTCATTCCTATCATTTACAGTAAGGTAAGCACCACCGTTCAGCATGAGTGCATTCATGTTTTTACCTTGTTATGAGCCGTCTTCGTGTCTGCGAAGCGTTTTATCCACTTCTTTCACCTGCTTCTTCAGCATTTTCCATTCAGGTATTGTCAGCAAAATTCCCTTTTTCGTTGGACGGTTTTTTCCAGTCCCCTCATCTCTCAGGTACTTGCGAATGTTTACCACTCCTTCATTGATTTGTTTCATAATCTTGATATACTTTCCATTTCCTAGAGAAAGCATTCCATCCCACGACTGTGGTGTTGGTGTCGTCTCCACTTTCAATTTCTTGATGGTAGTGGTAGGATTTGTAACCTTTAAGCCTTTAACTGTATCTGCAAGAGTATCCATATCAGTTGAAGATCTCTTACGACTTTCACGTTCCATGTTAACGCTTCAATGTTCACACCTCAAATAACTCTTCCGTTGGAGGACCTCCCCCTTTTATAACATTGCTTTGTAATGTCCATGCGCTAAGGTGGAATAGCCATCATTCAGCACATATCGCTTGTCGTCATATGGGGAGAGGGCTACTTTCCTCAACTTCTCCGAGAAAAGCTGGTGACTATGACTTCGGATAATGTGTCCTGTAGCCATCGTTTGAGTTTTCTTGAACAAACTGTCTCTATACTGCACATGTTTAATGCGTCTTTGACAAGCTCGAGTGATGCCTTTAGCTGTATGTTTTTCTTTCCCACCGCACAATAAACTGTACATTTTCGGTCTGAGTCCAACAAACTCTTCAATGGGGACGCCGGCCGTCTCATCCTTCATTTTCCCAAGCACTTTTTTGTTCACGTTGGAATGTAGGAAATGATCCGGCGGATAGTCACTTGTGTCGAACAGGTCAGCATCTTGCTGCATATCCTTGTAGATATCTTCCGTTTCTATGTCGTAACATAGACTGTCGGTGTCGCTGAACAATAACTTGGCATTGGGATACTTGACCATGATGTAGTTGTAATGAAAGTTGAACATAAGCACTTTGCTGAGGTCGAGAATGGTGAAGCCAACTTGAATGGGTTTATCCAGAAGCAAATCCACTTTGCGTAAATGTACCGCGGTCAAATCTTCGTTGAAAATTTTGAATTTGTGGAAAGAAGGTTTGGCTACAAGTTTCTTGAACCGCTTTTCCTTGTGAACAAGTTCAACATTGATTCGCTTTCTCACATTTTCCATGGTTTTGCCAAACACCGAGTTGTTCATCAGTTTGAAGAAGTCTTTCTCAAATGGGTTCTTGGCCAATTTTCTCTTTTCCGTGTTCAAGGCAATGTATTTTGCTAACCATTTGCTCTGTTCAAACATGATGGCGCGATGTACTTTAGTGACTTTCAACCCCAGTGAGACGTACTGTTGTAAATTCCTGTAATGAAGTACATATTTCTTCTTGTCAGACAAGTTAGGAATGAGCTTTTCACTGGGTTTGCCTTTCATGTTTAGATCTTCCAGTAGCTTCTGACTGTACTCTGACAATTCTCCAAATTTGACACATTTCCGTTCTGGAGCCACTGGGTAATGATTATGACGATCATGGATTGAATTTGGATATTCTAAATCCACTTCCAAAATGAATCCAATGTCATCATCTTCATCCACATCCATGAAGTCAATGGATTCTGGCTCGCTCACCCACATAAATCCTCTTTGTGGCATGTTTTGTGACATGGCCCAGCCATACAAGTTGTTTGCGTCGAGGTACATCAGGTAGTTGTTTGGTATCTCAGAACTGTAATCTGCTACGTAGGGATTATTTGCTTTCGCATACTTGTGTGTGATCACGGATATTCCTCCACGTATGCCTTGCTCAACCATTTGGTACATGTCAATGTCATTGATCATTTCCAACTTCACCTTTGTCGCTCTTAACATTGCATCCCACGACAGTCCTGGTGCTGTATAGTAATGAGCAGGATCCAATTCATACGTGTTGAGGCATACTTGACGAAAGTTTTCAAACACGTCAGCTAGTAATAACACATCTGATTTCAGGTACAGGTCGTGGTATTCACCAAATGTTGTACAGTTGAATGTATCCCACACCTTCTGCGCATGTGCATAATCCTCATCGCTAATGTCCTCTTCGCTAAGCTGACTATAAAACTTGTCCTTTGATGGTAGCTGTGTTTCAGCAAACTTGGATGGTTCGTCCACGTAATCGTAGGGGTACACTCCCTTTCTCAGCAGCAAATCTTGCTGGTTACTATCGTGAATGTGAGAGGTCATGTTGTAGAAGTTATCTTTCCCTTCTGCTGCAAGGTTGGATACCAACTTCTGTAGAGAGGTACTCATGAACTGAAAGCTGTCTGTAAATTTCAGATTGCTCATGGTGAATGCAATATATTTCTCAATGGTGTTGGGAATGACTGCAATCGTTTCATCTTTGAATTTCTCAATTTCCTCCATGATAAGGTGACTGTCATAGCCTCGCAAATTGTGGAAAAACACAGGAATGATAAAAGAATCTTTATCCCCCTGCTTATCCTTTCTATGTCGGAATTGTAAGTTGCATTCACTATGTGCAGCTCCGCGATATTTGCCATTGATATGGTCATGATCTCTCACACGATCTGCTCCTACAGGTTCATGACAAATGTAGCAATCAACAGCGTTCTTAAAATTCTCTTTGTCTTCGCGAGTCATCACCATTTCCTTTGGTCGCTCTAAACCACGTACAATACGATCACGTTCTAAAAAGACCTTTACGGCATTGTTTCCTCGATACACGACTGGTGCACGTGTGTTGTACTGACTCACAACTACATAGGCAAAGCTGTTTGGACGATGATGTTGATACTTGTCTCCTTCATGCTTTTGCGTGAAACATTCAAAGTCTGCATAAATCACAAACGGTGCTCGCTGTTGTTTGGCTACATTCTTAAACTTAATGAATGGTTCCTTGGGAAATGATAAACGTTGCGCGCCATGCTTGCCACACACTTCACGATGCTCATCTAAAAGCTCTTGTCGCATAAACCCGTGAAGACAGTTGAAACAATAAAAAGCCACACCATTATGCTTTGATCGATAAGACATAAGTCTGCTGAAATTCTTGATGAGGCAGTAATGCCTTTTCTTGTCATTGCTAATCAAAAGCAAGTTGATTTCTCTCACACTGGTGTTTCGACTCAGTTGTATCGGAACAACTACATCATGTTCATATCCAAACACGTTAATGGACACATCGTTCTCCTTTTCAAACTTTGGAATGTCTGTAATCGGTGTCTGAAATGTCATACCTTCTACCTTTAATTCCTTCTCAAATGGCTTGTAATGATTCACGCGATTTGCATTTCTGTCATGAGGGTGAAGGTACGCCAATACTGACCATAAGAAACACTTGTTGTCATCATTCTTAATATTTATCACACCTTTTGTTTTCTTCACTTTCTTCGGCAGTGGAATAAAACTACTCGTATCCAGTGGCGCTGACGTAGCTGTATGTACTTCAATGTACAGTATGTTATCCAATACCCAGCCAGAGCCTTGTCGCTCATGTTCATCAAACTTAGTAAACAATTCCTTATAGGCGTCTGGCAAGTCCTGTTCAATATCTGCTGGGTTGTATGCTGTATATGTTGGACTGCTGATAAATGAATTATCCACTTGTTCTACCATAACACCTTCAGCATTCGCTGTCAGTTTCTTGAAACGTGCATGCACGACAATGTACCATTTCATTCCATAGTTTAAGGTCTCCAACAAATGTGCCTTGATACGGTTCTCTTGCTGTCGCATTTCAAGCAGTAAATCCGATCCATCCTCAGACTCAAACCGTCTTTCCTGCGCGTTTTCACCCAGACTAACCCTTCTACCTCTCCCTACTTGTCCTGTTTTTTCTTTCTTTGAAACATTTTCTTCATGAGACGCATTTTCCATCTCGGCTGGTATGCATGCATGTGTCTCATAAGTATCCCAAGATGGAAACATTTTAAAGCATTCACAGCAGAGGAACGGATCAGGTCTGATAACACCATCTTGTACCGTCTTTCGTCTCTTGGCTTCAATCATCTCAACAAGCTCTTCATTAGCACGTTTCATCTTAGCTGGTTTGCATGTATGTGCTACGAACAATTCCAGAGATTGAAATGTCACATTACAATCATGACAGAAGGCTGATGTGTCTGAATTAGATGCCATTGTTGTTGTCACGTCAATTGCTTAAACTGATATGATGAAATGTAGGTCTCACTCATCCTATTTATACCGCCTAGGCATGTATTGCAGAGACATCTAGCGGAGAGCGATGTGTTCTGACGATACCTGAAAGCATTAAGAAAAGAAAAAGCATAATATGTTTTCAAAAAAAATAAATTTTGGTTTAGAACCCTGATTTTTACCCTACTACACCATGGTAAAATGTTCAAACTTATTTTATACATCATATTTTGTCAAAGAACAAAATTTGTTAAAGTTGGTCTAGAACTCTCATTTTTACTCTACTACACCATTGTAAAATGTTTAAACTTATTTTATACATCATATTTTGTCAAAAAACAAAATTTGTTAAAATTGGTCTAGAACCACCATTTTTCCACTACTATGACTTTAGAATATTCAAATAAGTAGCGTGCTAAAATGTTCAAACTTATTTTATATATCATATGGTGTTAAAAACTAAATTAGTTAAGGTTGGTCTAGAACCACCATTTTTCCACTACTATGACTTTAGAACATTCAAATAAGTAGCATGCTAAAATGTTTTAACTTATTTTATATATCATATGGTGTTAAAAACTAAATTTGTTAAAGTTGGTCTAGAACCACCATTTTTCCACTACTATAACTTTAGAACATTCAAATAAGTAGAATGCTAAAATGTTCAAACTTATTTTATATATTATATGTTATCAAAAATCTACATTTGTTAAATGTGTTTTAGAAGTGTCATTTTCCAACTACTATAACTTAAAACATAACATTGGACTTAACGTAGGGAAAATCCCATTCCTTCTCAAATTTATTGATCGTTCCCACACTCTGTACGAGCGCACTCTGAAATTATCGATCGGTTTTCCCCCACACTCTGTACGAGTGCACTCTGAAATTATCGATCGGTTTTCCCCCACACTCTGTACGAGTGCACTCTGAAATTATCGATCGGTTTTCCCCCACACTCTGTACGAGTGCACTCTAAAATTATCGATCGGTTTTCCCCCACACTCTGTACGAGTGCACTCTGAAATTATTGATCGGTTTTCCCCCACACTCTGTACGAGTGCACTCTAAAATTTCTCAGTCGGTTTTCCCCCCACACTCTGTACACATGTACTTATGCTGTGTGTGTGTGTGTGGTTACTGTAATGGGAAACCATTGAAATATGACTAATTAAATATTATCATAATAATAATAATAATAATCATAATAAAAAAAAGTCACAGAGTCACATAATGTCACAGAGTCACATGATGTCACAGTCACATGTTGTCACATAATGTCACAGAGTCATAAAAGTGAACAAAAAACCAAAAAAAAAAAAGTTTTGCCCTGATGGGGGATCGATCCCGGGACTCTCAGGTTGCTAGCCATTTGCTCTGCCATGTGAGCTATCGCGGCTTGTCTGTTGAACGATCTGATAATGACATACATACGCTAGACTAATTATGTTCACATAGCAATTACATAGTCATATAGCTATATGATGTTACATAGTCACATAGTGTCACATAGTGTTACATTATGTTACACAGTGTTACATAGTGTTACATAGTGTAACAGTGTTACATAGTGTCACATAATGTTACATAGTGTAACAGTGTTACAAAGTGTCACATAATGTTACATAGTGTAACAGTGTTACATGGCGTCACATAGTGTTACATAGTGTAACAATGTTACATAGTGTCACATAGTGTTACATAGTGTAACAAAAAAAAACAAACTTACCACGACTGTTTTGCCAATTCGTCTCCAATCTTTAACTTCCTTTCAAAGAATAACCAATCGCTCACTTTCCTTTTCCAAAGAATAACTAATGTTTCACTTCGTGTCCTATGTGTATTCCAGTCAATCCTTCACTTGTTTTTCAACAGCACAGCACAACACAACAGGTAAGAGCAACTGTTTTCATTTTTTTTCCATGTGTATCCAACGGCAGTCAGAGCATGAATGATGCATATATGCACAGACAATGTGCTCTTATAGGAGTGTTGAATCACATCCTAGGGGGGGGGGGGGGGGTCAGTACATATTATGTCCTGGGGGGGGGGTCCCATGATATGATATAATTGCTCACCGGGGGTGGGGTCCCCATGGTATATGATTCTTCACCAGGGGGGGGGGGGGTCCCCCATGGTATATGATTCTTCATCGGGGGGGGGGGTCCCCATGGTATATGATTCTTCACCAGGGGGGGGTCCCCATGGTATATGATTCTTCACCAGGGGGGGGTCCCCATGATATGAAAGTGATGCCCGAGGGCGGGTGCGATCCATTGACCTTCAGATCATGGTTCCGCTTACGGGCCCTGCGCTCTACCAACTGAGCCATTCAGGCCAGAAGGTTTATGATCGGGAAAATTTTCCTCATATACATGATTGGCAGGTCATGTGACACATGATTGACAGGTCATGTGACACATGATTGACAGGTCACGTGACGAATGACGTCATGATGACGTCATTGACACGGGCGCGCGCTTTAATATCTGTTCCAGAACACCCTATGACGTCATTATGACGTCACTGTGCTCGGACTCTCATGAGAGTTCAAGCACACCTCGTGACGTCATGATGACGTCACTTCCTGTGCTTGAACTCTCGCTTCTTCCCTACTGTTGGTATCTGTTTTTCTTTCTTGACAGTGAACGGATTTTTGTGTCATCTACTCAGCTGACACTACGGGCCCTAGGGCCACGAAATTTAGAACTCAGGTAGAACTTGATAGAAACGTGTGCACGGCACTTTTTATTTTCTCCTTCGATTTCTTGTTTAAAACGCCATGTGACAAGAGTGTATTTTTTTGCAAGTAAACGTGGAGCATTTATCGCACAGCAGCAGAACACACAGTTGCTTAGCTTTGTGCGAGCTCTCACTGCGTAAATAGATAACACGGCGCATATACCTGATCAGCCAATAAAACCTTAAATCAGCAAATAAAAAATTAAAAAAAAGCAAAAACCAAAAAAAAAAAACAAAAAAAAAAAAAAAACAAAAACAAATACTACTCGGCTTATAAGACGTATTCAAGCTGTGTTGTTTGCAATATATTATTCAAGAAATAACCCATTGAAGGAAGTATTTTTGCGTTTTAATTTTTGTCAAGTGTTTAACATTTCGCTAGCGAAATGAGGTTCTAGTTCAGTTTATGCTATACTGGCTTGATTTGTTTTCTAGATGGCCCATTGTGATAAAGTAGGCAGTGATCAGTGATCGTAATATTCTGCCCTCAGTTTTACGGTGTCTACACAAACTACCCCCCCCCCCCCCCCAACTACTTGGCACCAGACAGCCGGTCACCACATAAATGAAAAAAAAAAAACACCGGACAAGTGGCCACCAAATCTTTGAGAAAATATTTCTGTTATTGTTTTTTAAGTAGATATAACCATGCCAGAGCTCTTACGTGGAGTAGGCCACAGCATTAGGTGGAGGCCAATAAATCGTAAAAAACAAGAGAGGGGAGAGGGGGATGAATGGGATACATTTCCATGAAGTACAAATTAAAATAAAATGAAATGAAATCAAACGGAGTGTGACATTTGTATGATGCAAAGTGTATTTGGTGTATGTTGTGTGTGTATTTGTATGTTACCAAATTTAATTTAATTTTCATTTATTTATTTATTTTCTAGAATTAAAAAAATGTATTTACTAAGTTTAATTGAAAAGGTGCTTTTATAAATAAAGGAAGAAGTGAAACGGACTAACAGTGTGAACGAGTGAAAAAAACAGTACTTACACCCAACATAAACACGCTATGGCAGTACCTATGGTAACAATCACATTGTTTCGAACCTACCTGGGTATTCAATTGATTTCTCAAAAAAGTGGCATACGCATAAACATGACCTAATGAATCAGTTGTGCAAATATGAAAACTTTATTCTTAAAAATAAAAAAGTTATTCGGCTATATGTCTGGATACTTTCTTTTTGGGTCAGTGTATAAACAACATGGTCACTTTCTATTTCAAACTTAAAACAGTGAATAATCAACATATATAAGCAAGTAAGCTATTTAGAGGAAAATTCCCATTAAACATGTAAGCTACTCAGTGGAAAATTCCCACTAAAACGTTATTAAATAATCTCAACCTTTTGTCGCGATTTTCACTTTTGACATTTTGTCGCTTGACCTTATGTCGGTCTACCGGCTATCTTAAAACCCTTTCTGTAAGAGCTTCACTCCCGGCCAAAGCATATCTAGCGTATCTACTCCCCATCTGAACTATGTCTCGTCGCCCGATGTCATAATTAGGACAATTTTAACTATAAGAATTATATCTATAAGCTTTGTGATACCGAAAATTAAGAAGAGCAGAAGTAATTGGGCGATATGACAATAAAAATATATTAACGGTTTAGTTTTCTGGTGAAATATTCCCGATTAGGAGTTGAGGCTAGTCTAGCCCCCCCCCCCCCCCTTTTTTTTGTTGGGCGTTGAGTGCTGAAAGAAAATCTTTTTAAAAACAAAATCAGAACTCTGCGCGGACCGCTTCTGGCCCCAAAATTAACACCCTTTCCGTGCCGTTTTTTTTATTTTGATGCGCAGGGCAGCACCTATGCTTCCAAGTTCCCCCATCCCCCACCCCCACCACCTCACCCCCGAGGGGAGATGGAGTTACATCTATCAGTAGAGGCCCACATCCGCTCACCAAGAGCCTGGTAATAATGTAAATATTCCAGAGCTCCAATCTACTGAAATACGTTAATATTTTTACATTGATTGGCAACAGATTCAAAGTTTTTTTTTATTAATCCATACAGCATTTTGATGTCCCTAGAACTCCTTTCCGATAAATGCTCTAATGTGAAGAAGAAGTACAACGGCATTTGAACGGTTCATTTTTTAAGTCAGTATGCCCTGTAGCGTCTGTACCACAATTACTGCCAACAATTTTACAAACGACCTCCCGTTGGTTACTTATGAGCGCATTCGGATCTTCTCATTCTGTCTCTAACGAGCAACACAGAAGAATTCAGAATTCCCGAAAAGAGTGAATTCACTAAGTGGCCCTTTGCGTTTCGAACTCCGCCTTAGTGTTGAGATGAGACTCGCGTAAAACGCCACAGACCAGTTGTCTCTATAGCTCCCTTGTGCATTACACTAAGTATTTTTCGCAAACAATAAAGCGAATACAGCTTGTTATAGCAGTTACATTCCCATCAAGTGCCGAAATAACTTTCAATTAACGAACTTAATTCTATACTTACTGCACTTGCTGAAAGCGCCTGTCTCGGGAATCAAAATAAATCGTTTCACTACTGTCAAATTGAGCTCAATTCAATAAAACATTAAATCCGTTGGCCTGAGAACTTAAAAAATGAGGCCACTTAAAGAAACCCGTTCTGCTTTATGGACACACTGAATAAACCCATAAAGAAGTTTTGTGACGCAAGGTGAAAAATATCTATTATGTATTCAAGGTATAAATAGAAATACTGATATAGGAAATTGAATTTTAGATGTTCAAAATTAAACAATAATATCCAAAATAAAATTCTGGATATCTAAAATGTTCTGTGAGATATCGTAAAATAAACGTTAGATCTCTAAAATTGTATTTTAGATATATAAAAAATAGATTCCTGGCATAAGCCAATTCGCCAGTATGTGAATATGTTTCTGGCAGAATGGAATTTTGCTGATTTTTGCCAGTTTTTTTCTATCATTTCTTTACATCCTTATCCCAACTGAATTCAGCCGAAACGCAAAAATTTTTCGGCAAAAGTCAAAGTGTGATTTGGCTTATTAATTTGAGATATAATTAAATAAATTCAATTTTAGATATCTTTAAATAATTATTTGATATTATATAATATATTTGACGTATCTTGAACTAATTAACTGATATCTAAAATTTGAAACGACATATCATACTTGATATTAAATTCCCCCATCCACTAACGCTCACACTTGATATTAATTCCCCCCATCCAGTAAAGCTCATACTTGATATTAATTTCCCCCATCCACTAACGATCATACTTGATATTAATTTTCCCCATCCACTAACGCTCATACTTGATATTAATTTCCCGTATCCACTAACGCTCACACTTGATATTAATTTCCCCCATCCACTAACGCACATCTTCGCCCGTCCATCTTTGAGAGCACATAGACACTTTCAAAAATTAAATGTGAAAGGCATTTTGCATTTATGGGTAAAAAATGTACCGATTCGCACTGAAATATATCCTCAACCAGCCTTGAAAACACTATCCTTAACTAACCCGTAATTTAATTTGCACATTGCTGATCCCAGTGTAACACAACTGCATGTTCTCATTACTGATGGGAAGCACAAGATTCACATCTAGGCAGGAAATATACACATTTAGCAAATATATTCATTCCATGGGTTCTGCAAAAAATAATGCCTATTCCTTAAAACTGCGACTTTAAATATAGCTGTTGTCAAGCAACATATATACACACACATGTACACACATACATACATATACCCATGCCACACACACATACATACACAGACATACACACATACAAACACACACAGATACATATAAATACACATACATAAATGCACACACATACATGCATGCATACATACACACATACATATAACACACATACATACCCACATGCATGCATACACACATACATAACATGCGCACACATACATAGACACACACATACATACATACATACATACATACATACATACATACATATATGCCTACATACATATAGACATACATAAATAAAATTCCTGAAGTAAACTAGAAGGCTGGCATTTTCCGGTTCACGGCCATTTCCTCAAGGAGCAAACGTGACGTCAGTACACTGAGTAATTTCTATACACTTAATTGTTCAGCATAAGTGCTATGAAAAGTGCAAAATGCATTGTTTTTCTGCCACCTTCCTGCTGGCTGACATTCTGCTGATTGCTGTATAACGAGGCTTTTCGCTGTCAGGTTCCCATAAGATTTCTTCTTTGGCATTTTCAATTGCACAAAGAGCTCAGCTATATAGCAAAATTGCATTTATAAATTCAGCATCAGATAAACACTGCATAAAACAATTAGGCCTGCGAGTATCAAAGCTCTATTGTTAGAAGCAATTCATGTAAAGAAAAAAATCTTCTATGCTACAGAGAAAATAGAGCCAAAAGCTACAATAGTTGTTGTTTTTTGTTGCTGTCATTGGTATTATTATTATTATTATTATTATTATTATTATTATTATTATTATTATTATTATTATTACTATTATTATTGTAATTACTATTATTATTGTATTGTTGTATTAGCAGCAGCAACAGAAGTAGTAGTAGTGGCTGTGGTAGTTTAAGTTGTAGTGGTAGTAGTAGTAGTAATGGTAGTGGTAGTAGTACTGGTAGTGGTAGTAGTAGTGATAGTAGTAGTGGTAGTGGTAGTAGTAGTAGTGGTTGTGGTAGTGGTAGTTGTAGTGGTAGTAGTAGTAGTGGTAGTGGTAGTAGTGGTTATAGTATTAGTGGTAGTGGTAGTAGTAGTGGTAGTAGTAGTAGAAGTAGTGGTACTGGTGGTAGTAGTGGTAGTTGTAGTGGTAGTAGTAGTGGAAGTAGTAGTGGTGGTGGTACTCACAGTTTCTGCTAACACCTAAAAATAACTAAATTTATAAATAAAAATATCTAAAATTTCACTTCATCAATTACAAACCCGTCATAATAAAGATAAAAAATAACATATGAGTCATTTTGAAGGTCACGCGACCGTAGTATAGGATGGCTTGTGCAAATTGGAACTGACTTCGGCGTCTGTGCATGTGTGGGATTTAACATCCATCCATTCATACCATTTGGCTCCCAGCATATGTCTGCCTGATTTTCAATGCAAATACCGACAAATCAAACTCTTGTTTAAAAAAATTCAAGACAGTAAATACAAAAATTGTTAAAAAGGTGGAATTTTTGTTAATAATTGAATCAATCACCATAGAAAATGCATTCTCGGCTCGTCACAAAAGTTGCCGTGATTTCATATTGTTATTTTCCAATACGTCTCGTGGTTTTCTATTGCCATTTTATAATATCAGGAAATGAAATAAAACATAAAAGATATCGGATCAATAACATAATCCAGGTAATTGCAACAAAATGCCTTTACGTGGAAAGTTAATTGCTCAATAAAACAAATTATTTTATTTCAAATACTTACTGTGAGTAAGATTTATCTATTTGCAAATATACAATTTATGTTAATTCAGGAATGTATACTAATTCTATAACAATTCATATACGACTTGTCTATCTCTGACAGAGTTTATTGTTTTTCTTATTCTAAAGCTTTTATGTGTGATTTATATTTAAGCGAAAGATTTTTTTTTCATTTTAAATTTCATACGGGGAAGGGGGTATAATCTGGACCGGGTGGTGCGTTAAAATGGCCTAGGCCCAAAATATACCCGCGGTTAAAATAGCCTAGACCGGATTATATCCCGGGGTACATTCTGGCCCAAACCATTTTAACCCCGGGTATAATCTAGCCAGGGGGTATAATCTGGCCTGTTACAGTGGGAGCCAGTTAAATCGTTGTGCGTCATCATCGCAATTAGGAGTGTGTCTTTTTATGCTTTCTGTTAATACTGCGACAAACAACAGGCGCGCTGTCACACTGCTGCGTCATGCAGATAAATGCATTTTGCCATTAAGCAGGCTAGCGGAAATTGCATTATAGTTATGATATCCTAATGTAACAAGATAAAACCCCTTCCACTTTGACAGCCCGTCTGTTTCCATTAAAGATGTTCCGTGATCTTTTCCAATTAAAGAAGCAAACTTCTACTACTTTGTTTTTGATAGTCCTTTGTTATTATGTAATTTTTACTCTGCGATGTAACACGTGACCTAGGCTTGTTTTAAGGGTGAAAATGCCCAGCTTGTATGCCAAAATCCACCCAAAGTTGTGTCACGAATATTATTTAAACCTTAATTATTTTTCTGGATAAAACTTCGGAATTCACATTTCAAAATGTCACAAAAATAACACCAGTCAAATTGATAATCAAGTAAGCGGTTTCTACTAAGATCACTATGCATATATTAATTAAAAGATCTCATCCAAAAAGGTGCAATTAGGGGAAACTTAAAAACCCCATTAAGAGAAAAACAGTCTGATACAAATGCACTTCGCGAAATAATTTCAAGTTAGACATTTGCAAAATATATGAATATATGAAATTTCGTGACACATTCTAATCTTGTCCTATGTTTAATCTTCAAGTCAAAATGGTAATTATACGACGGTAGACGATATTATCCAGGGATAGTTTCTGCAGGCAATTAACCCGTGCATAGCAAATTTTTTCCTGGAAAGCTTTTAGGGAATATATTAGTATTTAATTAATGCTATGAATTTGGCCATGTACAGCTTAAAAAAGTTATGACGTTTTTATTCCTACTAATTCAAGGGAGAAGATACAACAACATGAACATAAAAGACTGCGTAAAAAGGTGTGCTTGAAATAATGTAATTTTTGAAATAAGAGACACACAAGGGTCACCTAAAAGAAAGACACTTCAAGATACCTGACAACTCCCCCCCCCCCCCACAACACACACTGGAGGAATCTTTAAGCAGATGCCCAGAGATCACGCCCAGGAAAAAAACCTGGATTATTCCCCTGGAGTATCTGGGAAAAGATATGGATTACCCAGCGTAGGAATACCCCATGGAAAATACTTCGATTACTCTAAGTTAAAACGTGCAGAATCCTGTCCCCCTCCAGGAAAAATGTCTGGATTACTACCCAAGGAAAATGCCGGAGTTACCACACAAGGAAAAATATGCGGAGAACTATTTGATATGGCATTTATTTGTAGACAGGTTATCTCCTGTATACAGTGCATTACCAGTTATCTGAGTGGAACAATTTGCCCCCTTCCTCTGAAAATATCTGGATTAGGCCTCCTGGAAAATACCTGGGTTGCCCCCATGACAAGTACCTAGAGCATCCCTCAGGGACAAAACCTGGATTACTCCAGGAAAAATACCTGTTTACTTCAAATACTTTACATTACCACTCCATGGGAAAACACATGATCCCGCCCTTCTTTAAGCAAAAAATACCTGGATTACCAAACATGGAAAATACCTAGTTAACCCCAAGGGAAAATGCCTGGAGAGCTCTATCGTATGACATTTAGTTATAGACGATTTATTAGATGTGTACAGCACATTACCGATTATCTGTGTGGATCAATGTACTTTATCTCACCATTTAGCACTTCCTTTTTGCGCCACAGACGATTAAAGGGCTATTTTTGAATAATAGTTTCCACAAGACCTACATAAGAAATTTCTCCATGTGAGTAACTGAAACAGGTAACTTTGTGACATACAGTGATGTACTGAGTATTCCAGTCAGATTAGGGTTCATTAATCAGACATTAACGGGATGAATTATGGGGAATAGAACGAACTGGTATAATCCAGCGAATATCTTCAAGGTTTTCTTATTGCCAGGTACTTATTCCCTTCTTTTCTCTCTTCTCTTTCATCCTGCTGTATTCCTTTTGTTTCGCTACGTACTACTGGGTTGTGAAAAATACGTTCACCCAATCAAGAATTAACATATCCATGTTCAGAGCATTAATAAAACTTGGCAGAAACAGGTGATTTCCAAGAAGTCAAAGAGACAGACTGTATTAATAATAGATGTTTTACACAAGCACAAGTTGTCAAAGTGCAATTTTGCTATAGATCACCAAAGAAGGCAGTCACAAAATGCTACACGGAATAATGCCAAAGGAAACAGGGACAGAAAAGGCTTTGAGATCATGCAGTCTGGTTTCTATTTCGTTTTTATGAATGGTGTGTAAGGATATTATTGACCAATAGGTGGTCAGAAGTAGCCACATCCCCATTGTTTTGTAAGTGGCGTTGCATTCTTCAACCTGGGGTATAAAATAAACGCATTATTTCAAGCGCCTTTATCATCCTTCCCTTTTCAGCCATAACAGCTGGTCCGGATGACTAGTCTCAGACAGTTAGAGTTAGTTTGGCAGAGACATACTGTGGGATGTCAAGCGAATCCTGATTTAATTCGTTTTGAAATTCATTTTATGTGCATAAAGCGTAAATTACAATTTTGTCTTTGAAGCCCATGTAGCACACTCCACAGTTGCTGACGATGCAGGATCGGTAATATATTGATCGTTCTACTATTTACAGTGTGTAAATGTGCGTGTTCTAAGCTTGTGGCATCACACTACAGCTGTTACAGGGAGCATTTAAGTTTTTGTTTGTTTTTTGCTAGGGCTTGGATGTAAATTTACATTTTATTTTTGCTCTCAGTGCCAATCTTTTCTTTCAGAGTGATGACAATTTATCATTTTTATTCTCCTCATTTGTATGAAATCCACACCTTCCAAACACGTTTAATGATTAAAATTTCACATTATAGCTAGTTAAACAATCTACCTGTTCATGTTTCATTGTTTTTGGATATTGTAGTTTTATTATATGGTTTGCTTTGCAAGTGTAATTTCATTAGCGACATTTGTCGGGCTGGAGGTGCTTTTGCAGTTATAGCATATTGTTTATATTTGTATTTGTCTGGGGATCGCTAGCATTGAATTAATCGAAGTAATATTTTGGTGTACTGCCATACATTCTCAACGGCGGTGATAGTGTTTTGATATCAGCTAACATACTCACTTTTGCTGAAAGAAAACTTATTTGATACAATCATTAATTAACCGTGTGTTTCATTTAAATACAAGATGAGTTTTTGTAGCATTTTTTAGGGTATATACAAATGACTATTTTTTACTTTTACAATACAACTTGAATCAGTTTTTTATATACAACAACACAAAATTCAGGTCGAATTGTTCAGCAATCAGTTTAACGACAACATGTATCTAGTGCAACTAGCTTTGGCTTAAAGAGTTCGATAACTATCAGTTTCGCAATTAATTGCATGTCCTTTTGCAACTAATAACCATTAGCCATTTCTTAATACTGGGCAAACTAGTACTTTTAGCTCTGATGCTTCCTCTTGCTTCCTTTCTCTTGACAATGCGGTTAACTAGCCTAAGGTTCTTATAGAACTATGCTTTCCAGTGCTGCACAAACACGATACGTATACGCCAGAACCCAGAGTTAATTAGGAATGCCTAGATGCCATTTCGCTTCAGACTCCAAAACACATCATCTGGGACCTAACGATCATTTCTGTGATAAGGATATTAAAAGTAAGACCACCTTAGAAATATACCCAGTTCTCTTGGCCTGGTGAGTGTATTGATATGGCTATGGCCAAGTGTTCGCGACTATGACGTGGGCGTCTTTACATGCGTAGCATAAGTACTAAATCAGTACCGAAATCTGGTCATAAAAATACCGCAAATATGCCCCCAATATGCTGTTACTGAACCGAAAATGAATTAAATAACTGGAAAGAAATCGCAACAATAATGCAGCTTTTTGTGGCACTTCTGAAGTTCCTTTCAAAGGCAACTGCAAAGCACTGCAAAAGGCCGCATCTCCACTGTATGTTACACATTAACTGCAAAGGTGTTCTATTTAACCGCAGTGGTACCGATGTTGATCTGGTACAGATTTATACAGATAAAAGAGGGTAAGCTTGAGGCTCTAGAAAGAAAACTGCACATGTATCGGAATTTATTCAAATGTTTTTTCGTCTAAACTGCCGATCTACTGCAGCTGATTGTTATACACAGATATCAGAGCAGCTGTATGCGGAATATGATTGCACTGTTTTGAAAGAATTTACTGACGTAATAATTTAGGTCACCGGTGAAATGCATTTCGCCCTGGAAATGGTTTTACTCAAGTAATTCGAGACAGAAGCAAGCACATAACACTCAAACAAGTGGACATAGAAAAGATGTTCACCAACTTAGAAAGCTACTCAACATCAACTCTGTAAGTTACTTAAACTTTGTGTTCATTGCTTCATTTCTCACGCAGATATTACGGCGCCACCATTAAATATCGATATTTCTACGAATTTCAACAATTAAGCCGGAGGAGAGAAGTCCAAGGTGTTGCAAATTTGAGTGCTATTAATGTATCTATAATAAATACATGCTTAGCACAAAATAAAATGTGAAATATAGCCATATGGTATATCTTTTATGCTTGGATATATGTTTGGATTAAAAGTGCTAGCAGAAAATATTTTGAGAATGGGTTCTATTGAGAAATGTGCTGAGCGTAACATTTGGTAAAAATATACTTCGCGGACTACACTTTGTTACTGTGTACTTGTACTTCGCAGTTTATATACAAATCGGTCATATCCGGTATACTACACAAACTATAAGCCGATTTAATGTTGTGTTATGTGATAGCGCCAGTTCTTCTGCAAAAGACTGTAAGCGTACCGTTTTTATCAATTCGGTACTCCTGCAGTACCTTTTAGACATATTGGAATTTGGTATGGGGACTTACTGAGAAATTCACTATTTAACAAATCTTGTATTGTTAGCTTTATAAATGCACCAATCCAAGACTCAACTGAAACTGGAACATTCTCCATCCATTCCCTCAGCTCCAAATGTTAGCTTCGTTCTGAGTGTTATCTCCTGTGTGTCATGAATGCATTAAGCTAATTCAGCAGCTAATGGCCCTTATATATATCATGCCATTCCCAGAGGCAAAATGACAAACCAAATTAATAGATAAAATGCCTCATGAAGAACCCTGCAATTCACACAGAAAAACGAAGACAGGCAGCAGAGTAACATCTCTTATTTAGCGGTATTTGCCAACAATGGCATGATATTATTACACAGAAAGCTAAGGGGTGTCTTTGAAACTACTACCATTAAAATTATTTTTTTTACAAATATCGCACTTCCACCTAAACACAATTTTGGAGCTGTTATCAGTGTCGAGCCAAAAATATATAATTTCTGCGAGGAAAACTTTTTATGTGTACAAAATTTCTTTAACCTCTTATTTGTACTTTGTGTACACTACTAATCTTCAGAATAATGGTTATTTATTTTCAAATATTTTAACCTGGCAATTTCTTTTACCAGTTGATATAAGTAACACGAGGCTAATAAGATCAATTTTCAGATGAAAGAGAACTCATTCAGCAGTATTACACACTGCAATTTCTCTGAATCTCTATTAGATCAACAAAATAAACCTTTTTCTCTATTTTGCATTGTTCTCAGAAACTCTTGTTCACAAAGAATTATCTTGAGCGTTGGTTCACAAAGTAATTATCTTGAGGCTTGAATCGTGAATTGGAACCATACGATTTATATTTGGAATAGTGGAAAACTGTTTAATAAATAAATGCCTTTGTCATCGCAACGGTACGATATGCTAAAAAGTTCCCTCTCTGTCATGTAATATCAGTTTGATATTGCTAATGCATTAATATTCGGTTTTTGTTTGTCATAATAGGTGTCTGTCTTATGTGCATATTATTGATCCCAAGGGTCACTTGGTGTCATATATGTTACCATGGATGTCCAAACAAACACGAAGAAAAGGGAGAAGTTTGTGGTCAGGAGGGGTAAAATTTTGTTAGAATTGGTTGGAAAGGCAATATGCATGCAGTACTTTGTTTCCAACCAAAACGGGATTCTTTCGAAACTTCACTCTATGTTTGGCTACGAAAGACACTACGGAGAAATTATATTTTTTAATATAACAAGTAGAGCTTTGTCCAGGATAAACATAGATAGTACATGGTAATCGAAGGCGGGAAAAAGCGGAAATGTAACAAACAATGTGTTGCAGTGACGATAATTGCTTATTCATCACTCACAAGCTTGTTGTAGCGGGATCGACTCACTCCGAGCCTGTATAAGAGGATAAAAACAAAACAAAACGTAGAAGGTTCCATATCACAGCAAATGACCTTAGTAACTCCACTTTTAAAGGAGTAGCAAATGCATCTGTATTATGTCAAATATCATCCAGTTGTGTAAGAGGGAATCTGATTTTTCCACATACAAAAGAGAAGGATTTAAATAAAGAATATCTCTTCAGAATTAGTAAATGACGACGTGATATGAACAGAGATAGCTTCAGTGCTTACAACAGTTAAAAAGAAAACATTAAGTAAAATTAAAAAGAAAACATTATGTAAAATATATGACCTGGAAATCAGCTATACGTACATTGGAAACGGTACGGGGTCACACTGGAGCATGTATTGCTCATAAAGACATCAAACCAAGCAGTAAATGCAAACTAGATTAGATAATTAACCTGCTTTGTGATGGTTCAACAGTAAACCTGCCATAGAAATTAGAATTTACAGAACAAGTTGGTATTAAAACATGGACTAAATGTGTTCATGCTTCTTGTCCAAGACAAGGGGATACCGCAACCATCCAATGGGTAATTGATATGCGACACGCCTGTGTTGTAATTGATATGCGATGCTCGGGTGTAGAGCTTTGCACCAGCACAGCATCAGCTCAGTGTTTGACGTACTCCGAACGACTGAAGATTTCGTTCTTCAGTGTTCGTGGTCTGTGATATGCAATTATATTATGAATTATTGATGAGCAATATTTACTGTAAGCAAGATGATCATAGCTTGCAATTTCTCATTAAATACATGTCGATACTTTTCTCAAACATAAGCATACTTATTCTCTCTGGACCTCAAGACTTAACAATTCACATTGTAACTGAAAGATAGAGTAATTTGAAGGTGTTCTATTGGTATTAAAATTAGGAAACAAATATTGATTTGATTTGTTATGCAACATTTTCTTGCAATACATTTGGCGTAAGAATATGTAAAAGAGGTAAATTGTATAAGTTCTTCAAGGCAAGAAATGCCCTTTTGTTGACAATAAATTACGTGTTTTATTGAGATTGTCAGTGTTTTATGCTTATAAAAATCCAATCCTTTTGAGAAATATTAACCTTCACAAAAAGTTCAAATTCATTATGAAGACACTGAATCAATTTATAATAATTTGCAATGCTTAATCCCGTGAAGAAACAATGTGATCTCAATCGCTGTATAAATTGTTCAACGCAAAGACTCCATTCCTGTGGCACGGTTAATCTTGGATTTCAGGGGCCACGTGGAGAATGTGGCAGTTTAATTTGCTTATTGCTAAGACCATTTCATTGCGTTCGACCATGCCGTTGGCTTTGCCAGAGGAGACTTAATTGTGTTACTGTTAGAACAGAGAATTTTTGAAAGAAAGGCGATCTTCCTGGTGTTGCCATAATTCCATGTTGGCATCCGTACGAAATCCTTTGAAGTAATTTCGAAGATTCTCTCTGGAAGTATCTCAAAGCTTTTAGTATGAAAATATTTGGTGATTGTCTTTATAGCGAACCCCTTCCACCGCCCCTTCTCTTTTTTGTGTGGATTTTATTTTAAGATGCAGCTTATGTAATCTTGCTTAACAGAAGAAAAGCAACACCTATATTCTTTTATCTGATCAAGAAGAATGCCATAAATAATACTTCTCTGTGCCATCAATTTGAAGCTGTAGGCATTAAGTACAAATTAAAAATTAATAATAAAAAACAAGTGGATTACAATGGATTCATTCCTACAATTCATCATGTCTTGCTAATTTGTCAAAGCACTTTCTCAGATTTTCATTTCTTATTTGATTGATTTGCATCCAAACAGTTAATTGCTGCTATGCCAAACGTATATTCCGAAATTGCATATTAGGGTGGTAACAACACTCGCTTTGATACCGGGTCCGTGGTAGTATTCTATTCCTACTTTCGTAAAAGAAAATAAAAGCTTGCGTGTCTATAAACAATTGTTAGACTGTACTCTGAATTATGTTATATTTAAATGATATAAGTAAAGACAACATCTGTGGAGAACTAACATTAAAAGGAATTTTCTTACTGACCTTTCTAATTACAGCACCAATGCAACATGTAACATATAGTTATAAACTGTGACTCATTTTGGTCACTGGTTATAAGCATTTAATCCCTTGTTTCTTACAGTCATTTCGAAATGTGAGCGATTCGTCTCGAAGCCTAACTGTCACGGATTGATCTTTCAGTTGCCTATAAATTAACTTTATCGAATCGGCTATAGTGTTATAGTTCAATCTGCATTTTACAGAAAAATGCTGTCGTGTTTCGCTGTCACGGCCAGACTTTTGACTACTCCTGTGCCAGTTTGCAGTTATCTTTTCACATATTGACAACATCACCATACACAGCCGTTTCTTTGCTATCCGATAAAGACAATCCATTCAAAAGCCGGCACATCGCTTATTTCGTAACGCGCTCAAATAAGTGGGCTAGTATATTAAATACTGTATCATCTACTTATTGATTACTTATTAAAACGTAACCAATGAATTCGTTTAGACCCGCAATTCAGCAAACCTTTAACATAATGTAACAAAGGAGAGCAATGATTCAAAGTAAGCCATAAAAACTTATCAATTCATCTTTCAAGTCGTATTATTTATTATTATCTACTTGATGGTCCTGAGGGAAAGATACTAATATATTCCAGAATGGTGATCAAACATGTCGAGAAAACTCTTTTTCAACAACCCTGCAATCTGACTACTTTTAAACAGGTTTTAGCTAACCTTTGAAGCATTTGATGCCTGGCTGTGTTTGTTCTAATGTTGCTTAAATAAGTGGTCACATCTTTCGAATTATTACACATTGAAGAAGAATAATATATTGAACAGAAATACATTTATCTTTATAAATATATAAAATTTTAGAAAGAGCAACAAACTATCTGATGCAAAGAGCCTGAACAACAACATTTTCTCGCCGTGAGCTTATTATGTGACAACAGGGTAATTACTAACGCACTTATGTTCGCATATAAAGCCTATTTGTTCGTCTCGTACGTCAGACTATTGCTGCGTTCCAATAGTTAATGAGGTTTGATACCACGACTTTGTAGGCTGAGTGGAAATGCGCTTTATAGGCTGCGTTTTCTTTTCCTGTACAAGTACATAGATACTTATCAAGGTTGAAAAGATAAAGGTTAGGACACGGAGTACCAATCAAAGGAACTTAGAAACACATCTAAGAGACAGGAAATTTATGCATAAATGCCACAAACCACATGAGATATGCGCAGTCATGTGCATTATGGCGATATAGGATTATAGACACCAAATGTTTTACAAGGAATTCATGTGTTACTAGACAACTTTTTTTACTTTAAAAATCATTTATAACGAATCTAATAGCAGAGATCAAAGAAGCTTCCAATAATTAAATGAAAATATATGAAATTTTGATGTATATAAAATTCCAAATTGAGCATTTCGAAGAAAAATATATGTCTGACTATGCTCAGTTTAATACAAGAACCCCCAAATTTAATGGTTGACAAATTTTGAATAAAAGTTTTCACTTTGCAAACAAATCATTAGCTGAGTAAGAAAATTGGAAGTTGACGTTGAACAAAGACATAGTAGCTAAATATATCATGTTTCATTATTTTCCAGAGCTTTTCGTGCACTGAAATTCACTGGGCGTGAATATGTATAACATGCAAAGAGAAAATAAACAAATTGGGTTAGTTTTGTAGATGGCAAGGTCATTGTCTGTACAGAAAAGGATAGAATTCTGGCAACAAAGTAGTTATCGGTTAATTGTAATTCATACTGCTGTCACGTAAATAATAATAGCAACAACATAGTCCCACGCAAAACACTACTAACACCACAGTCACAAATAAAACGCAGGTCCCATGCAGAGTCATGACTGAAATATCAAAGAGCAACAATCCAAACCAAATGCTACGTTACTGTCACTGTTGCAAGTAAACTGCTAAGCATATTGTGCCAAACCATACAGGCGTTGAAATATATAATACACTGCAGTACGGGGCTACCGCAGGGATCACTTCAAACATAATAACACTTTTTAAAAAAGACCATCTTAAAATCTTGCAGTTCTCTTTAATAATGCATTTCAACTGATGCCAACCTTCTTGCAGGGACTCCTTCATGTCCTAGTATTGATTCAGCTTTGTTTCAATAAAGAACAAAGGTAACACAGTACGCATAATCATACATTTAACTAGAATTTAAGGATAAAGGATAAAGCATAAAGGATATGGATAAAGGATAAAGCACTAAAATATTAGTGAGAATCTTTTTTCTTGTGAAACTAAAACGTGTTGACGCCGGTAATCCTGAGGCAATCATAGCGATACAAAACATGCCAGGTTTTCATTTGTGACTAGAATAATAAATTGCATCTAAGGCAATCGTGAATCCATCAGTCTAATTGTTAGATAGCTTGACGAGCAGCCACATTACATTCCCACTCGTACATACTTATACAACGAATTACGCAACTGTTGTTGGTGGTATCTGTTATGCGGTTGCATTTGACCAAAGAGCCTATGTTGTTTCATTCAACTTAATGAGAGTCGTAACAAGATCTTCACCTAAACTATAGATATAAGAATAGGGACAGAGTATACAACTCGGAGGATTGACGTGTTATAAACGTTGAATGACGAAAAGAGGGGCGACGCTGCGTAGATGTCAACAGAGGTTCCAACAGAGACATTCTTACCTAGGTAAACATGTGACGTTGGGTAGAATTTGGGTAGACGTAGCGACGACATGGACATTGGTATTTGGAAGCACATAGAAGGGAATTAACTCCTGTTCTTGGACCTTCCCTTGTGCTGGAATATGTACGAAATGACTATTTTATCTTTTCCTTTTTCAAAAGATTTTTACATTTAAATCATCAGTTCTACTTATTTAAAAAAACTGTTATGGCTCGCTATTACGTCTATATGATAACGTTGTTTCATGGCTGTGATTTCATTGTCTATACAACGTCCGAGAACGACGTTTTCGCGACTTTCGTATATAGCCAAATTCCGACGTCTATCCAACAAAAATGCATTGGAAAAATGTCGTCAATTGGATGGAGCAAAAAACACAAATTGTAATTTTTTTAGAAAAGTTTGAAATTTGTCGACAGAGATTGTGATTTCAAATAGACGTTGGATAGACGTCATAATGTTTACTGGGAAGATAGCAAGGCTACCCGTCTGTAATAGTGTGATCTTCCACCGAAGCAGGATATTTACAAACTAATTTTAGTTACACTCTCATACCTAATTGATAGTCTACAGCAATTGCAGGTTCAGATTCACTTCCCTTCGACTGTGATGTGCCTCGGTTTAGCTCACGTGATTTGGCTTTAGCTTCGTCATAGCTGTCAGGGGGAATCATCATCTGAACGAACTCTTTGGGCACATCTCGCAGTGAAACGACCTCCAGTTTCACCTCAGCACACTGTCCTTGGAATTCCAAAATTCTGTACAGTTGAAGCTGCGCACTGTTTAAGGCAAACCAATATCCATCTTTCTTTACAACTTGGATCTTTGGAAATTCCCCTTTGCGTTTTAAATACATATCCAATAATTTTTGTTCCAAAGGTTGTTCCGCAAAAATTTCAGGTTGTTTTGAACATAAGAAATTAATGGAAGACGGAGCAAGACTTTGCTCTTGGGTAATTCCTTTGACAACAACACTAAACAAACGATTTAGGAATCCCATGGCTAGATATTGTTTAAGAATCAACGAACAGTTGCCATTCTACGTTGTTTATGGCAAAATCTTCTAATGTCTCTATTATCATTATCTTTCCTTTTATATACTTAGTAGGTCTTCGTCTCGTTGTACAATTATCCTCACAAAAATACTGTGCTTCGATATGAGTGATTTTGATTTCAGTTATATTAAGCATACCCAAACAGTGATCTCTGCGTTGCTCAAATTCTTATCTGTTATACTAGCAGTGTTTGCTAATACATTTTTCCTCAGCACGCATTGCCTTTTGCTAGCCAATTTCCTCTATAAACCAACGATGCTTTGAGAATAAATCGGGCAAATAGAGTGGCAACTGTTTATGTCAGAAGCCATCTATTCACAGCAATGGGCCAAAGCAGTGCGAGCTCGCCTTGTCTTTTAAAATCTCTTGTTGGCATTCACTGGTGCATTTTCAGACCAGATTCGATTCAACGTTGAAAGTCAGTTGCCCATTTAGATTCTTCGTCTTTTTTCTTTTTGTTCTTATTACTTTGCTTCCCTGGCAGCTTGTGTGATGATAACGAGATCTCTTTAATCTTTGGCATTGCGGTTGGTTTATGCGTAATAACAAATCCAATTACACTGGAAAGGAAGACACTGGGGAAAACGAGAGAGAGAGAGAGAGAGAGAGAGAGAGAGAGACAGAGACAGAGACAGAGACAGAGACAGAGAGACAGGGAGAGAGAGGGAGAGAGAGAGGGAGGGAGAGAGATGGTTGCAATATGTTGAAACATCTTTTAAATGTTGCGCTTTATGATCTAATGACCCATTCTATCACCTGAAAGATGTGCATATTTTGATCAACATTGACACAAGTTCATTTCATGTAATGCACATTGCAATGCTAAATTAACCCCGCCCTCCCCATTCCATTCCCTATATGGTTGCTCCTAAATACCCACAGCTGGGATCAATCACATGTCAGTTACTCAACATTGCATTAAATGAGGCATCACCTTGTATGCCAGATGAACGTCGGGAAAAACACAGATTTAACTTTAGACAGACGTCAGAAGATATTGTTGAATAGAGATAACAAAGTCATCATTCTTGAGACCATGCTTTTATAAAATTACCCCTTCCCCCACTTCATCCAAGTGCCCATGAACTCACTCTCATGTCTGTTTTTTTAAGTAGGTTATAAAAACATTACACGCCCGTCACATTTTTATATTTAAGTCGTCATTTTGACCTAAACACAAAAACCATCATAAGAGATCTATAAAAATTGCAATTTTTAGTAAAGTATGATAGGATGAGGTCAGTTCATGTTTGACGTTGATACAATGCTAGGGGAACATATTTTTCGTTTTTTTCTGTTTAGAGGCATATGTGCAACCAGAAGAGATTCGCGACTTTAGCTGTCTTACTGGGTTGTATATGATAGAGCCATCGTGTTTTGAGCTAGTATTGTTTGCATATCTATGCTCACGGTAAAAAGAGAACACGATTTTGTGTATGAGTATAGATGATGCATTAGAACTTGAAGAATGTTGTGTTATCATGGCAGATTTGTGGAATATGACCAAAGTCGCACAGTAAAGTTCAAGGTCTGAATTTTATATAGTCTTTAGTAGAAATAGTTATAAAACAAGTTTAAAAGCAGCTTTCAAAACATTGTAAGATCAGTACGGCTTTGGTCTTATTTCTTGATATAGAAATACCATTGGCATATATTAAGCTGAACTGTAAGGTCCAGGAAAAATAAAGATTACATGTCTTGTAGAAAATATCACATATGTAGCATAACAACACTTAACTGCTTCCACGCTGGCCAGAAAGTTAAAAAAATCCGTGGTTAATTCCATTACTCGTTAATCGGTTAAGCAGTGAAGCCTTCAATCACAAGAATAACTATCATTCAATTATTGAATTGCAATTCCTTTAAATCGTATTGAGCGAACTGAATTAAATCTTGGCTTTTAAGACGTATCTGTAGTGCATTGGTCTATCAGTCCTTAGTTGAAAAGGAATGCAATTGGAATATTCATCAAATTGCAATTAGCAGAAGAAATAAACAGAGGTTGCTGAAATTGTGATAGTGCTCAGTGTTCAGCCATCAATCGCGCATAATATTAGTAAGAAGCTATTAAATTGGCATTTTGTGTTATTACAATTGTCTAAGTTTCCTTAAGAAGTCATAGAAAGCAAGGCTACAGTGATAGCCTCATAGATACTTAGATATTGATTGAGTTATTACATTAGTTCATTGTATCCTTAACTATAAACAGATACCCTGTGGCAGACTTCAGGTTTTTAACATATTAAGCAATGGGCTTAGAGCGAAATGGGGCTTGGTTGTCATCTAATGGCAATGTCACTGAAAGAACGATGAATTGAATGCAAGCATTTAGCAAAATACGACTGCAAGATAGTTCATCAAATAAACTGTCCATTACTGTGTTGAAGGAGTTGGGTTAATAAGGTTTCTTGCGTGGCTCAAATGTGGGACATCTATCGGAACATTTGACCGCGCGATATTTAGTCAGAATTTTGTAACTGTGTATTTTTATTTATTTTATTTATTGTCAAACAAAAACTAAGCGAATGGATTAAGATAACAGCTGACCTTTTTAGCAAATGTATCACAATGAGTATTTAAATAACAATTAATATAATAAAGAGCCAAAAAAAGTTTAGCCCCTCCTCCCACTGATTTTATGTATGGAATTCAAACTTTAGTTTTTTCAAGCACAGAAAGTAAAAGGCATATAGGTAAGAAAGAACCGGCATTGATAATTCTTTGGTTGTTTCGTTCAGGTGGCGTGGCATGCTATGGATCCGCTCTCTTATTTCTTGGAGCGGTATGTTTTCCCATTCTCCCAGCAACGCAATGTTCAGTTCCTGTGCGTTTTGTGGTCGAGGATTTCTTGATGAAACTTTCCTTCCGATGACATTCTAGACATGTTCAATTAGGTTGCAATCAGGACTTTTGGCAGGAAATAGCATCCATTCAACATTGTTTTGCTGTTCCCTGACGACTCTGGCTATGTGAGGTTTTGCATTGTCATCCAGATAACGGAAATGGGCACCAAGTGCCTGCTGACCAAACGAAATGGCAATATGGCGCAGAATGTCATCTCGATACTTCAGCACGGTGAGGGTATCGTTCACGATATGGAGCTGTGTTTTACGCTGATAACAAATTCCACCCCAAACCATGACACTCCCACCGCCGTACCTGTCCACTTTACGGACGACTCTGTAGATGTAGCGCTTCCTGGTAAGATGTCACACGCCAATTCTTCCACCAGAAAGAGATGTTAAAGGGGGATTCGTCCGTGTACAGCACTGTTTGCCAATCGTTCAAGCCACGGTCTCTATACTCGTTTGCCTTGCAGTCTTGCTGTTTGTTGGCTTCGGTTAGACTGGGAAAAGTAGCGGGTCTATAGTTTCTCATTCCAGCTTCTGCTTGTCGATTTCGGATGTTCTGCTCAGAGAGATTAAGACGGAGGTTACGTCGGAGATGACTCTGAATCTCTGTGGAGCTAACAAACGGATCCAGTCGCGCTTGGTTGGCGATGGCACGGTCTTCCCACGGAATTGTGGACGAAGGACGGCCGGCACGAGGTCTGTCAACAACATCGTTTGTTTCATTGTAGCGATTAAGGCACTTTTGAACGCCTGCTTTGTCTCGACACATGTGCACGGAAATGCGATGAACAGACAATCCATCATCGGTGGAAACGATTCGCCACCGTTCTTTTGTAGTCAAAGCCGCCCTTTGTCCCGGACTTGCCCGCAGCCTATCCGGTGGTCGATTGTGTTTTCTTCTGTAAACCATGTTTGAAACCATGCGTTTTGATGCGCGTTCACTCGACACTGCCCTTTTACAGGGAACATGTAGACAGTCGACAGACAAAACATGCTAAGGGCGACAAAGTGACTCTGAGTTGCTTACGAACTCCACACCTTGAAATCAGCATGTTTGTGCAAAACCCAATCAACAATAGACTTCACACCTTATAGTGTAAGAGTCTACGCTCAGTATTGCATTACAATTTGTACTTCAATGAAATTCATAAGTTTAAAAACTATGCTTTAATGTATATGCCTATGGTGCAGATAGGGGGGGAGCTTAACTATTTCGGATACATATAATGGTGCTTAGTGATCAAATTGTTAATGGCTAAAATGTCTACGAATACATCTTTAAAGCCAAATTTGGAATTACAGTTTATTGCAAGGACATTTAACCAAGTCATTGAAGCTACCAGCGTGATCGACAGCTTAACTGCTTAACTAATCAACGAACAGTTAAACAGAATTAATCACAAAAGTTTGATCTTATGGCCTGAAATTAAGAAACTCCTTACATTATAAATTTCGATACAGAGGACAATTCAGACTGGACATTGTTCGGCCAACTACAGTTCTTTTTAGTGATGCTGACTTTTATTCGCCAGCGTAAATGACGTACGATTTATCTCAAGAACGTTGCTTGTTAAGTGAAATCCATTAAAAAAAATTTTAACATCCGTCTATGAAATCAAATCTTAACCATTTCTAAATCTGTTTAGTTCATTTTGAGAAATCACTTAAGTGATGACTGCCTCGTAAAGAACCAGCAATCACACCTAGAGACGAAGATGTGTCACTGTTTACATTATTTAAAGATTTCAAGAGAAATTAAATGATAATTTTAGAACATATATTTGCCCAATTAAATTAATAATACTATGCCTGTGTCACTGTAAAAACTCTCTTTAATTCTGTAAATTAAGGAGAGTTTTAATTAAATTTGTATTTGTATTTATAATTTTCGTATTTTGTAGTTAATAGTAGATTCCTTCTACATTGTAAATATACTGCCTTCACTTGAAGGTATCAGTGGTTTGTTTGCTTGCTTACTTGATGTGTAACGTCCCGTTCAGCAATTCGGACGCACTTGCTAAAGGAATAAGTAGTAAGAAAGGAGGAAGAATGAAGAATAGTAAGAGAAGAGCCAGAAAGAAGAAATTTCAATTAAAAAAGCAGTGGGTCTATTCTTAAGACTCCCATAACCCACAGGAGAAGGTATCAGTAGTTTTTCTCATCAGTCCTGTTATGTGTATAATCACATGTGCAAAGGCTCATTCAAAATGAGTCAGTACCTGGTAAATATTTAATGAAGAATTAATGTCTGAATACTCACAAATACGTCTAAATACGCAATGTTAGAGATATTTCAATTTCCAATTACACCTGGCAACCTCTAATTAGTGTTAGTTCTCTGTGTACATATTTATTAAAATAGCAATTTCTGAATACGTCACAATACCTCTAAATACTGGGAGTTAGAGATATTCCCAATTACACCTGGCAACCTCTGATTAGTGTAAGTTCTCTGTACTTTTTGTGATACCTCTAATTTAAAGCAAAAGGATGAGTTTCATCTCTTAATATTTGTGTCGTAAAAACGACTGAACATTTTAGGGTGGCCAGAGAAAACATTTTATCCACATTTTAAGGTTCAATGCAAGTGGAAACTGATGTGTGACTGTGTTCATGAAACTATATCAAGCTGCACAGAAATAGAAATGCTTCTCATTAATTAAGAACAAATTGAGTTTCCTATGGCTTACAGTTGTAAAATTCAACCTCTGGGTTGTTATTTGGAAATAGAAGTATTGATTCACTTGTGCTTTGCCTATTGTTTGTTTTGCATCACATCGCGCACTTTAAGTTCATTTAGTATTCCTTTAGGATCACCAAAAAAGCTCACGATCGTTCTATCTTGATTACTTGGGACATGACATGTCCCTAGAGAAATTTATTATAAATACAACCTTTTATCACATCGTATCTTTAGAATCTTGAATAAAAAGTGCTTGATTAAACATATTATTGGTTTTTACAAAGCTTCAACATAGACAATTTTAAGAGGTACACAATTTGATAACATTACCAACAGTTTCATTAACTGATGTAAGTACACAACATTAAAAATGATACAGATTGGATTGCTTAGTCTGGTGTGTAGTTGCTGGAACCGTATCACCAATATCGGGATTTCTACACCTTAGCCTATTGGAAAAATTATGTAAAGAGGGTATGACAAGCATGCAGTGTAAACGTCACATATTTTTCATCACGTGTGGTATCCTGCGTTTAGAATATATAAAGATTCATCTCCATTTAAATAACAAGCATATAATCGTGAGCTACTTTCTATTAATTTGTTGTATTTTTACTATTTTTCTTTTCAGAACCATTCATATTCTGATGTCTTCAGCATTGTGCGTATGACGCTTTTTTTTTTTGCTGTTTACCAACTAGTACAATTATTGTCTGCTGCGTAACCGTATAATCATTCCAATCCAATGTTGGGACGACGATCAATATACAATTAGCATTATTAATATTGTTCATATTTTCTTTCTGTCTATATATTTTTCAAAGGTATCTGAAACTTTTGTTACTAGAAACATAGGCGCCATATAAAGAGTGGTATTTGGCCCCAATTTGCCCGACGTATTGTTAATGTACTAGAAACACATCGTTTAATATTTCACTTGTATTGTTCATTTTTCCCTGTTTTTTGTTATATCGATTATTACAGTTTGTTATTGTAATGCACTTTGTAGGCATCACAAAGCTGACAATTTTGTCACCAGAGAAAGGTTTGCGAATGATGTTTCTTTTGTTTGCTTTCAAAAGCTCTCATTTACAGCTTCTAACCTAACAGATATGATCATAAAATCGCATTGGCATGGTTACTTTAAGTGACGTATTTTGCTGACAATAGTCTCGACAAAAATAGTAATTTGTAATATAAAATTAAGATATGGTATTTTAGAGGATAAATCTGGGCAAAAACACTAATTTCTGTATCCATTCGTGCATAGTACTTTGTGTTTTTCATTTAATGACGATATAAATTCATTATATATAAAATTAATTCATCTCTGCAAACAGTATATTATATTGTAGAAATTTCTCGATAACGGTTATGTAATGAAATCACACTCTAAGAATCAATCCGGTCGGATCAAAATATGATCAGCGAAAAATCTTGCACACCTGTTTGTACACTTGGCAGAACTTTGCAAAAATACTGCCTGAAAGCGTTTGTCGTCTAATTTGTGTTTTCACTAGTTTTCTTGGAGATTTCTTGACCTAGCCGACTTAATTCGTTTTTTGACTGACACCGGCGGAATTATCGAGAAAAACGATCCTATGAGTAGGCTTATTATGAACAATTGGTTACATACATTTAAATTAATTTCATGAAGGCAGCTAGCGTTATCTTTATCCCTAATAAACTGCGAGCAAAGCATATCTGTCGGATGCAAATCATCATTAAAAGGTGTCACCAATTTTTCTTTCAATGAAGATTTTAAAAGGTATTCTATTTAACTAAAATATAAAACTGGATATGTAGAGAAGAGTCTCGTGCTTAGAAGTACGGACAGATGCTATATCTGTTTACCTCTCTTTTGTAAGAAATCTATTATTATCAAATCACACTAAAGACAGCAGCCGCAACGACTTAAGAATCCTTTCTAAGTGTAAAACCAATCAGGGACCGAGAATCTTTGTCACTTGTATGACAGAAAACAGATATTTGATCACAGCATCGATCTAATGGCAATGCCAGACTAGAATGAAAATAAACGTCACGGCTTGATTCACAGTGGCAATATAATTTTAAATATTCCCATAGGCATCGTTTGATGAAGTAGGCATTTTATGCTTCTTTTTCTTTTTTGTTCATTTTTGTCCAATTAAAGTGAATGCTTGCGTTTTAAATGTGAGTCCATTTTTTCTGTATGGGTTGTGATCTGCACCTTTTATGTTCCTTATACAGATACGCTTTCGACAAACGCAAAAGTATGTTGGAATAAAACGCAAAAAATTGCAATTTTTTATTGTGACTTATTGCATTTTATTGCATCTGGTCCCGAACCAATATTTCAGAGGACCCGTTCATTTTGCGACACACAGGACGCGTTTTGTTTTATTTTTTCTGCAACAACACTTTGTTTTTTTTCGAAATTTTTTTTCGAATTTTATTACGACTTATTTTGTGTTTGTCGCAAGCGTATCTGTATTTGTTCTCATTTCTACTTTATCACGAAGAATTGTAATGCGGTTCTAAGCAACAGAAATTTATTGCTCAGTTTATTTCCTAACATTAATTTTGCTTTAGTTTTTTTCTGTATTGCTACACTTTATTCGGAATTTAACTAATGCAAGCAAGTAATCTCTTGAAACATACATGTTATTTGAGCTTTTGCTTGTGCAAAATATATTTAAAAATATATTTAGAAAGAATCGAAAGGACTTTTTTGGTTATATACTTTTGATGAACGTGTTTTTCGTCTGGAAGGCCGCAATAGAACATAGTAAAGTTACTATCATTTTAAGCTATAGCACATTAAGCGATATCCAAAGCAGTAAGAACATTTTTAAGCTATTTCAATACAGATAATGTAAAGAATTAACATATCTTTATTCATAGGAGTCTGTCGTGTACTGATGCACAGGCTTCGGCCTTGAGGTATACTTTACAAGATTTAAGCCATATGAGCATATGGTGTCATGAGAAAAGCATTAATAACACAAACTTTCTGTGCACATTTATATCACTGATATAATTTAAAGAAGAAAAATCATGGACAATTAATTTTGTAAATAAATTAATATGCCGTTTAAACACTTAGTTCGATACAGCACGTACTCTCTCTCACCTTACTGTAAAGGAAATCGTGCATTTCGTTGTTGTTCAAGTCGGAATTTGGACGTAACTGATAGGCCATTAAGAATCATACTCATCTATTTCACAATTGCGATATCACTGAAAAAGTACGTTTTTTTAGAAAAAAAATCAGTTGTATCACACTTGGTCGGCAAGGTTATTGCTAGATTAGTCATCGTTACCTCCTCACAGTTGTTACTTGTTACCAGGTAAATTATGGTGTGTTCAGTCTAAGTACTTTTGTATTTCAGTGGTACTAGTATAACGCCGAGAGAATTTACAGATGTAAGAGTATTGGTATTTACCTTCCTTGAATCAATGTGCCGTATTAAATTTTCTCATATAAGTACCTTATACTAGTATAATCATTTAAATTACACCCTATGCATCTAAAAAGCTGTTCCAGTAAAGAAACATTCATTATTATTGTTGGTAGTAACGTTTTCGTGCTGTAAGACTTTGTCAGAACTTTCTTAACCAGCAAATCTATGTTGAGGAAGCTTTAAAAGCATCTTTTTTTAACAACATGTGACAAAACCACAAAATTCTAGTTTGGTTGAGAAAGCACCACCCTGTCGACTGCTTGTCCATCTGTTTTTAAGAGGCAATCAGAAGACATCCCAAAATAATGACACATAATCATGATACCTTTATCATACCTTTCAGCTGTCGCAAACAATTGTCGTCATTCTCCATACTAATGCGTTGTATAAACGAATATTGTTTAGTAAGCGTGTAAACTTCGTTAGACAAAGTCATACTACTGCGTTCAATACAAGAACCATACAATGGGAGGACATCTCAAATAAATTCAATGATGTATATAATCGTTATAAAAACTGATGAAACGTTTGAGATTTTTGTGTTAATGGAAAGCACCTTATGAAACCAAAGAAACGTCTAAGGCAGAAGAATTGCGGCATAAAATTATAGTTCAATATTGACATTCAAGCAAAGTGTTCGGCAAGCACAATGTGCCGGATAATACACGGCAGTACAAGTGCATCATTGTACCTAGCTGCTTAGTCATGCGACATACTACATGAGCGCATATAAATACAGCATTGTAAGGATTACGTATTGCAAAAAATGTACTCACTGATCCAACGATTGAGATAAGAATCAAACGAAAACCTCAGCCACAATGAGTAAGTGGTTAATATGTACTCCCAAAACAAATACTCCTACAAATACCAGTACATCTTAGTTTAATTGAGAATAGCAACTATTCAATAGCATGTGAAATCTTAGCCTTTCTTGATTTTATTGCAAAACAACATTAACAGTGAAGAGAAGAAAAGGTTTATGACAATTTATGTAATGACAATTGTCACGTTCTTTTCAACATTACTGCAGTATGATAACATGTTCATAATATCATCGCATCCTCTTTTGACATAGTTACCGAAGCACTCTATCACCATAGCACAACAATCGTCACATTACTATCATCACATCAATACCACATCACCGCATCAATATCACATTATCCCATCAGCACCACATCAACACATCAACATCACATCACCATAAACATCACATCACCACATCAACATGACTTCTTAACATCATCATATCACCACATGAACACCGCATCACTACATGAACATCGTATCTCCACATCAACATCATATCGCCACATAAACATCACATCACCACATCAACAACCTATCGCCACATCAACATCACATCACCACATCAGCATCGCATCACGCAAAATTAGCGTTTCATTACTTTATATTGATCATAGCCTCATCATATTTGTGCCAGCGCATCATCACCACATTATCACCACAGTAGAACATAATAATTATCATATCATAACATTAACATATCGTCATTACATGATCCGGAAAGTTTCCGAAAATTTCAACAATGTCATTATCATGTCGCTATCGTAAAAAATAAGTTAAAAATAGTGATTTTGTCTTCGGTTGGTCAAAATATTCCTCGTAATTGTTGTTTGTTTCTGCAACAGGGACAGAACGATATTCTGAAAGATCTTTTTAACAACACATGTCTATTTGAATATTTAAAGTAAAATTTTAATAAGTTGCTTGTTTAATTGACAACTCTGCCCAGTGTACAAAAACTCATTTATGTCATAAATAACTAGATATGAGGACATTTCAGGTTTTGTGCGGTTGAAAAGGCGGTAAATCGATAAAGAAGTGATGTGTTACGTATCTCATTTTCAGGTTCATGTTACACATCCAGACCACAAATTGTAGCATTGACCAATAACATTTAAGTTCCTTTAGATTGGCGGCAAGGACTTATCAATATAGATATAATCGAGATGTGCATAGTACGTGGCTCCCACATTGAAGCACGAGCCCCAAGTCAAACGTATAATTAGATTATTATAAATACTGTGGTTAAGCTCTTTTGCTCATTAAAATTTTCCTATACTATATAAAGATATGCTATATACCGATCTTAAATAATTCATTTTTTAGTTTCTTTCATGCATTTCTTTCAAATAACAAGTGATAGACTGAAGCCATGTTTGTATGTACGCATAGTATACACCTGTGGGTGCTTTAACTTTTTAACATGCAATTGCTATTCTACAGAGTGATTGGCAACTGAATTCAATGTAGTGCAGAGAACAGATCTAGATCACCCTCGTGGAACTCGGATTGATACAATAGGAATATTTTGTAACTAAGAACGCAGTTACTGAAATGAAGTGATTAAATGTTCCTAATTTTTGTTTTCAAATTTTTTTTTCTTTCAAAAAGTAACGTTGTACCCTAACTGAGTTCATGTAATATTAAAATCCACATTGTTTAAGTGAAATCTGTTGATATTGATGCAAATACATAGTCAACTCAAGAGCGAAACCAGCATATTAAATCACTGTGAATCGCTCTTTTCAATTTACTGCCCGGTATTATCATAGAACCATCCATGAATAAAGTTTTTCATGAGATATATATAAGATTGCATTCCCCAACCTATGCATAAAATTAAATGATCAATGTTTGCATGGAACGTGTGTAACAATCTACATATAAAAACTGACATTTCTTCTGTTCATTTTCCTATAACAGATTTCCTACTTGTAATACAGTTTGTTTTTCAACAATTAAGCAATTTATCTGCCATTAATTTTATACAGTTACATTGTTGTATTTTGTCACTTGCAAACGTAATTAATAATATTTTTAACGCAAAATGGTTGAATAACAGTGTTTTTAGATTCAACCTATTATGTTTGGCGTCTTCGTTTATGTTTCAATACGGACAGGTATGTGAAATATTGATGTGGTGCATTTGAAAAACTACTCGTCAAAAGAGAATGTAGGCCTAGGTTTAGAGGGTGGTATATAAGTAACCAGACCTAAACATCATTACTCCAACAGATAAGAAAAGAATATGGATTTCCCGATTCGATGATTTGTCAAACATTTTTTGTCTTGATATCCCTACCTTCACGAAATAAACCAGCCTAATTGGAAGGCGGGAAAGAATTGACTGCTGCAACTTAAACTGTACAGGATACAGTTTTCTTACTTTTGAGAAACTCCTGCAGTAGATATTTATCGTTTTTCTGTGATTCGAAACTTCACTACTGTGTAGTTTATGGCAAGGAAAAGGGATTTTTATAGCTATCTGCATGCTTAGAAAACGCGTTGTTAATGTTTGCAATTGTAGTTCTTGTATCAGTTTTTTTGCTAAACTTGTTTTCTAAAGCTTTTCCTGTTAGAGCTTTGATTGTGCCCTTGCAAACTAGTTTTAGTTTTTACAATGCTGAAAGAAATGATATGACAAACCTGTTAATGTACTCCTCAGTTTTTAGAGTCCCTGTTAGTTTAGTTAAAGGTTATCAATATTACTCAGTCAAGCCTGCGCCTCGCATCTGTTTTCTTATGTGTCTGAGTCTATTCTTAGCAAGTCATAAGCCTTATATAGGCACAATCAATTGTAAGGTAACCATTTGCTTTAAAGTAGCTACAGGCACCGTAAAATTTGTAACACCAAACGATAATTTTCTGAACTTCTGTATAAATCAAAACTCGAAAGTTTATCTTATTTTATCTATCAGCTAGACATATCCAGTAGGTTAGATCAAATATCATGGAATTTAAATTTTCAAAATTATCGCCCATTTTTCGGTCATTACCTGAAAAAAGTCGTTGACATGCAGGAATGAAAAACACCAGCAATAATTAAAAAGGTGATATCTTAACAAGTTGCTTAATGATGGTTGGCATGATATATACTATACGTGTTAAATTATAGATTAGAGTGTGCAGTAGTCTATGCATGGATATAGGACCGGAAGTGCGGTCCTATATCCATGCATAGACTACTGTGTGCAATAGATGTGTTTAATTTTTTGGTACTTATTTTAAAAGAACCCACTGTGTACATATTTTAACCTTTTTTTGATGTTTTCGCAAAATTTCCTCTTCATTCTTTATGACTTTAATAGTAAAATATAAATAACATAGAAAAGGGGATGTTTCTGACAGTCGAGATTTCCTTTTATATGTGAAAAAATAAAATTCATTTGTCACTTTCTTTTGCGTGTTTCTTTCACTTCAGAAAAACTTTTCTTAACCTTGATTAATGGTAAGAATCTGGATGTTTAATGTTTGTAAGGGAAATTGCAAACTGAGTAACATCAACCGTATATATATATATATATATATATATATATATATATATATATATATATATATATATATATATATATATATATATATATATATATATATATATATATATATATATATATAAAATAAACAAAAAATGTTTAGGTTGAATAACAAATTATCATATTGCTTGAAAGGAAGTGTTTTATAAAAAATATTGCACATTGAACCTATAAACGTACATTTTAACAGAATATATATCCCACCATCATTATATATATAAATAACTGTATTTTCCAACTAACGTGTCGTTTCATATTTATTACTGATCTCAGTCAGTGGCATGGAATGGCTTCAGGAAATGCGCCATAAAATTTGACGGAAACTCTTTGTAGTGATATACAGCTGTCGTAAACATCAATTAATGACACTGATTTGGTGTGTAGAACTGAATAAACTTATTTATTTCAGACAAGAAGATCGGGATAGCTGCCAAAGAGAACGTTAAGACGTTGTTCAGTTTAAACTATGCACATATCTTTCTGAGCAAAACGTGGCACCTTCAAGATATTTTCTGGACTCCTCATGGTTAGCGATGTTCAATAGACTTTTGTGAACCATCTAATGCCGTTCTGTCTTGAGCTGGGTTATCACGCGACTATTACAATTTGCAGCTACTTTTATCTTACATGTGTTACCTGGTTACTTTTGAGCAGCCCTTAAATATCAATGCGCCAAGCGGCAGTGAAGTGCCCCATAACCCGATTACACAGTCCTTTGCTCAATGCTACCATCATTTCTCTCCCCAATCCCATATTGCAGTGCCTTCATTGGTAACACAATTGTAAAGTTGTGTCTGAAATGACCTAATACCTTTATGTCGTTTGAACGGAAAACATAAACAAGGATCTTGTTGTATGGAATTTTGTTCCCTTTGAAAAAAAAAAACAACACTAATACCATTAAAAACATTCATACAAGTGTGTGATGGATTTACTTTTTGGAAAAAATTTCGTACAATAGTTTTCAGGATAAAAAAAAAAAACAAAGCAAAACAAGAATACGTGGAAGGGACAAGCAGAAGATTACTTACACTTACAAAGGTAGAGTCAATGCCATTCTTCAAAATTGAATAGATAACATGGTTCTTTTTCTAATTTGCTTATCTATCCACTTATCTCGCACTTCACTTACAATAACTTATGTATGGCATAGCTTCTGACAACATAGCGCAATTATTACACAGTTAATTTCAAACATAGTTGATTTATAAATAGAACAGAGCTCAAATATATCATAGTTCAGAAGGTGTGGCATTTGTTTTATAATTCTGTTAGATAACTTTTCCCAATGTTTAGAAGTTTTAAATGTTGGAAAGCGTTATATGGCATAGCAAATTAAAGCCACACCATTTTCAGTTGGTCAGACTTTAAAAATATTTTATTTTATTTTCAATCTCAAGAGATCCGTAATTATATGTATAATTATATATATATATATATATATATATATATATATATATATATATATATATATATATATATATATATATATATATATATATATATATATATATATATATATATATATATAAGAGAGAGAGAGAGATAGATAGATAGATGGATAGATAGAGAGAGAGAGAGAGAGAGAGAGAGAGAGAGAGAGAGAGAGAGAGAGAGAGAGAGAGAGAGAGAGAGAGAGAGAGACTAATTTCATTAGTTTTTAGTTTGATCACCAGTGATCATTATTACACATTAATAAAAACACATTGAGGCAGTGCAGCTTATTTAGCTGTTACTTAGGCTTTAAGGTCATCTTCTGTAAAGCGTTTTATGCTACTATAATCGGTAAATTCGGTGGTGGGGGTGGGGGTGGGGGAGGATGCCCTGCTAAAGAGTGTGCCATTTGAGTTATGCTCAACTGTATATTGCTCGGATTGTTTTATGTCCGTGCCATGCTGACTCAACCTGGGTAAATAGATGGGATAAGAGCAAGCGCAATTGACCTATTCTAATAATTACAGGTAAAGCCGGAAAACAAAAGATTGCATCAAGCTAAAAGGCAATTTTATGGTCTGACAAGGGAACTCTATGTATAAGAAATTAAGAAAGGTATAATTAATCGAAAGTGATTCAGGGCCCACCGCAGCTATTTGACGTATCTAATATTGCCATAATGTTTTTCAGTCATGTGTTCTCTATCATTCAGCGATCACTTGGAGTAAAGTTTTTTTCTGACATTTTCATGTAATAGAAATCTCCTTCTTACACAGAAAATGATTCTAGAACTGCTTATGTTTTTTTTCCTCAAATGGATTGTGGGCTCTCGTGGAGTTATGTAATTTATACATTTGAAGCTCATCAAACAGTCAAAATGCACGTCAGCATATTCTACCGAAAATAAAAACACTATAGGCTGTTTTTATATATGCTGCAGTTATCAAGCGACATCAATTGTTTACTATTTTAATGTATATTATTTACATTTAAGATGAAAAATACCTAAATATAATCATGGAATTACCTATCACACTTTAAAATAGCGCATGACTTGCTCTGTCCTGTGTGTCAAAGGCAAAGCATAGACTTCTTTTTAATCAAACTTGAAGTAAAGTTTGCCGAATTGTTATTGAAAAATAACATACCTATAAGTGATATTATTCTTTGGATTACTCCTCTTAAATTTTAATTCTTAATATCAAAACTGAATTTGTGATATCATTAGTTTAATCTTGATATCACAAATTCATATTTATGAGGTAGTAGAATTGGGATTTATATAATTGATTCGTTTATTGATAATAATATCAAAAGTTAAATCATAACAATAACAATAAACAAATTTATTTTTACATCAGGAAATTCTCTCACATCAAAATCTGAACTTACCAAAAATCACGAATTCAGCAGTAAAATGCTTGAGCATATAAGGGAAAATTTTACTTTCGAATTTTTTACGATTTTGCTGAATGTGTGATATCCAAATTGGCTTGTTGATATTACTGAAAGATTTTAACATATCAAAACGAAAAAAATCTGATTGATTCTGTACTAAAAACTAAAGAATATAACTAATTATCAGTTAAATAAATATTGCTGATCACCACATTTCGTCCAAAATATCGAACACATAGATTTATTCAAAGTAATATTAAAAAAAATCGTCAATTTTAAATGAAAGAATTCACTGCACCTGCAATAAAGTTATTGTAATTATACTTACAAAAACTGATTAGTTAAACCTGTTAAATGTTCAATTTTTGTTTTTGTTTATATGTGTGTGAGTGTTGAAAACTGAGCAAAACTAAGTTGGCTCCACTTATAAAATGGTTTCAAAATTGTCCATAAGATGCAAGAGCAAGAATTTACAATGACCACTCGGTGATGACATTAACATCATGAAAATATAAGAATTTTTGGCGAAACTCCATTAATAATTCAGTTGAATAAAGACATCAGCGCACATCTGGTAAATCAGTTCTAACCCTTTTTTTTTTTTTTTTTTTTTTTTTTGCTATAAAAGCTGCACCTCACGCTTTTTTGGATTCGCCGTAATGCTGTTTAGAATTTCTGCACTTCATTTCTGCAACTAAATTACTCGGTGAAAAAGTAAGGAAAACAAACATATTTTCGTTTGCAGCTGTTGTTGTGTAACATATTTTTAGTGACCCCGGAAGTAACTTAGCCGTGTCTCACGACTGACGAAGGTCGACATGAGGCCGATCTTTTTGCGACTTTCTGCAAAACTATTTCATAAAAACATTTCCTCAAACGAGCCAAAATTTGTCAAAAATCTGTCCATAATATGTTACTACAAATGACACCGCAATCACAGAACGATATCCACGGGGATGCTTGCATTGAGAACTGTGCGTGTATAGGTTTTGTGCCTCCGTCCCCTCCCCCCTCCTCATTGATGACTGAGCAATGCAGTTCTGAAATAATCCCCCATCGCAACCCGTGTTGTGGGAATAGTGCAGTACGGAATGGAAATGATACCTTTATAAACGATACAAAAAATTCACCCCCTCCCTCCCCCCTCCTCACGTTTTTTTATGTGATACCAAGCGCTCCACTTACCTCCCCCCACTTCCCCGCCCCCCCCCACTTCCCCGCCCCCCCCCCGTCCTCCCACCCTCGGACGGATTTGAGGACCTCTGTCTTGACATAAGTGTGTCCTGTTTCTACTCTTCTCTTAGACTCTTAGAGCACAACAGGATGTGAAATGATGTAGTATTATTTATGTGCTCACTTTGTGTTTTATTTCATACATAACCCACACCACATGCATTAAGATTTAATGATGTCAGCAAAGGCTTCCATTGTTACGTCATCAGTGACATTAAAACACTGGGGAGTGGAGCATCCGTTTTACAGCAATGATTCTTGAATCTTGCATCAGAATCCCATCTAGTCTATAGTTATATTTTACTGCATTGTTTTTGTCAATATTTAGCAAATATACGATATTCAGAGCTATTCAAGTGTACAGAAAAAAGCTGGAAATATATCAAATGAGAACGACGTTTTATGACTTTTCTGCAAAACTGCGTCATCCGGGATTTCACAAATGTGTTCCTGTTTAATTTTTCATTTTTTTAGAACGTGTATTCTTGGATAAATTTAAAAGCAGAATTATAAACTTCCAGTTGAAAACTTGATTTCCCAACATCCTACTCAGTTGGTAGACTTGTTATTTGCATTTCCCAGTTAAACTGAAGTTAAAATGTGTTGTCAGGCCCGTAGCCAGAGGTAGGGGGGGGGGGGGTTCTACGGGTTCTGTAGAACCCCATCCCTAAATGCTAAAGTCATTAAAGACTGGAAAACTTTTGCACTTTCGCAAAAACAAAATCATACTAGAAAACTTGGGAATTTGACATTTTAGAATTCCCCCCCTAAAATTTTCCTGACTACGAGACTGATTGTAGACTCAATATTAAATGGTAAAAATCTAAGATCCCTTTGCACATGGGGGGGGGGGGGGGGGGGGTGGAGAGCGGGGAGTGTGTGAATGCAGGGGGGAGTACCTGCAGTTTGATTGTTTTTGCTCATAGATATGAAATGCAATGACAGAACTTGTTTGCCTGTCTACGTGTGTTACCCGAGGAAATAAATCCCTCCATTCCGGAAATCCACAGCTCTCTGGTTTTTGCAATGTACGTCATGGTTAAAACCTATTATTGTCATGCTAAAAGCCCGAAGATGTCTGTAATTTAAGACATTTCCGTGGAAATCATACGCTTGAGGTGAAACAAGAACAGGAGGAAACATTTTGGCTGCTTAATAACGAATCATTTTAATTCGTTATTTTCAAACAGCTGTTAAATTAATTTAATTTTATTGCTTGAAATTTATTTTTTCAAAATACTCAAGAATTTAAGTAACCCTCTGCTATCCCGGCACAAAGCGCTCCTTGAGCACTGTTACAACATACTCAGTACCATCAACACCACGATAAAAAGGCCACATGGAAAGTCATGCATGTCCATGGATGTCCAGGGTGTCCCGCCTATTGCATCTACCGGAATAAACAACTTGCTGTCACGCACCAGACCCCGGCGGCTAGTGACTGTAATGATATATGACCAATGAAAAAGAAAATCTTTTCCCAGCCAAAATTACGGGAATGCAATTGAAATTTCAGCTGTCTAAATTCACACACCTCTTTGTATTAGTTTTATATTTATTCCTATCTATACTATTCATAATAATTATATTCATTAATAATAATATCAGTAGTTATAATAATAATAATAATAATAATAATAATAATAATAATAATAATAATAATAATAATAATAATAATAATAATAATAAGAAGAAGAAGAAGATGAAGAAGAAGAAGAAGAAGAAGAAGAAGAAGATGATGATGATGATGATGATGATGATGATGATGATGATGATGATGATGATGATGATGATGATGATGATGAAGAAGAATATACAGCTAAAATTTGTTGTTATCAGGCATTTATAGAAAGCCTTTTGGTTACAATAGGAAACACAGAAAGGGGCATCTTGTGAAGAAGCAGTGAAAAATCAATCCACGAAAGCTTCGACTTTTTTTTCATCGATTTTCAAGGCGCTTTCAACTTAGCTTCGTGACACAGAACCACACCCTGATACGGATGGCGGGATCTAAAAATAAACGCATTAATGATAATACCGGTACATGAGGGGGGAATCGCGGTCGAATAAAAAAACTGCTTATGTTTGGACTGATTTGGTTGTTACCCAGTAAATATTGCGACTTTGGATAAGCGTTGATTAGACGTCGCAAACAATATAAGCCTTCCGATAATGGATGGGCGCCGATATGTCCGACGTCGAATCAACGTTGTGTAAAGGTTGCAAATGGAATTCGAAACAACGTCTACCTCTCAATGTTGTATAGACATAGGGACAGGGTGTCGTGTAGGCGTTGGGAAAATGTTTATCTAGAACGAAATGTCTGCTGACAATATGCCCTCCATTCTGGACATAATTAAAGAAGAAGTCATGGGTTAGTCAAGTGACTTGCCAAAATGTAGAATATATTGCTGGTTTCTCCAGCACAAACCCAATAAGGAACATTTGAGGGGGTGGGGGTATGTCAGGGCCACATGCTCCTAATCCCCCATCCTCACCCACCTCACTCTTCTCTCTAGAAACAATCCCTAAAGAATTCCCAGCTCAGTGCGTGTGAAGTACCGTTATTTACGTTGTTCTTTTAGCATTAGTTTCAAGTAGGGGGAAAACGGGGGTTCTAAAACAGGAAGTGACGTCATAGTGACGTCACATGGTGTTTTAGAACCCCCACGGGGGTTCTAAAACAGTGACGTCATATTGACGTCATATTAACGTCATATTGACGTCATATGGTTATCATATGGTTATCATATGGTTACCATATGGTTATCATATGGGCGTCATAATGACGTCACGTGGTGTTTTAGAAGCCCCATGGGGTTTCTAAAACAGTGACGTCATTTGACGTGTTATGGACGTGTTATGGAGGTGATATGGAGGTGATATAGAGGTGATATGGAGGTGATATGAACGTCATATGAACGTCATATGAACGTCATATGAACGTCATATGAACGTCATATGAACGTCATAATGACGTAATATGGAGAGTGGGCGGCCATTCAAACGGGCGGCCATTCAAACAACCATTCAAACGACCATTCAAACGGGCGGCGATTCAAACAACCATTCAAACGGGCAACCATTCAAACGACCAGTCAAACGGGCAGCCAGACAAAATGACACCCGGACAAAATGGTGCCCGGACAAAATGACACCCGAGCACCCAAGCACTTGAGCACCCGAGCACCCGAGCACTCGAGCACTCGAGCACTCGAGCACCCGAGCACTCGAGCACTCGAGCACTTGAGCACTCGAGCACTCGAGCACTTGAGCACTTGAGCACTTGAGCACTCGAGCACTTGAGCACTCGAGCACTTGAGCACTCAAGCACTTGAGCACTCGAGCACTTGAGCACTCGAGCACCCGGACAGCAAAGGGTTCATAGAGACATGGTTAGAGCTGGCCTGCTGTGTATTTTGACCCATCAATGACGTCACACAGAATTGCAAAGATTGACTTAAGCCTGCATAGAGTGCCCCGGGAGAACGGTGAGTCGTTGAGCCAGCGGCCTAAAAGTGGGCCCCCCCCGGCTCACCGGCCCATGAGCCCCCCCCCCCGGCTCACCGACCCATGAGCCCCCCCCCCCCCCCGGCTCACTGGCCCATGAGCCCTTTTCTCGCTCTCTAACCAAGCCATTGCAGCAACAATTAGTAAATGAGCACTCTTTTCCTTAAGGGATGCTGTGTTTTAACCACAGAGAGGTCTCCATGCATTGTGGCCATATACAAGCAACAATCCTTTCTTTAAAGCTTTCTCACTCTTTTAACACCTATGACAACCAAACCAACGGACACCCAGACACACGGACACCCAGACACGGACACCCAGACACACGGACACCCATACAGTCCTTTTTTGTTTTTTTTTTTTTAGTTTTTATCCCTCTTCACCCACATCAAACCAAACCACGGAAACAAGTGTTTTTTAGGGCTTTTACCGTTCTTCCGGCACACACACGTTCACTAATGGATTGCCGTAGCAGCAATTAAAAATGAGCACTCTTTTTCCTTAAGGAAGAGAGGTGTCTCCATGCATTGCAGCCATTTACAAGCAACAATCCTTTCTTTAAAGCTTTCTTACTCTTTTAACACCTATGGCAACCAAACCAACGGACACCCAGACACACGGACACCCAGACACACGGACACCCATACATACGTTTTTTTTTATTTTTATCCCTCTCTCTTTCCACACACACCAAATCACGGCAGCAACTGTTTTTTAGGGCTTTTCTCGTTCTCCAAGCACACACACCATCACTAATGGATTGCCGTGGCAGCAATTAAAAATGAGCACTCTTTTCCTTAAGGGATGCTGTGTTTTAACCACAGAGAGGTCTCCATGCATTGCGACCATATACAAGCAACAATCCTAGGAAGTGACCTAAATAAGAGACGCTATTTTCAACCCAGAGCTCTTCTTTTAACACACACACACCGCGGCGGCTACGTCAGCAAACACAGCCTCTCTTTCACTCTCGAGCGGTGCCCATCTTTTTAGTTATCCATTCTTTATCTTTTGCTCTGTCAATCCACGACAGTCAGACAAACAAACAATGATTTTTTTCCCTCATTTTTTCTTTTGCTCTATCTCTCTCTCTACACATATAAGACCTATGGGAGACGGGGCAAACGGACAATCTTTTTTTTTGCTTTCTCAGCCGTTTCTTGCCGTAGAAGCAATTAAAACTGGGCAGCCATTGCTGTCTTAATGAAACTATTTTTAACTCAGAGCTCTATCTCTGCGCATGCACACGCACACAAGGGTGGCTAGGCAGTCTTTTTGTTGTTTCGATTTTCTCGCTCTCTCTCATTACATATACCAACCACACACGACTCATTTAGCGTTTTCCTTTCTTTAACCATTCTTTTTTTTTTTTACCCAGTCTCTCTCTTTCACTTTTAAACGAGGGTCGTATCCACGGCGGTTACGTCAGCAAACGCAGCCTCTCTTTCATTCTTTCTCGAACGGTGGCCATCTTTTTTATCCACATTTTTTCTTTTGCTCTGTCAATCCACGACAGTCAGGCAAACAAACAATGATTTTTTTCCCTCATTTTTTCTTTTGCTCTATCTCTCTCTCTACACATATAAGACCTATGGGAGACGGGGTAAACGAGCAATCATTTTTTTCTTGCTTTCTCGCTAATAGCTTGCCGTAGAAGCAATTAAAACCGAACAAGCATTGAGATGGGAGCTCTCTCCCCATACACTCTTTTCTTTATTCACCTTTCTCATTCTCCAAACACACATCAGACAGATGGGCAGTCTTTTTTATTTTTTTTTTTTGTTTTTTTATCCCTCTCTCTCTCTACACATATAGCAATAGCCACAACTGATTCAGCGTTATATTTCTCAAGCCTGGGTATTTTTTTTTAACCCAGACAGTGGCTTATTTCTCTCTCTTCACACACATAACACAGCAGACGGTCAGACAGACAGATTTAGCGTTCGATTTCTCAAGCCTGGATATTTTTAACCCAGACAGCAAATTCTTTTTGCTTTCTCAGACAGGCAGACGGACAGATTTAGCGTTTCATTTCTCATGTCAGGGTATTTTTAACCCAGACAGCAATTGGTTTTGCTTTCTCAGACGGGCAGACGGACAGATTTAGCGTTTCATTTCTCATGCCAGGGTATTTTTAACCCAGGCAGCAATTTGTTTAGCTTTTTCAGACGGTCAGACGGACAGATGGAGCTATAAATCAATGATTTATAGTCCTCTTTTTTTTTTTTAGCATTTCCCACACTCTCATTCATACTAAGATTGTCTGATGAAGCGTTTCATTTCGTAATAATGGGAGGGCCGCTAAAAAGCGGCCCTGGAGGGATTTCCGTAGTCTGGTCCTGGTCACTGCCTCTTGTCATCAGTTCTCCTGCCGCTGTCACTGCCTCCCGCCATCGGTTCTCCTGCCGCCGCCACTGGCGCCGCCGCTGACGCCACCGCTGGCACCGCTGCCGCCACCAACCTCGCCACAGCCACACTTCCGCTTATGTGCCGCAACCGCGGCCCTGCTCGAGGTGAATCCTTTGCCCTGGACACTACAAAAATAATATTGGGGCTTCAAAGCCTCCGGGCATTGTTGCTCATGCATTCTCATTGAATATTCTACCGGAAAGCCAAAATGGCAGAATTCACAATATTTAACATTATCCAAAGAGCCCAAGATTTGCATGACCTCCTGGAAATCTGACTCTTTTCTAGAGACATCCTCCAGTTTCATCTGAGCAGGTTCGTTGTTGCGGTCAGTGTTTGAAGGTGACTGTATGAGGCTGACTGTATCCGAAATACTGGCGACAGCGATTGTAAGCTCATCGTCAGGAGCTGGTGGCGGACTGTCCGGTCTTGTAACGGTTGCGCTTGGTGCCGCCAGCACCTTCCGGACAGTCACATCAGCTTCCTTTTGATTCACTTTCAACGGGGTCGTCATCGTTGACGCAGCGACTTTGACAGGAGTTGCTCTGGCAGGAGGAGTCTCTGTCATCGTTGCTGCGATCACTCTGGCTGGAGGAGTCTCTGTCATCGTTGCCGCGGTCACTCTGGTCACTCTGGTCACTTTGGTCACTTCCTGGCAGGGCGACGGGTCCCTGGGCGGCGAACGATGGCGTAGTCGCTTATGGCTCTCCTCCGCCGCCCTGCCAAACCGGTTGAACTGTTCCTCTGGTCTGTTCCCAAGGAAATTTCTCCACTTTCGAAACAGAAAAGTTTGATATTCAATGTAAATCTCCTCCCAGAAGTTGATATCCTTCGGTGATAGGAAGTAGCGGCCCCGAAGCTCATCCGAAAAAAACTCGTCCTTATACAACATGGTTGAATTTCGATGTGCTCGCTTCCGAAACAGAAAAATTTGATATTCTATAAATATCTCCTCCCAGAGGTTGACATCCCTCGCTGATAGAAAGTAGCGACCTCGAAGCTCATCCGAAAAAAACTCGTCTTTGTACTGCATGATTAAATTTCGATGTGTTTGCTTCAAAGGTTCAAAGCAGACTGACTGCACACAGACTGCAAAGCAGACTGATCGACCCCCCCCCCCCCCTCCCCAGAGGCAGAAGCAGACGGCATATAGTAGGGACCCCCCCCCCGGCCCAGCTACCTAGTGAGCCCCCCCCCCGGCCCAGCTACCTAGTGAGCCCCCCCCCCCCTCCCGGCTACTTTTTACGCCGCTGGCTCACGGCTCACCGTCAGTAGTATAAAAAGGTCGGGTTGACACCACTCTAATCATTGCATTGCCAAACCATCATGGAGACGTCTCGAAACGCAGCAACGGCTAACAACATGGAAATTGATAGCCTGTTCAGCAATGAAACAATGGCTTTTACAGATGCAGTTTTAACTGCAGAGGAGACTGCTGCCTTCCTAAGTACACTAAAAGAAGCTGAAAAAGCCTTGGAGGAAGCATTAGGGGCTCCGTCAGCCGTGTCTACAGTACAGCAAACTAGGCCTGAAGAAGTACAGCCAGTACAGCAAGCAATGCCCGATCCCGAGGGATCTGACTACCCGTTCTGGGTTGCCAATGCGCTTGTAAATGGTAGCGCCAAACCACTTAGTACAAAGTTACAGGCTCATCTAGAGCATCTTGAGGAGGAAGAAGTGGTCATGTCAAGCGATGACGACGGTAACGACGACGATGACGACAATGGCGACAATGACGACAATGACGACAGCGACGACGATGAAAAGCAGCTCAAATCTAAATTCGAATTGAGCAAAAGTATTCCTGTTACTGAAGAAGACGTCACGCTGTTGAAACGGAACTTTCAAGCAGTGATTCCTCTGATAGATTGTAACATTTTATGGTGCTTATGTGAAGAAGGCTTTTTCGACCAACACACATACATATACCTAACGGAAGAAGTGAACACTGTCATTCAGCTTATCTACATGCTAGAAGGAAACATAGAGCATGTTCCCGCGTCAGAGCCACAGTTCTCCGAAGCCATGACCCGACGTTTCGTTCAACTTATTAGAAGTCTTCATGAGGAACTTTTTAAGACATTATGTCTACCGGCGCCAAAGTGTGTTGACGAGGATTGCGATTCCAAATGTGCAAAGGTCATGCTACATGGCTTCAAGTACCTTGAAGAACGTATTAAGGTGTACGAGATGATGGCCTACCTCTATGAAAAAGGATATTTCACCATGCCAATGCTCTTCCAATGGATAATTGGAAGTCGCAAACGAGGAGATTTTTTAGTGATCGTCATGAGACAATCTCTAACAGACGGTTTACCAACAGCCTTTCTGGATGGTTTCAACGAGATCACTCCGCGATTTTGCAAACATCTCATGAAAACATACATGTAATGTCCATATAAAAGGAGTGAGGTGTCAAGTGCAGTCATCATTCGACGCGCAGCCATGGAGAAGACAAGCAGCTTTAAAATTAGTGCAAACTTAACCATTACTGTGGAGCATGGAGAATTTGGGCTATTTCTTCGAATCAAACGTGGAGAGAGATGGCTTGCTTTATCCCCATCCTTGTGGAAGATTGTGTGTCAGAACTTGACAAGATTACGTGACATTGGCTTCAAACTGTACTTAACGCAAACGAAATGGCTTGAAGTCATTTCATACTTGGACATGCGCTATGTGAGTTTTGTGCAAACATCACTGTTTGAAGGGAAAGAATACAAGTTTTACATCAACATGAATGATGGTGAATGGGAGACATTGCTTCAGGAAATCCATAGCATAACCTCAACCTTACTGCCATGCACGGAATGTCATGGTAAGAAAACTCCTATCAAGCTACAAAAGGACAATCGGATGAAAGTGTCAAAGCTATCCAAGAAAAGACTGGCTGAAGTTCAATTGGAGAATATGGATGTGCAAAATCAACTTGGACTTACCTGTGAATATTGTGGTGCTTACGGATATGCTGAGGATTATGATTGTCACTGCCACAAGTACAATTGCAAGTTGTGTGAACCAGACAACTTCTGCAACAAGTGCGGCTCACTAACTGTTTCTGCGGAGTAAGACTGAGAGTCATTTGTTTGCCAACCGTCAAAGTGTGCAGACGTGTTATATGGATATGTGAAAGATGGATGTAGAAACGTGTTTCAAGGACAAGTATGTGGACTACATGATAAGTGAACTGGCGCGTTTTGGATCTATTCAACAACAACTGCAACACTTTGACATTTATTGGGAACTTGCGCATTCCACGTTAAGTGTGCCAAACTTACGTGAGGATTTCATCAAAGAGTGTATGTTTTCAAACATTGACGGAGCTGAGGAGTTTGATGTGGAAGCAGCATATCACTTCGCTCGATTTGATCCAAGACTGTTTGATGAAGTGAGAGAGTGGTTAATCTACATTGCAGTATAATGACAGACATTACATTGAGACAATATATTGTGCAAAAGACATATTGTGAAGAAATGTTATTAGCTGTAAAAAAGTTTGCATGTTTAGTATGTCCTGCTTGTCAAAATGAAGAGTGTTCAGGACATACTTGTCATTCTGCATGTGTCTATACATATTGGAATGAAGCTAAATATTACATTCATTTAGATAAAGTGTTAGATAATGCAAATCAACGCTGTGAAAAATATGGTGTAGATGCTATCACATTTGATGAATTAAGTTGTTGGTTAATGTTCATTGAAGATCAATGGACTCCAATTATTCACACCATTGTATCAATACTTGATTTGTAAGATATGTTGATTGAGCTTTTATAAAATTTAAGATATGTTGATAAAATTTAAGATGTGTTGATAAAATGCAAGATGTGTTGATAAAATAAAATGTAAGATATGTTAACAAGTGTTGATCATTTAGTGTTAACATGTCGACGTGGAAAGACTACTTAACCAATATTTACTTTAAACCTGGTCAACCCGGGGCATTTGCTGGTCCTTACAAACTATATCACATATTAAAAAAACATGATCAACCAGTCACTCATTCACAAGTGAAGAAATGGTTACAGGATCAAGATGCCTTCAGTTTACTACAACCTGTAAAATACAGGTTTAAAAGGCAACGTTTCATTACACGTGGAATTGATGACATGTGGGATATTGATTTAGCTGACATGGGAAACATAGCTTCCTATAATGATGACACCCACTTTTTATTAGTTGTCATTGATGTGTTTTCCAAATATTTGTGGGTGCAGCCAATGCCTAATAAATCACATACCAGCGTCATAGAAGCCTTTCAAAAGATTTTTCATGAAACACAACGAAGACCACGAACTCTAAGGTCAGATAAAGGAACTGAATTTAAAAACAGATTGGTAAAAGCATTTTTGAAGAAGGAGGGAATACATGCCTATACGACAAAGAATGAAACCAAAGCCAACTTTGCTGAGAGAGTCATTCGTACTCTAAAGGGAATGATGTATCGATATTTCCTTCATAATCAAACGTATCGATATATGGACATCCTTCCAGACTTAGTGTATAATTATAACCATAGACCTCATGGCTCCCTCCCTAATAAGTATGCTCCTGCAGATATTCGTAAAGACATAGAATCGAAAGTGTGGAAGTATATGTATGTAGACAAATTGAAATTAAAACCAAAGAAGAAGAAAAAACCCTACAAATTTAAAATTGGTGATCAGGTTCGCATTTCTCACATGAAATATGTATTTCAACGGGATTATCATATAAAGTGGACGCAAGAAGTGTTCATTATCACACATCGTTGTAAGAAGCAAGGAATACACTTGTATCGTGTGAAAGACTTTTTGGATGAAGATATTGACGGACATTTTTATGAAGAAGAACTGCAGAAAGTGACAAAAGATATTGAATCAGTCTACAGAATTGAAAAGGTCTTGAAAACACGAAAAAGACGAGGTGTTAAAGAATTATTTGTGAAGTGGTTAGGTTGGCCAAAGAAGTTTAACAGTTGGGTGAAAGAAACAGATATTCGAAAATGAAGCATCCATTCACGTGTTTGGTCTCTGGACCTACAGGCAGTGGTAAAACTTCTCTAGTTAGAGAAATTCTAGAACAAAAGTTAATTAAACCCTCTCCAAAAACCATTTTATGGCTCTATGCAGCAGATCAGCCTTTGTATAAGGGAATGAAAGGTGTGGAATTTTACCAAGGCATTCCAGATAACATTGAAGAGCGTTTTAACCCGAAAAAACCAAACTTACTCATCATTGATGACTTAATGACCAAATGTCATAGTGATGAACGCATGACACGTCTATTTAGTGTTGGCAGCAGTCATCAAAATCTAAGCATTATTTTTATTGTGCATAATTTGTTTCATCATGGTAGAGAAATGCGTAATATTAGTTTGAATACACATTACATCATTCTGTTTAAAAATCCTAGAGACAGTCAACAAATAAGTACATTAGCGCGACAAATGTATCCTGGAAAATCTCAATTTCTCATAGAAGCCTATCAAGATGCTACCAGCAAACCTCACGGCTATTTATTCATTGATTTGAAGCCGAAGACAAATGATCAACTACGTATTCGTACAGGCATTTTACCAAAAGATACACATTACGTATATGTTGATAAGGTGGCGTATGAACAAGAACCAAGTCACTTAACCATTCGCAGCCAAGATGTCTAAACGTATTCAAGCGAATCAACCTTTCCTTCACTTGCTTGCACGCAGCGGGCCTAAACGACGTAAATCCTTACTACAACAAGCTACTAAGGAGGAATTAACTAGCTTGTTTGAAATTTGTTTGAATATATTGCGAGGACATTTACCCTTAAGCTCAAAAAGGTATAAGTTATTCAAGCGTGAACGTCATACCCTACGTACACTGGCAAATAAGAAGATATCACTTCGAAGAAAAAAGAAGTTGGTTAATCAGAAAGGAGGATTTATTGGAGCTATTGCTAAATTTGCATTACCCTTGTTAGCTCAGTTGCTGTTAAAATGAAACATACTTTGAAAATGGTTCTCATTCCTGAATATGAATATAAAATGTTGTTAGAAAAGAAGGGAAAAGATGTTGAAATCAAAACGAAAGTGAATAAACTTTTACGTGGGAAACGAACTCGTGAAAAAGCAATAGAAATGTCTCAAGTGCTTGGACGTCATTTACGAACAATTCAATCACAACAACAACAACGACAAAAGTCTGTTACAGCATCTAATGCAGAAAAATCAGAAAAGTCTCAACAGTTTCTAAACCATTTTCAGCCCATTTATCATGTAAAACTAACACAACTTCTGGCAGAACTTAAGAAATATGGTACGAGATGGACAGATAAAAATGAACTTGTTTTAAAAACAGGTACTGTCATTACAAATTCTAACATTATTGATTTGTTGAAAGAAGCATTGGTTGCTACAAAAAGAAAAGAACGACGAGAACCACCGCGTGGTTGGAAGCAGTTTATTGAGGAAATTGTAGACGCTAATATTCCAAAAACTGTTTTTGGCAAAAAGACAACTCGTGAAGATATTACAAAAGAGCAACAACAACGTCAACAAAGATTGTTTCCAGAAGGATGGGAAACTTTTTAACATGGATTAAAGAGCTATGGTGCTGTTGTTGTAAAGAAAATGGAAATAAAAATACTATTCCTGTAAAAATTAGGTGTGTTAGTGCTTGTTGTCAGGGAGAAGTAGTAGATACCAATTTAGATCATGTAGATAGCAATTTAGACAATAATGTAGACAGCAATGTAGAAAGTGAGGATGAAGAGTGTCAAACATGAAGTAATGTATATACACATCTAGTCTATCTACATCACATAAACGATTTAGCTGTCATGGAGTCAACAAGTTTTTACATTACTTTACCCAGCAATGCTAGTATGAACTATTATCCCAACAACAAGACTTCGAATTATCAAATTCGTATGCCTCGAACCATCTATCTGAACGGAAAATATGAAGTGGCATTAGCTGAAATTCAATATCCACATACATGGACAACCATGAGACATGGAATGGACTATTCTATTCAGTATCGACAACAACCACTGAATGATATTGTTCTTGACACAATCAATATTCCTTATGGTTACTACAGATCCATACAAGAAATATGTCATGCAGTCAATGAAGAAGCAACTAATTCTATGAAAGATGACCTTAAAGAAGGTATTCGGATAAAGTATGATAAAATTAGACGACGCGTTTTTCTATATCTAAATTACGGCTTTGAAGTGTCATTCTCCACTGGATTAGCTGAGATTTTAGGATTTATCCCAGATCAATGGTATACTGAAACGTGCACAGCTGAATATAAAGCTGATGTGAAACAGGGGTTTTATACACTTTATGTGTATTGTAGTATTTGTGAGCCACAAGTTGTTGGTGATTATTATGTTCCTTTGCTACGTTCTGTTGCAATACAAGGACATGATGGAGACATTATCATGAAAACTTATGGAGAACCTCATTATGTTCCTGTAAACACATCCAAATTTGACGTGATAGAAATGAATATTAAGGATGACACAGACCATAATGTTCCATTTCAAACTGGGAAGGTGATCTGTAAACTTCATTTTCGACCAAAAGCATTATGAAAGCATACACACACAATCCATCTATTTATCGCAACCATTTTCTTCGTCAAGTGGGTGGAGAATTACCAGGATTTAAAGGAGCGCGAATACAATATGGAGATGGTATTGGTTCAATACTGGGATCATTGGCTCGAAAAGCTATTCCACTGCTTAAGACAGGGGCTAAAATCGTTGCACCACATCTTAAAAGGGCTGCAAAAGATATCGCGAAAGATGTTACAGGTCGAGTAGCACAACGTATGTTTGGTGGTGGGTTACGAGGACAAAAGAGACCGAAACGAGCAAAACGTGTCAGAAGGCGAAAGGCAGCTAAACGGATAACATCAAAAAAACATAAGAAAGATATTTTTTAATCATGTCTTTAATTCATAATCATTCTTGTGAATGTAGCCTTTCTCCATTAGAATGGTTTCACATACCACCAACGCAAACTGCTGTAGAAAAAAGTTATAATGTAGACTATCAACCAATGACTACCATTAGAGAGGGTGCTCCAATAGAATTCTACATTCCTGCGAGTACAGAAGAATATCTAGATTTAAAGAACAGTAAACTCCATATTGTATGTCGCATTGTCAAGGCTGATGGAACACTGTGTGGTGTAGATGATAACGTGTCATGTATCAATGATTTGTTTAATGGGCTATGGTCTAATATTGAATTATTTCTAAATGATCGTTTGATATCACATAGTAACAATACCCATGGTTATACTAGCATCATATCTCATCTCATTCATGACTCGGAAGAAAGTCTCCATTCTGAGCGATCTATGCGTCTCATCTTTAAAGATACTGCCGGATCAATGAATACTTATGAGGTGAAAAGACCTAATCATGAAAGATATGTATCAGGTTTTCATGTAAATATTGAAGGTGGTGATATAGCTGAAACAGGAAATAATGGTTTACATAATCGCTATTTGTATACACGTCTAAGCCGTGAGTTTGCGCTTACAGGTGGTTTAAGGGTAGATTTGTTTGAGCAGGATCGTTATCTTCCCAATGGTGTTAGTATGAAATTACGTTTACATAGACAAAAAGATGGATATGTATTAATGGCTGCAAATAATGGTTTTAAAGTAGAAGTGAGAGAAGCGTTTTTAACCATTCGCAAAGTGAGGGTTAGTCCAGGTATTCAGTTGGGACATGCAGATGCATTGATGAAAAGTCCTGCTAAGTTTATTGTTAATAGAAAAGAATGTAAAGTTTTAGCTATTCCAACTGGATTTCAATCTTTTGTGAAAGATAGCACCTTTTTAGGCCAATTACCAAAACGTATTGTCATTGGAATGGTTCATAATGAATCCTTTGCTGGAACAGTATTGAGAAATCCATACAATTTTGAACATTTTAATCTTAACTTTATGCAGCTTTACTCTGATGGTGAACCAGTCCTATCCAAACCTCTCAAGCTTGATATAAATCGAGGCAAATATCTTGATGCTTTTGAAACTCTTTACAAATCTTTTGACAGATTGGATGGTGAGAAAAGTTCCATTATAAAACGGAAAGATTGGCCTAGAGGTTATTCGTTGTTTTCTTTTGACTTAACACCTGATTATGATGGTGCTGATCATTATGCCCTTATCAAACATGGGAATTTGAGACTAGAAATGAATTTTGCTGGTGCCTTGCAAAATACAGTCAATGTTATAGTGTATGCTGAATTTGATAACATTGTTGAAATAAGTGCAAATCGTAGCATTCAATTCGACTACCAGTCATGAACACGAAGCAGATAGAAGCCATCCTATCCCATGATGCCACGACAAAAGACTTGTTTCAAGGTGTGTTTGCCATGGACCAGTTACCATCTTTACAACACGGTGCCTATGTCATCAACACAGACGATCATGATGAGCCAGGAGAGCATTGGGTGGCAGTATATTATGACGAAGACCCTGCAGAATATTTTGACTCTTATGGACTTTTACCTATAGACAGTCGTTTGAATAAGTTTTTAAAGTTTAATTTCATTTATAATTCAGTTCCATTACAAACACCGATATCCTCTACATGTGGATTTTATTGTGTGTATTATATAATTCAAAGAGCTCGAGGACATAGTCCTTTTGAAATCATTGATGTATTAAGAAGAAGTGATGGTGATTTTGTTGTAAAGGATTTTGTATATAGACATTATAAACCATTATTTTATTGATGTTGTATTAGTTAAGTTGCATTAGTTAAGTTGTTGGTAATTGTGAATTGTATTATGAATATTGTAAATAAACAAGACAGTTTTATACAACATTCTTTTTTTATTGTGTTATACATTATTTACATTTCACAATTATTTCACATTAAGCTTTTATTTTACAAATACATTCAATACATCAATAAACACATGCCATTCATACCAATCTAAATTAATATATGTATCATAGACATTACATCCACGTTTGTAAATGCTATGAAAACTAGCATAACACTGTCCATTACCAAACTTTATTATTTTAACATCTTTGTGTTCAGACAGTTTCAGTTCATATCCATGATCATTCATGTCAATGTTCATCACCATAACACACATGGGATGCGTCAGTTCAATGGACTTGGTGCCTCGCATGAGTTGCACTCCTTCCTCTTTGAATTCAAGCGTCAGGTTCTTTCCAATCCAATGCTTGTAACAGAGCGTGCCATTCCACTGTGTTGAGGGTGATGTAGTCGTAGCATTTTGTAAGCTCGTCATATTGGCGAAATCGTACAAACACGTCTAAATAGTTCTCAGTCACACGCACTTCTAAATCCTCTGAGAGTTTCAGGAGAAAGCCAGGTATCCTCAGCTTCTCTAGATGGTCTTTCAACACAGATTGTTCGTCAGTTGATAGAATGATATACTTTCCAAAATGTTTTAGCACGATGTCATCATATACGTTTCTCAGATATGAGAATCCATGCGTAATGGGTTCATATTCCGATAAAAAATCTTCCATCTCGTTCAACAGTCAGATGAACTATGAGCTGTCTCCTTGTCTGCAAAGACGTTTTTTATGCTCGCAAGATGGCGAAGAGTGGATGTTGTATCACTTCTAGGAATCGTAAGACTGCGCGCCAGTTCTTGATATCAAAGAGGATCAAATCTGTATATGGTGTATCTGGCACAACTCCCTTATAATCCTCTGGATAATCCTGTAAAAGATTTCTACAGATTTCTACACGTATGTTAGAATCATATTCAGCCACCGTCACTTCCACTTTATTTTCAAGTCTACGTTTAAACCCAGGTTCAAGTGGTATGTTTTTAAAGTCTTTCCACACTTCAGGTTTAAACTGATGATAACTTCTCTGAGAATCTAGTATCACTTCATTCCTATCATTTACAGTAAGGTAAGCACCACCGTTCAGCATGAGTGCATTCATGTTTTTACCTTGTTATGAGCCACCTTCTTGTCTGCGAAGCCTTTTATCCACTTCTTTCACCTGCTTCTTCAGCATTTTCCATTCAGGTATTGTCAGCAAAATTCCCTTTTTCGTTGGACGGTTTTTTCCAGTCCCCTCATCTCTCAGGTACTTGCGAATGTTTACCACTCCTTCATTGCTTTGTTTCATAATCTTGATATACTTTCCATTTCCTAGAGAAAGCATTCCATCCCACGACTGTGGTGTTGGTGCTGTCTCCACTTTCAATTTCTTGATGGTGGTGGTAGGATTTTTCACTTTTAAGTCTTTAACTGCATCTGCAAGAGTATCCATATCAGTTGTAGATATCTTACAACATTCACGTTCCATGTTAACACTTCAATGTTCACACCTCAAATAACTCTTCCGTTGGAGGACCTCCCCCTTTTATACCACAGCCTTGTAATGTCCATGCGCTAAGGTGGAATAGCCATCATTCAGCACATATCGCTTGTCGTCATATGGGGAGAGGGCTACTTTCCTCAACTTCTCCGAGAAAAGCTGGTGACTATGACTTCGGATAATGTGTCCTGTAGCCATCGTTTGAGTTTTCTTGAACAAACTGTCTCTATACTGCACATGTTTAATGCGTCTTTGACAAGCTCGAGTGATGCCTTTAGCTGTATGTTTTTCTTTCCCACCGCACAATAAACTGTACATTTTCGGTCTGAGTCCAACAAACTCTTCAATGGGGACGCCGGCCGTCTCATCCTTCATTTTCCCAAGCACTTTTTTGTTCACGTTGGAATGTAGGAAATGATCCGGCGGATAGTCACTTGTGTCGAACAGGTCAGCATCCTGCTGCATATCCTTGTAGATATCTTCCGTTTCTATGTCGTAACATAGACTGTCGGTGTCGCTGAACAATAACTTGGCATTGGGATACTTGACCATGATGTAGTTGTAATGAAAGTTGAACATAAGCACTTTGCTGAGGTCGAGAATGGTGAAACCAACTTGAATGGGTTTATCCAGAAGCAAATCCACTTTGCGCAAATGTACCGCGGTCAAATCTTCGTTGAAAATTTTGAATTTGTGGAAAGAAGGTTTGGCTACAAGTTTCTTGAACCGCTTTTCCTTGTGAACAAGTTCAACATTGATTCGCTTTCTCACATTTTCCATGGTTTTGCCAAACACCGAGTTGTTCATCAGTTTGAAGAAGTCTTTCTCAAATGGGTTCTTGGCCAATTTTCTCTTTTCCGTGTTCAAGGTAATGTATTTTGCCAACCATTTGCTCTGTTCAAACATGATGGCGCGATGTACTTTAGTGACTTTCAACCCAAGTGAGACGTACTGTTGTAAATTCCTGTAATGAAGTACATATTTCTTCTTGTCAGACAAGTTAGGAATAAGCTTTTCACTGGGTTTGCCTTTCATGTTTAGATCTTCCAGTAGCTTCTGACTGTACTCTGATAATTCTCCAAATTTGACACATTTCCGTTCTGGAGCCACTGGGTAGTAATTATGATGATCATGGATTGAATTTGGATATTCTAAATCCACTTCCAAAATGAATCCAATGTCATCATCTTCATCCACATCCATGAAGTCGAGGGATTCTGGCTCGCTCACCCACATAAATCCTCTTTGTGGCATGCTTTGTGACATGGCCAAGCCATACAAGTTGTTTGCGTCGAGGTACATCAGGTAGTTGTTTGGTATCTCAGAATTGTATTCTGCTACGTAGGGATTATTCGCTTTCGCATACTTGTGTGTGATCACAGATATTCCTCCACGTATGCCTTGCTCAACCATTTGGTACATGTCAATGTCATTGATCAATTCCAACTTCACCTTTGTCGCTTTCAACATTGCATCCCACGACAGTCCTGGTGCTGTATAGTAATGAGCAGGATCCAATTCATACGTGTTGAGGCATACTTGACGAAAGTTTTCAAACACGTCAGCTAGTAATAACACATCTGATTTCAGGTACAGGTCGTGGTATTCACCAAATGTTGTACAGTTGAATGTATCCCACACCTTCTGTGCATGTGCATAATCCTCATCGCTAATGTCCTCTTCGCTAAGCTGACTATAAAACTTATCCTTTGATGGTAGCTGTGTTTCAGCAAACTTGGATGGTTCGTCCACGTAATCATAGGGGTACACACCCTTTCTCAGCAGCAAATCTTGTTGATCACTATCGTGAATGTGAGAGGTCATGTTGTAGAAGTTATCTTTCCCTTCTGCTGAAAGGTTGGATACCAACTTCTGTAGAGAGGTACTCATGAACTGAAAGCTGTCTGTAAATTTCAGATTGCTCAGGGTGAATGCAATATATTTCTCAATGGTGTTGGGAATGACTGTAATCGTTTCACCTTTGAATTTCCCAATTTCCTCCATGATAAGGTGACTGTCATAGCCTCGCAAATTGTAGAAAAATACGGGAATGATAAAAGAATCTTGATCCCCTTGCTGATCTTTTCTAAGTCGGAATTGTAAGTTGCATTCGTTGTGCGCTGCTCCACGATATTTGCCATTGATGTGGTCATGATCTCTCACACGATCTGCTCCTAGAGGTTCATGACAAATGTAGCAATCAGTGGCGTTCTTGAAATTCTCTTTGTCTTCACGAGTCATCACCATTTCCTTTGGTTGCTCTAAACCACGTACAATACGATCGCGTTCATTCACCATATGGTCTAAAAAGACCTTTACGGCATTGTCTCCTCGATACACAACTGGTGCACGTGTGTTGTACTGGCTCACAACCACATAGGCAAAGCTGTTTGGACGATGATGTTGATACTTATCTCCTTCTTCATGCTTTTGCGTGAAACATTCAAAGTCAGCATAAATCACAAACGGTGCTCGCTGTTGTTTAGCCACATTCTTGAACTTGATGAATGGTTCCTTGGGAAATGATAAACGTTGTGCTCCATTCTTGTCACACACTTCACGATGCTTATCTAAAAGCTCTTGTCGCATAAACCCGTGAAGACAGTTGAAGCAATAAAAATGTGCACACTTATGCTTTGATCGATAAGCCATAAGTCTGCTAAAACTCTTGATGAGGCAGTAATGCCTTGTCTTGTCATTGCTAATCAGAAGTAAGTTGATTTCTCTGACACTGACGTTTCGACTAAGTTGTATTGGAACAACTACATCTTGTTCGTATCCAAACACGTTGATGGCTACATCGTTCTCCTTTTCAAACTTTGGAATGTCAGTAATTGGTGTCGGAAATGTCATACCCTCTACCTTTAATTCCTTCTCAAATGGTTTGTAGTAATTCACGCGATTTGGGTTGTCGTCATGAGGGTGAAGGTAAGCCAATACTGACCATAAGAAACACTTGTTATCATCATTCTTAATGTTTATCACACCCTTTGTTTTCTTCACTTTCTTCGGCAGTGGAATAAAACTACTCGCTTCTAGAGGCATCAACGTAGCTGTATGTACTTCAATGTATAGTATGTTATCCAATACCCAGCCAGAGCCTTGTCGCTCATGTTCGTCAAACTTAGTAAATAATTCTTTATAGGCTTCTGGCAAGTCCTGTTCAATATCTGCTGGATTGTATGCTGTATATGTTGGACTGCTGATAAATGCATTATCCACTTGTTCTACCATAACACCTTCAGCATTTGCTGTCAGTTTCTTGAAACGTGCATGCACGACAATGTACCATTTCATTCCATGGTTTAAGGTCTCCAACAAATGTGCCTTGATACGGTTCTCTTGCTGTCGCATTTCAAGCAGTAAATCCGATCCATCCTCGGGCTCAAACCGTTTTTCCTGCGCGTTTTCACCAAGACTAACCCTTCTACCTCTCCCTACTTGTCCTGTCTTTTGTTTCTTTGAAACATGTTCTTGAGACACATTTTCCATCTCAGCTGGTTTACATGCATGTGCCTCAAAAGTATCCATAGATGGAAATTCTACATTACATTCCGCACACTGAACTGGACCGTATGGCCAAATGTCATCTTCTTCCATCTTTTGTCTCTTTGCTCCTTTCCCTTCATGTTTCACTAAAGTTTTCATCTCAGCTTTGCATGTATGTGCTTCAAAAGTATCCATAGATGGAAATTCTACATTACATTCCGCACACTGAACTGGACCGTATGGCCAAATGTCATCTTCTTCCATCTTTTGTCTCTTTGCTCCTTTCCCTTCATGTTTCACTAAAGTTTTCATCTCAGCTTTGCATGTATGTGCTTCAAAAGTATCCATAGATGGAAATTCCACATTACATTCCCCACACTGAACTGGACCGTATGGCCAAATGTCATCTTCTTCCATCTTTTGTCTCTTTGCTCCTTTCCCATGCTCTTCACGTTCCATCTTAGCTAGTTGTTGTTACGTCAACTGCTGAAACTAAAATGCTGAAATGTAATCTCAAACATCCCCCTTTTATACACATTCATACATAGACAGAATTTGCGTTTTCATTTCATGACAGAGGATGGCCCTTAAAAGGGCCGAAAGATGTTAGTAATTTGACGCTTCACCAGCAAGTCGGATTGCCACAGTCACACTGGTATCTGTAAAACTGTTCCATGGAGAACGGTCGTCGCGAGCACTTGAACGGATGACGGTTATAGTAGCCAAAGTTTTTTAGTGTCGCTCCACACCACCAGCAGTCCGTGCATGGCTGCGGTCCTGGCAATCTCGCAGTAAACTTGTACCACAGCAGTCCACCGCAAGTTTTGCAGCAGTAATGTCGTGGTGCATTGTGGTGCACCGGGCAGTTGTGTGGTTGACCTGGGTACTCCAACCATACCCAACACTTATAACACTCAGTCGTTAGCGTCACTGCCTTGCCGTTTCGCATCACTGTGATTTTACGATTTGTTGACATCTTGCTGCTTGTGTTGGATAATGAAGCTGTAACCCACCTTTATATACTACTAGCGAACATCCTCGCATTATATGCTGATGTGGGGGGGGGGGGTCCTGACTTTAGGTCAACTGCATGGAGGGGGGGGGGGTCCCGAGTTTAGCTCGGCTAGGGGGGGGGGGTCCCGAGTTTAGCTCGGCTAGGGGGGGGGGGTCCTGAGTTTAGGTCGGCTAGGGGGGGGGGGTCCGATCCTGACTTCAGGTGGTATATAACCCATGCTCATTTCAGTTTGGGCTCACACTCGCTTCCGTCAACATGGAGTGCTTCTTCGCGTTACATGATGCTCGCACCATTGCTGAAGTTAGAGAACTTCACCTGCCTGTCACACAGCCACAGGCACCACCAGAAAGAGTCTACTTCTTCCAGCTGCTGCCGGACCCAGTTCATGGATCCATCATGTGTGTGCCCGTCCTGTACAACCGTCAAATCACGATTGGAAAGAGGCTCAGAGATATAGAGGCTGGTTACTATGATGAGGCGTTCTTTAGAACGATGATGCTAGGGGAGTCAATACCTTCGCGGTTGGAAGAAGAAGAGTACCCGGCCTGGGGGAGATTCTTCCTCCAGCAAGACTTGGATATTTGCCCAGGATGTGGGTGTATGATCTCCCCAGACCGGGTGCTGTCTGAGTGCAACCATCAAATGTGCCTGGTCTGCGCGGCGCACTGGACTCAACTGCTGGCGCTAAATGACCGCTACTCTGTGAAGTGCTTTACCTGCGGCATGCGAGGGGACCATTTTTTGTTCAACGGGCAACAGCTCACACATTGCAGTAGGCCAGTGCAGGACATTGTGACATTCTTTTAAACCGGGACCGGTAGCAGCAGGAGAAAAACTAACATCTCCTGGCTCTTTTAAGAGCTCACCACTGATACTGAAATAAGCGCTAATCGTGTCATGGTGTTAGTATGTATGTGTATGCATGAGAGTGTGAGAAATGCTTAAAAAAATGGTCACCCGTTTGAATGGTTGTTTGAATGGCCGCCCGTTTGAATGGCCGCCCACTCTCCATATTACGTCATTATGACGTTCATATGACGTTCATATGACGTTCATATGACGTTCATATGACGTTCATATGACGTTCATATCACCTCCATATCACCTCTATATCACCTCCATATCACCTCCATAACACGTCCATAACACGTCATAATGACGTCACTGTTTTAGAAACCCCATGGGGCTTCTAAAACACCACGTGACGTCATTATGACGCCCATATGATAACCATATGGTAACCATATGATAACCATATGATAACCATATGACGTCAATATGACGTTAATATGACGTCAATATGACGTCACTGTTTTAGAACCCCCGTGGGGGTTCTAAAACACCATGTGACGTCACTATGACGTCACTTCCTGTTTTAGAACCCCCGTTTTCCCCCTACTGTTTCATTATAATGATGCAAAAACAACGTGCTTAGTTTCAGTTCAAAGATAGTTGACAACATTTCTGGTTCCCTGTAAAGGTCGCTTTATGCCTTTTGCCTTTTGGCTTAGGCAATGTGAAGAGATATACAGCAAAAACATAAGCATGATCAGGCTTTTAATGCTTAGGCGATGGTCCGTGCGGAATCAATTGTTTTTTGCTTAAAGCGGAAGTTCCTGTAGGATCTTCCTTTATTACATCCTTGCAAAAACGTGTGTGTACTGTTTACAATAGCTATCCCTGTGTGATCATGCGTTTAACTTTCCATAGATTATGTTTTGTTCGGTAGAATTACAACACTTTTTTTTAGAAAAATGTCAAAACTACGCCAAAAAACACGCTAGGAAATATACGACGAAGGCTCCATAACATTTTGTATCCATCGGCATTTTACTGCTAAATAAGTATGATAAACAGAAACTGTAACTTCTTCAAAGGAGAAAGACAGCTGCTAGATGAGAAGTGCTTTTGCAGAAAGTATTCGGAATCAATACTTATTACCTGTAAAATGTAAAACAATGAATATGACTGTTGACATTGTTATAAAGTGGTTGTGAAAATCTCGCATGACTTCAGAAAAACATATAAAATTTCGCAGTGCTTACCTCTATGCCAGGGGCACTTTCATTGTTGCGTTGCACGTGGGCATCTCTGTGCTAGGGGCACTTATGTTGTTGTGTTGCACATGTGAAGCTCTGTGCCGCGGGTACTCCCATTGTTTGGGCTGCTTATGTGATCCTCTGTGCCGGGGCAGTTCCATTGTTGGGTTGTACATTTGAAGCTCTATGCGGGAGCACTTCCGTTGTTGGGTTGTACATGTTGTACAGTTTTTAAAATTGCATTTTGTATATAAAATCGATAATTATCTCTCAATTACTCCTGTTTTTTTGGGACGGATCTTTTCAAATTCTTGCTATCTTTGGTCCGGTATTTCTCATCATTTTCTTTACTACGTACTACCCCAGATACTCTGTAGTGCATTATACTAAAATATTTTTCTCCACTCGGCTTTCAGCAATTCAAAATTAATTAAAAAATTAAAAGTAAATACTGAATTGATGCTTCAGTACGCCAAATTTCAACTGTTTTTTTTAAATATATGTAATGGCGGTAAGTATTTAAGAAGTGTGAGTAAATCAGTGATCTGATCGAGGGAGTGACAGCCTTGCTCACAGAATTTCGCGTATTCGGACAAAGTGCCCTTAGCATTGAAAAGGTTGTCAGTTTACTGTGCGCATAGTTCGAGAAAGACTGAGCTGTCACAAGATTTCTCAAAGCAAAAGAAAGATAAAGGGAAAGAAAATGAAAAAAATAGACACCTGAAAAATATAGGGAAAGAAAATAAAAAATAGACATCTGAAAAATATAGGGAAAAAATATGAAAAAAAAGACACCTGAAAAAATATAGGGAAAGAAAAAATAGAAACCTCAGATTAAACACCATCACCCTGAGGTGTTTTGTTTGAAATCTTAGTATCGAGTGCATAGCAAACTAAGGTAAAAATGCTGATAAACATGCCCTTATGAAAGGTGCCACGCATTTATGTAAGGAAGTCTGACATCCCATGTTTAGCGGATGATTTACGGCTTAGGGGACATAATCCTAAATGAAATCAATTAATAAATCTGGGACCGGAAATGTCACGATTTGCCCCCGGAAGAATGCACTTGTATCCAGTCTGGATCGTACACAATGATGCGTGGCACACAATGGATGTCAATGGATGTAACAAGAAAACATAGATATAGCTGTTCAATTTGAGCAGAATGGTGTAAAGCAGTTAATAGCCTTTCCTACACGTCGCAAATATTATGCCTTGTTGTTATGCCAACCAAGTTCGCAACCAAACAACTACTTAACCTCATTGATCAAAGCGATCAAATGGAAAAGGGTTTTATAGCCGGTAAACATTCCAGTGATACCATCCTCGAACTGGGTCACAAAAAATCACTTGTTTGTCAAACTGATTTTTGAAAGAATAATACTTAGCTTTATTTTATGTAATTACATCAAGCAGTTTAGTTAATCATGCAACTATTTTATGCCGAGATCAAACGCGTTCAGTCTACCCATCACAGCACCCCGCTTTCGCAAAGATCTTAGCATAAATTTACAAAGAAGATTTAACAAATCAAATTGTTATATGACTTGGGGGCAAATGCTTCAAACTGATTGGTCGATTTCAAAGTCAATAATTTTCTAAATACTGACGAGAAGGCCAAAATTGATGGATATCGCAATTCGTTGCGATCAAAATGCCAATTAAGTCCTGTAACAAAGCAGCTGTCGAAAAAAAAAGACCGGTTAGTAATAGATACAGAGGTTAAAAATACAGTTTTATTTGATTTATGCAAAGAATCTGTTGAAAATATTTTGAGATATTATTTTGAGATAATATTATTGTTTCATTTGAAGCATTTGCTATTGAAGTTTAGATGTCCTTAATTAGCTTTAAAATTAAAAAAAAGATACCTAAATTTATTTTAACATAGTTTAATTGAAATGTGAGCTATAATTTATTGGTATCTTAAATCAAATTTAGATATCAAAAACAAGAGCAATTTTAGATATGTAAAATAAAATGTTACATGCCATTAAATCAATTTATCTACAATTGTATGTTAGAGAGTAAATATTATGTTATATATCCTTTAATCAATTTTTTATATCTATATTTTAATTTTAGATAGCAAATGTAATGTAAGATATCTACTTTTATCCTTAAATAATTATTGATGTCTAAAATTCGGCAATAAATGTGAAAACGGCATTCCACAGAACATTGCATGTAATCCACATAATTTCAAAACTGAATGTGCACTACAGTTTTCGAATGTGTGCTCGGACTATGGATATCTTCATTGCCCAGGAAATAAGTTTTAATCCTTGTTCGTTTTTTTATTGTTTTAATATAGATGCCAATAAGCACTGCGTAATATCATAAATTAACAAAGAAAAAAATACTGAACTGGGAATGGTTAGTTAGGGGCCTTTCCATAAACGACATACAGAGAGTGGAGATGCCTGGTACGCTGATGTTATCGCCAGTGATATATACACAGAGAGAAGAAGGACAAAAACGCAGGCATTTTTTTGGAGTGTGCTGTTCATGTTCCGTTTCCTACATGGTGAATCAAACTTTTGAAATCAATACTATACAAATAACGTTTGTCTCTATCTGGAATATATTGAAATACTGCATACACAGTGAACATTTTGACGTCTGAACAACATTGGATTGACGTCACATCCGACATCCGATTAATGTCAAGGTTTGATTATTTATGGAAGTCGAAACAACCTCTATCTTCCGATGTTGGGTCGACGTCGATTATCCGACGTCTAATCAACCTTGCGAATAGATTGAAAATAGCAGTCGAAACAATGTCTTGAATAGATATCGAAAAACATTAATTTGGAATTGTCATTTTGACAGCCACAGTTATAGTATAGACACCATCCGTCATAGTACCCCCGTCACCACCCCCACCCCCTCCATCCATGGATCATGCAGGATATGCATGAAGTTGATTTACCTGAATAATTTCCAGAAGTAGGTGGGGAAAACCTTGTGCGCTCTTGAAATACTCATATTTTACGTCCTCGTTTTGGTCTAATTTCAAAATGACCTGTCATGGCCTATCATTTACGGTGAGCGATAACAAAAGGAGATTGCTTTTGGTTGTAAATCCGGCGTCTATCCAAAGTTGATTTTCCTACGTCTGTCGATGAAACATCAGAGAAAGTTGAGTTTTGGTTGCGAGTAAAACAGCGTTGCTTTTTTTAATCTCTCTTCAACGTTGTGACAAAAACATTGGTCGCGATAAATCACAAAAAAACGTACAACCACAGTATGCTTTGGTGGGCTTTATATTCTTTGAAAACTACGGAAACGGGGAGGAGAAGATAATCTGGACAGTGGGAAATTAATCTCAGCTATCTTACTTGTACCGTTGAAAGTTAAGTAATCTTCCGCTATTCGGCTTTGTAAAATAAAGTAGGGATAATCTTAGTAGTGTATATTTAAGAGAACCACCACACTTTTGTGGTGGTTCTCTTAAGAGTTCCACCACACATTTAAAAAGTGTGAAAGTGTTTCTGGCACCCGGGTCTCGGCACAGACGGCGCGCACACGGCACGTTAGAGTGTTGAGTGATGACGAAAGAAAACGTCATTTGATACAAGGATTGCAAAAGTGTGTTTCCGGTGAAACGTTGTACGTTGTGTGTACAATGGTATGGTAGGGACTTAGCTTGTGAAAAAAAAGGTGTGGCGTCTCGAGTGAAAGAGGGAGGGGGGATTGGAGAGAGTTATAAGAGTTTTATTTTAAAAAAAGCATTTCCCACACATTCTCATGCATACACATAGCGGTGAAATTCCTGTTGATGTTGAGACTGAAAATCCCTCCATGTTTCATAGAGGAACGCCTGGTAGTCGACATATACCTCTTCCCATAAATCGGCATCCTTCTTTGAGAAATGATAAGCCGCCAGGCGTTCCTCAGTGAAAAATTCTTTCTTAAACTGCATATTTTTTCGACACGTCTGCTCTCTACAAAAAGTTTGAAAGCTCTGCAGGCGGAGATGACGAAATGTGTGTATGTGACGAAATGATGTGTGAAACGTCAGACCACCCTCCCCCCACCCCTCCTTGTCAATACACAGTACAGAGTACAGAGTATTGACGACCACCCCCCCACCCCTCCCCAAGAATCTGTGTCGACCACCCCCCCCCCACCCCTCCCGTAGAACAGAGTAACAGAGCATTACAGAGTATTACAGAGACGACGAGGACCCTCCCCCTACCACCAAAGAAGAGTTAAAAAGTAAACTTATGTTAGTATGTTTAAAGCATTTTCCACACATTTTTCTTGACGAAATGGATGGCAGTATAAACGAAACGTCATTTTGTGCAGTTGCGTGATTACGAGATTGGAAATAACAGCTTCCGCTGAAGCGCGCTGAAGCATGCTGTAGCGTTGATGAAGTGTATTACCACCCACCCACCCCCTCCCTCCCCAAATTGAAAAAAGCTCATATATAAGGGGTCCGGGGGCAGCCCCCCCCCCCTTATTGTCGAGGTGTGGTGGGCTAGATCATGGAAGCGACGTTGCTGAATACACCTCCTCTATCTATCAACACGGACATGGATATGGATATGGATGACTTGTTTGGGTTGGAACCGTTACCTTTTGATAGTGTATTACCAGTATTATCAGTGGAAGACATTGATACACTCCTGGCTAACATGACAGAGGCTGAAAAAGACTTGGAGAACGAACTGGTAGGGTTAGACGTCCCTCCTAAGGAAGCGCTAGACGTTATAAACGTTGCTGCCCCGTCAGATATACAGCTAGCAGGAATAGAGATGGAGATAGAGGAAGGAATGCCAGATCCTGAGGGCCCCGACTACCCGTTCTGGGTTGCAAATGCGCTTGTCAATGGGAGAAACACACAACTCAGCGCAAAGTTAAAAGCTCAATTGAAGCAACTGAACGAAGAAATGAGTACCACCCTGGCCGTCCCGGCCGCCCCGGCCGCCCCGGCCGAGCCCGGCAGCGGCAGCAAGCCTCCTCTTCCCCCTGGAAGCTTAATTGAAGCAACTTCACGAAGAAATGAGTACCGCCGCCGCCGCCCCGGCGGCAGCAGCAAGCTCGGGGACAGGGACGAGCCCGGGGACGGGGAGGGGCCCGGCAGCAAGAAGTTAAAAGCTCAATTGAAGCAACTGAACGAAGAAATGAGTACCACCCTGGCCGTCCCGGCCGCCCCGGCCGCCCCGGCCGAGCCCGGCAGCGGCAGCAAGCCTCCTCTTCCCCCTGGAAGCTTAATTGAAGCAACTTCACGAAGAAATGAGTACCGCCGCCGCCGCCCCGGCGGCAGCAGCAAGCTCGGGGACGGGGACGAGCCCGGGGACGGGGAGGATCCCGGCAGCAAGCGCAGCAGCAGCGAGTCCCCCGGCAGCAAGCGCAGCAGCAGCGGGGACGAGTCCGAGTCCGGGGACGAGTCCGAGTCCGGGGAGGAGTCCGAGGAGGATTCAGAAGTGGACATGTTAAGCGATGATGAAGAAGACAAGCATATGAAATTGAAATTTGAATCGAGTAAGACCATCCCTGTGACTGAGGACGATGTAACGCTGTTGAAAAGAAACTTTCAAGCCGTGCTTCCTCTGATTGATTGCAACATTGTATGGCGTTTATGTGAAGAAGGCTTTTTCGACAAGCACACGTACATGTACCTAATGGAAGAAGTGAACACTGTCATTATGCTCATGTTCATGCTAGAAGGAAGTGTAGAGGATGTTCCGGTGTCACAGCCAAAGTTCACCGAAGCCATGACTCGGCGTTTTGTTCAACTGTTTAAACTCCTTCATGAGGAACAGTTTAAGGCGTTGTGTCTGTCAGAGCCGAAGCAAGTGAATGAGGGTCGCGATTCCAAATGTGCAAAGATGATGCTACATGGTTTCAAATACCTTGAAGAACGCATTAAGGTGTATGATATGATGGCCTACCTCTATGAAAAAGGACATTTCACCATGTCAATGCTGTTTCAATGGATACTAGGGCATCGGAAACCAGGCGACTTTCTAGTGATTGTCATGAGACAATCTTTAACAGGTAGTTTACCAACAGCCTTTCTGGATGGTTTCAATGAGATGACTCCACGATTTTACAAGCATCTCATGAAAACTTACATGTAAAAAGGTATAAAAGGGGGGGGGGGCGGCGGCGGCGGCAGGCAGGCAGCAGCAGCGCGCGTCAGATCACAAAGTCTGCAATCCTTCATCGTAATGTCATTTCACAGATGTGCAGAGACTATGGATGATGTGTTCAAAGTAAACTATGCTGACTGAATGTTTTCAAAGCTTCCTGCTTTTGAATCGGAATGGATGGAGCAAGTGAAGAATTTGCATCAGCATTGGGAAGCTGTTGGAAAGACCATTCCAAGTGATCGTTTCATCCACTCGTTTCTACGTGAATGCGAAGATCTACATATACTATCCTATTACGACATTGATTCAGCATTTATCCATGCGAATACAATTTGGGCAGAGGAGCTCATGTTAAGTGTAGCTGCAAGAATCATTTTGTTTTATGATGATAATGTTTCATTGATGACGAATGTATCAGACCTTGTTCGATTCAACCATGGACGAGTGGAAGTGAATTCAAAGCTTTGCAAGAAGTTTGAAAAGCTTGACTCAGCGGCGGATGGTTGGGTATAAAAGGGGGTGTGTGTGTGGACCTCATCAGTACAGTGTAGCAGTGTACAGTGTAGCAGTCATGGAGAACAAGACAAGGAGCGCAGCGCAGCGCAGCGCAGCAAGCAACGCAGCGGCAGCAGCAGCGCAGCGCAGCGGCGGCGGCAGCAGTTTTCAAATTAGTGCAAACTTAACCATTACTGTGGAGTCTGGACAATATGGATTATTTCTACGCATCAAACGTGGAGAGAGATGGTGCGCTTATTCACCATCTTTGTGGAAGATTGTGTGTCAGAACGTGAAAAAATGCCGTGACATTGGCTTCAAACTATACTTAACGGAAACAAAGTGGCTTGAAGTCATTTCATATCAAGGCATGCGCTATGTGAGCTTCGTGCGTATATCACGGTTTGAAGGGAAAGAATACACACATTACATCAACATGAATGATGGTGAATGGGAGACACTGCTTCGGGAGATGGCTCACATCAACTCAGCCTTAGTTGAACCGCCGTGTACGGAATGCCATGGTGAGAAAACGATCATCAAGCTGCAAAAGTATGATCGGATGAAGGTGTCAAAGTTATCCAAGAAAAGACAGGCTGAAATTCAGTTGGAGAATATTGATGTACAGAATCAACTTGGACTTACGTGCGACTATTGCGGTGCTTGCGGATATATGGAGGATTATGATTGCCACTGCCACAAGTACAATTGCATGATGTGTGAACCAAACAACTTCTGCGGCAAGTGTGGAGTACTTAAGGTCTGTGAAGCACAGTAGAAGCCCCCACACCACACACACACACACTGCAAAGATGGACGCATGTTTTAGAAAAGCTTATATTGACTTGATGATTGCTAAACTTGCTTGCTGCGGCACTCCAGACTATCAGCTTTATCACTTGGACGCTTACTGGGATGTTGTACATCACAGTCTTGATGTGACTGAACTCTATTCACGATTTCTTGGAGAATGTGCCGCAATTGGACTCGAAGAAGATCCTGACTTTGACTTTGATTCTGCACTCTATTCTGCCCGCAATGATGTAGAAGCATATTTCACCGTGGTGGATTATTTGAGAGATTGCTGTGGATTTGAGGAGGAGGAGGAGGAGGAAGAAGAAACCGAGCAGCTTTGTCAGCCTTGTCAGGTAAGCCAAACCCCCCCCCCTTTTAACACTAACAACTCTAACAACTCTAACAACTCTAACTCAGCACAGCAGCACGGCAGCAAGCAGCAATGTTTTTCTTGCTAGCAAATTTAATTTTATGTGAGTGGTTTCAACGTGATGATAGAAGAAGTAGCAGATATATTCAAACATATTTTATTGCAGGAGGAAGACATGTTAGAGTAAAAACCAAAGTCAACATGGAGAATCTTGTGGAACTGTTGTGTGACCGGGGTATAAAAGAGACTGTGCCTCCACCATCACCGCTCACTCAGCAGTCGCCGTCGCCGTCGCCGTCGCCGCCGCCGTCGCCGTCGCCGCCTAGCCGCTCACCAGTCCGCTCACCAGTCCGCTCACGGGTGTGGAGACGTGAAGAACGCTCACTCAGCCGCTCACCAGTCCGCTCACGGGTGTGGCGACGTGGAGAACCCAAGACTGAAGTTGACAAACTTGTGCAGAGTGTGGGGAAGGTAGTGCTCTCTAAAGACTGAGAGCGCTAGAGCGCTAGAGAGCGCTGTATCATGGCGGACATGACACTGAGACAATATATTGTGCAAAAAGCTTATTGTGAAGAAATGTTATTAGCTGTAAAAAAGTTTGCCTGTTTAGTATGTCCTGCTTGCCAACTTGAAGAGTGTTCAGAACATACTTGTCATTTTGCATGTGTCTATACTTATTGGGATGAAGCTAAATATTATATTCATTTAGATAAAGTGTTAGAGAATGCAAATCAGCGTTGTGAGAAATATGGTGTAGATACGATAGCACTTGATGAACTCAGTCATTGGCTAGTATTCATTGAAGACCAATGGTCTCCAGTGATTCACACCATTGTATCTATACTTGATTTGTAAAAACTTGTGGAGTTAAGTTTGGTTGAGGGTTATAAAATATAAAATAAAAAGCTGTTCTGTTGAGAAGGTGGTTTTTATTCGGTGTGAACGGTCTCGTAAAAAACTTCACATGCCCCCCCCCCTTTTCCAGTGACCAATAGACCGTGTCCAGTGTGTCCCGTAAGCAGCCCCCTCTTTCACTCGAGACGGTCAACGAGACGGGTCAAGCAAGTGGCTACTCTTCCAGTGGCCAATAGACCGTGTCCAGTGTGTCCCGTAAGCAGCCCCCTCTTTCACTCGAGACGGTCAACGAGACGGTCAAGCAAGTGCTAAAGCAAGTGGCTACTCTAGTAGAGGCGTGACCATGTCGACGACGACGACGTGGAAAGACTACTTGACCAATATGTACTTTAAACCTGGACAGCCCGGGGCATTTGCTGGTCCTTACAAACTGTATCACATCTTAAGAAAACATGATCAACCCGTGACACAGTCACAAGTGAAGAAATGGCTACAGGACCAAGATACATTCAGTTTACTCCAACCTGTCAAATACAGGTTCAAAAGACAACGTGTGATTACACGAGGCATTGATGACATGTGGGATGTGGATTTGGCTGATATGGGAAACATAGCTCCTTATAATGATGGCACACGCTTTTTACTCATTGTCATTGATGTGTTTTCCAAAAATGTGTGGGTACAGCCAATCCCTAATAAATCACATACCAGCGTCATACAAGCCTTTCAAAAAATTTTTCATGACACACCCCGAAGGCCACGCACTCTAAGGTCCGATAAAGGCACGGAATTTAAAAACAGATGGGTCAAAGCATTTTTGAAGAAAGAGGGTATTCATGCCTATACCACAAAGAATGAAACCAAAGCCAACTTTGCTGAGAGAGTCATTCGTACTCTAAAGGGGATGATGTATCGGTATTTTCTACATAATCAAACTTACCGTTACTTAGACATCCTTCCAGACTTGGTGTACAACTACAACCATAGACCTCATGGCTCCCTCCCGAATACGTATGCTCCAGCCGAGATTCGTAAAGACAACGAATCGAAAGTGTGGAAGTATATGTATGTCGACAAACTAAAATTGAAACCGAAGAAGAAGAAGAAGAAGTACAAGTTCAACATTGGCGATCATGTGCGCATTTCCCACGTTAAATATGTGTTTCAACGGGATTATCACGTTAAATGGACGCAAGAAGTCTTCATAGTCACACATCGTTGTAAGAAGCAGGGAATACATTTGTATCGTGTGAAAGACTTTTTAGACGAAGATATTGATGGGCATTTCTATGAGGAAGAACTGCAGAAAGTGACCAAAGATATTGAATCTGTGTACAGAATTGAAAAAGTCTTGAAAACACGTAAAAGGCGAGGAGGAGGTGTGAAAGAATTATTTGTCAAGTGGTTAGGTTGGCCAAACAAGTTTAACAGTTGGGTGAAAGAAACAGACATTCAAAGATGAAGCATCCCTTTACATGCTTGGTCTCTGGACCTACAGGCAGTGGCAAGACGTCTCTGGTGAAGGAAATTCTCGAACAAAAGTTGATTCACCCCTCTCCGAAAAACATTTTATGGCTCTATGCAGCCGATCAGCCCTTGTACAAGGGAATGAAAGGTGTGACATTTTACCAAGGCATTCCAGATGACATTGAAGAGCGTTTTAACCCGAAAAAGCCAAACGTACTCATCCTTGATGACTTAATGACCAAATGCCATAGCGATGAACGTATGACACGTCTCTTTAGTGTGGGTAGCAGTCATCAAAATCTAAGTATCATCTTTATTGTGCATAATTTGTTCCATCATGGGAAAGAGATGCGCACTATTAGTTTGAATACCCATTATATCATTTTGTTTAAAAATCCGAGAGACAGTCAGCAAATCAGTACATTGGCGCGGCAAATGTATCCTGGAAGATCACAATTTCTCATGGAAGCCTATCAAGATGCTACCAGCAAACCCCATGGTTATTTGTTCATTGACTTGAAGCCGAAGACGAATGATCAACTGCGTATTCGTACAGGCATTTTACCAAAAGATACCCATTATATATATATTGATAAAGCCGTGTACGACCAAGAACCAAGTCATTTAACCATTCACAGTCAAGATGTCTAAACGCATTCGAACGAACCAGCCTTTCCTTCATTTGCTTGCACGCAGTGGGCCTAGACGGCGTAAATCCTTGCTAAAGCAAGCTACGAAGGAGGAATTAACGAGCTTGTTTGAAATTTGTTTGAATATATTAAGGGGACATTTACCCTTAAGCTCAAAACGGTATAAGGTATTCCAGCGTGAGCGTCATACCCTACGTACTCTGGCAGATAAGAAGATATCCCTTCGACGAAAAAAGAAGTTGGTGAATCAGAAAGGAGGATTCATTGGAGTGATTGCTAGATTTGCATTGCCCTTGTTAGCCAAACTGCTGTTAAAATGAAGCATGCTATGAAAATGGTTCTCATTCCTGAACAGGAATACAAACTGTTATTAGAAAAGAAGGGGGGAAAACATAGCATCAAAAGAAAAGTCAAGACACTTTTACGTGGGAAACGAACGCGTGAAAAGGTTATGGAAATGTCTCAACTTTTTGGCCGTCATCTACGAACAAGTCAGTCCCAACAACCACCCTCACCACCACCACCACCACTAGAAAAGCGAGTGTTAAGTCATTTTCAACCTATCTATCATGGAAAAGTGATACAACTTTTAGCAGAACTGAAGAAACATGGTACGACATGGACAGAGAAGAATGAACTTGTGTTGAAAACGGGCGAGATCATTACAAATTCTAACATGGTTGATTTGATGAAAGAAGCATTGGTGGCGACAAGAAGAAAAGGCCGAACCATACTACCCCCACCCCATGGCTGGCATCCGTTTATCCAGGAAATTGTCGATGCGAATATTCCAAAAAAGACCACTCGTGAAGACATTGCAACAGAAATGAACCAGCGTCAGCAAAGACAGTTTCCTAAAGGATGGGAAAATTTTTAACAAAAGAGCTATGGTGTTGTGGCCAGGAAGAGACTATTCCGACTATTCCCGTGAAGATCCGATGCACAAGTGCGTGTTGTGAAGGAGAAATCCATCATGATGATGATGATGATGAGACTTGGCATACTTGGTCGAATGGCGCGCGCTGTCCTGAGGAGGTACCTGAGGTATATAGGCAACGACGACGACGCACCTATACCATTTGAGGGGTTCCTTCCATCCACCATGGAGTCGACAAGCTTTTACATTACTTTACTTAGCAATGCGAGTATGAATTATTATCCCAACAACAAGGCTTCGAATTATCAAATTCGTATGCCTCGAACCATCTATCTGAATGGACGATATGAAGTGGCTTTAGCTGAAATTCAATATCCGCATACATGGTCAACGATGAGACAGGACATGGACGATTCTATTCAGTATCGACAACAACTATTCGATAATCCTGTTCTTAGCACTCTCGATATTCCTTATGGCTACTATAGAACCATACAAGAACTATGTGAGGCAGTCAATGAAGAAGCGACTAATACTCTGAATCTTACAAAAGCTATTCGGCTAAAGTATGATAGAATTAGACGACGCGTGTTTCTATTTCTCGATTATGGCTATGAAGTGTCCTTTTCCAATGGATTGGCTGAGATTTTAGGATTTATCCCAGATCACTTGTATACTGAAACATGTACAGCTGACCATAAAGCCGATGTGAAACAGGGGTTTTATACACTGTATGTGTATTGTAGTATTTGTGAACCACAAGTGGTTGGGGATTATTATGTGCCCTTGCTACGTTCTGTTGGGATACAAGGCCATGATGGTGAGATTGTTATGAAAACGTACAACGAACCGCACTATGTTCCTGTAAACACATCCAAATTTGACATGATAGAGATGAATATAAAGGACGACACAGGCCATACTGTTCCATTTCAAACTGGAAAGGTGATTTGTAAACTCCATTTTCGACCAAAAGCACTATGAAAGCCTACACACACGATCCGTCTGCATATCGCAACCATTTTCTTCGACAAGTGGGTGGAGAATTACCAGGATTCAAAGGAGCGCGAATTCAATATGGGGATGGTATTGGTTCAATACTGGGATCATTGGCTCGTAGAGCTATTCCACTACTTAAGGCTGGGGCTAAGATCGTTGCACCACATCTTAAGAAGGCTGCAAAGAATGTTGCGAAAGATGTTACGGGCCGAGTAGCACAGCGTGTGTTTGGTGGTGGTGATGTACATAAAAAGAGAGTGCAACCGATGAAACGTGCTAGAAGACGAAAAACAGCTAGACGGATAACATCAAAAAAGCATAAAAGAGATATCTTTTGAAATCATGTCTCTCATTCACAATCATTCGTGCGAATGCAGTCTTTCACCATTGGAATGGTTTCACGTACCGCCAACGCAAACGGCTGTAGAGAAAAGTTATAATGTCGACTATCAACCACTGACGACCATTAGAGAGGGTGCTCCCATAGAATTCTACATTCCTGCGAGTACAGAAGAATATCTGGATTTAAAGAACAGCAAACTTCATATTGTATGCCGCATTGTAAAGGCTGATGGAACAGCGTGTGGCCCAGAGGACCAGGTCTCCTGCATCAATGATGTGTTTAACGGGCTATGGTCTAATATTGAATTGTTTCTGAATGACCGGTTGGTATCTCATAGTAACAACACCCATGGGTATACCAGCATGATCTCGCATCTCATCCATGATTCGGAAGAAAGTCTCCATTCCGAGCGCTCTCTGCGGCTCATGTACAAGGATACTGCTGGGTCGATGAATAGTCATGAGGTGAAAAGGCCTAATCATGAACGCTATGTATCCGGGTTTCATGTCAATGCCGACGGTAGTGATCTAGCTGAGCAAGGAAACAATGGCTTACACCATCGTTATTTGCATACACGTCTCAGCCGTGAGTTTATGCTGGCAGGTGGCTTAAGGATAGATTTGTTTGAGCAGGATCGCTATCTTCCGAATGGCATCAGTTTGAAGTTGCGTTTCCATAGACAGAAAGATGATTATGTATTGATGGCTGCAGATAATACCTATAAGGTAGAAGTGAAAGAGGCATTTTTAACCATTCGCAAAGTGAGGGTGAGTCCAGGCATTCAGTTAGGGCATACAGACGCATTGCTGAAAAGTCCTGCCAAGATCATCATCACTAGAAAAGAATGTAAAGTCCTGGCCATTCCGGCAGGGTTTCGCTCTTTTGTGAAAGACAACATCTTTTTGGGTCAATTGCCACATCGCATTGTCATTGGTCTGGTTCATAACGAAGCCTTTGGTGGGTCAGTCGCGAGGAATCCATATGATTTCAAACATTTTGATCTGAACTATATGCAACTGTACACGGATGGTGAACCAGTCCTGTCCAAACCGCTCAAGCTTGACATTCCACAGGACAAGTACCTAGACGCTTTTGAAACGCTTTACAAATCGTTTGACCGATTGAATGGTGAGAAAAGCTCCATTATAAAAAGGGAAGATTGGCCTAGAGGGTATTCTGTATTTTCGTTCGACTTAACACCGGATTATGATGGAGCTGATCATTTTCCCCTGATCAAGCATGGGAATTTGCGGCTAGAAATGAACTTTGCTAGGGCTTTGCAACCTACCATCAATGTCATCGTCTATGCTGAATTTGACAACATTATTGAGATCAGTGCCAATCGTAGCATCCAATTCGACTACCAGTCATGAACACGAAGCAGATCGAAGCTATCCTGAGCCATGATGCCGCGACCAAAGACTTGTTTCAAGGTGTGTTTGCCATGGACCAGTTACCACCGTCTTTACAACGTGGTGCCTATGTCATCAACACCGACGATCATGATGAACCAGGAGAGCATTGGGTGGCAGTGTATTATGACAAAGACCCTGTGGAATACTTTGACTCTTATGGACTGTTCCCTCTCGATGAGCGTTTAGAAACGTTTTTAAGAAAGGACTATATGTATAATTCCATCTCATTACAAACGCCGATATCATCGGCGTGTGGTTTTTATTGTGTCTATTATATATGGCATAGAGCTCGAGGCCAGAGTATGTTTGACATTGTGAATATATTAAAAAGAAAGGATGGGGATTTTATTGTAAAGGATTTTGTCTATAGACATTATAAACCATTGTTTTATTAATGGGGGGGGGGTGTAGTTAAGCTGTAGTTAAGTTGTTGAATAATTGTTTTTTTTTTTTTTTTTTTTTTTTTTTTTGAAAAGAAAAAAAAAAGACTCAAGTTTCAAACTGATCTTGTTTTATTGTGTTTTTTCCAAACTCCCCCCCCCCCCCACTTCTTATCTACCAACTACTTTTTTTTACAGTTCTCTCTCTCAATACATTGATCAATGCATGCCATTCATTACAATTTAAATTAATATAGGTATCATAGACATTACACCCACGTTTGTAAATGCTATGAAAGCTCACATAACACACATCACCAAACTTTATTACTTTAACAGTTTCATGTTCAGACAGTTTCAGTTCATATCCTTCTTCTAAGTCCATCAGCGGCATCAGCCGCATCAGCCGCATAGGCTGTGTCACCTCAATGGATTTGGTACCCCGCTTGAGTTGTATTCCATCCTCTTTGAATTCAAGCAGAAGATTCTTCCCAATCCAATGCGTGTAACAGCGTGTTCCATTCCACGGTGCTGAGGGTGATGATGTCGCAGCCTTCTGTAAGCTCGTCATATTGGCGAAATTGTACAAACACGTCTAGACCGTTCTCAGTCACACGCACTTCTAATTCATCCGAGACTGCTAGGAGAAAGCCGGGTATTCTCAACTTGTCTAGGTGATCCTTCAACACGGATTGGTCATCAAGCGATAGGATGAGATACTGTCCAAAATGCCGTAACACAATGTCATCACATAAGTTTCTCAGATAGAAGAACCCATATGTCATGGGTTCATAATCCATCAAATAGTCGTCTTCCATCTCGTCTGTGTGTATTTTATACTCGGAGGATGTCGAACAGTGGATGCTGTATAGCTTCTAGGAATCGTAAGATTGCGCGCCAGTTCTTGATATCAAAGAAGATCAACTGTGCATAGGGTGTGTCTGGCACAACTCCCTTATAATCCTTTGGATAATCCTGTAAAAGATTTCTACAGAATGTCACACGTATGTTAGAATCATATTCAGCCACCGTCACTTCCAGTTTATTTTCAAGTCTGCGTTTAAACCCAGCTTCAAGCGGTATGTTTTTAAAGTCTTTCCACACTTCAGGTTTAAACTGATAAGCAGAACATCTCCGAGAACCCATCATCACTTCATTCCTCTCATTGACTTTAAGGTAAACACCATCGTTTAACATGAGTGCATTCATGATGGGGGGTTACCTGGTTATGCGTTGTCGTCTTGTCTGCGAAGCCTTTTATCCACTTCTTTCACCTGCTTCTTCAACATTTTCCATTCAGGTATGGTCAGCAAGATACCCTTTTTCGTAGGACGGTTCCTTCCAGTCCCCTCATCTCTGAGGTACTTGCGAATGTTCACCACACCTTCATCGCTTTGTTTCATAATCTTGATATACTTTCCATTGCCTAGAGAAAGCATTCCATCCCACGACTGTGGTGGTGCCGCCGTCGCCGTCTCCACTTTTAATTTCTTGATAGTGGTGGTGGTGGCGGTGGCGGTGGTGGGATTGTTCACGTTCAAGTCTTTCACCGTATCTGCTAGAGTATCCATATCCGTTGTTGTTGCAGATCTCTTCATGTTCACCCTCAACTCACTCTCACTCTGAAGTTGTGGTGAGAGTCCCCCCCCCTTTTATACTGTTGCTGCTGCCGCCGCCCTGGCTGCCGCCCTGGCTGCCACCGCCCTGGCTGTCGCCCTGATATTGTAATGCCCATGCGCCAAAGTGGAATAGCCATCATTCAACACGTATCGCTTATCATCAAAGGGGGAGAGAGCTACTTTCCTCAACTTCTCCGAGAAAATCTGGTGGTCATGGCTTCGAATGGTGTGTCCTGTCACCATCATCTGCGTTTGGTTGAACAAACTGTCCTTATACTGCTCATGTTTCATCCGTCTTTGACACGCGTAAGTGATACCTTTAGCCGTATGTTTTTCTTTCCCACCATACATCATGCTGTACATTTTCGGCCGAAGTCCAACAAACTCTTCAATGGGAATGCCTGCCGTCTCATCTTTCATTTTCCCAAGCACTTTCTTGTTCACGTTGGAATGCAGGAAATGATTGGGGGGATAGTCACTTGTGTCGAACAAGTCGGCATCTTCCTGCATATCCTTGTAGATATCATCCGTTTCTATGTCGTAACATAGACTGTCGGTGTCGCTGAACAACAACTTGGCGTCGGGATACTTGGTCATGATGTAGTTGTAATGAAAGTCAAACATGAGCACTTTGCTGAGGTCGAGAATGGTGAAGCCGACTTGAATGGGCTTATCCAGAAGCAAATCCACTTTGTGTAAATGTACCGCGGTCAAATCTTCATTGAAAATTCTAAATTGGTGGAATGACGGTTTGGCTACAACTTTCTTGAACCGCTTTTCCTGGTGAACGAGTTCCACATTGATGCGTTTTCTCACATTTTCCATGGTTTTGCCAAACACAGAGTTGTTCATCAATTTGAAAAAATCTTTCTCAAACGGGTTCTTGGCCAACTTTCTCTTTTCCGTGTTCAACGAGATGTATTTCGCTAACCATTTGCTCTGTGCAAACATGATGGCACGATGCACCTTCGTGACTTTCAATCCCAGTGACACATATTGCTGTAAATTTCTATAATGAAGTACATATTTCTTCTTGTCACACAAGTTGGGAATAAGCTTTTCACTGGGTTTGTCTTTCATGTTGAGATCTTTCCGTAGCTTCTGACTATGCTCTGATAATTCTCCCACCTTCACACTTTTCCGCTCTGGAGCCACTGGGTAGTGATTATGACAATCATGAATGGTCTGTGGGTATTCCAAATCCACTTCTAAAATGTAGCCAATCTCGTCATCTTCATCCACTTCCATGAAGTCAATGGATTCTGGCTCGTTCACCCACATGAATCCACTTTCCGGCATGCTTTGTGACATGGCCCAGCCGTACAAGTTGTTCGCATCCAGGTACATCAGGTAATGGGTCGGTTTCGTGGGATCATACTCTGCTACGTAGGGGTTATTTGCTTTCGCATACTTGTGTGTGATGACAGATATTCCTCCACGTAAGCCTTGTTCAACCATTTGGTACATGTCAATGTCATTGATCAATTCCAACTTCACCTTTGTCGCTTTTAACATCGCATCCCACGACAGGCCTGGCGCTGTATAGTAGTGGGCAGGATCCAATTCATAGGTGTTGAGACATATTTGACGAAAGTTTTCAAACACGTCAGCCAGCAGTAACACATCCGATTTCAGGTACAAGTCATGGTAGTCGCCAAATGTTGTACAGTGGAATGTCTCCCACACCTTCTGTGCATGTGCATAATCCTCATCACTAATGCCTTCTTCACTAAGCTGACTGTAAAACTTGTCCTTGGACGGCAGTTGTATTTCAGCAAACTTGGATGGCTCATCCACGTAATCGTAGGGGTACACTCCCTTTCTCAACAGTAACTCTTGCTGGTCGCTATCGTGAATGTGAGAGGTCATGTGATAAAAGTTCTCTTTCCCTTCTGCCGCCAGGTTGGAGACCAACTTCTGTAGAGACGTACTCATGAACTGAAAGCTATCCGTAAATTTCAGATTGCTCATGGTGAATGCAATATATTTCTCAACGGTGTTGGGAATGACTGTAATCGTTTCATTTTTGAACTTTCCAATTTCCTCCATGATCAAATGACTGTCATAACCTCGCAAATTGTGGAAAAAGACAGGGATGATAAACGAATCTTTATCCCCCTGCTGATCCTTTCGAAATCGGAATTGCAAATTGCATTCACTATGTGCAGCTGCACGGTATTTGCCATTGATATGATCATGATCTCTCACACGATCTGCTCCTAGAGGCTCATGACAAATGTAGCAGTCGACCGCAGTCCTGAAATCCTCTTTGTCTTCACGAGTCATCACCATCTCCTTTGGCTGTTGTAAACCGTGCACAATACGATCACGCTCAGTCACCATATGGTCTAAAAAGACTTTCACAGCATTGTCTCCTCGATACAGGACTGGGGCGCGTGTCTCATACTGGCTCACAACCACATAGGCAAAGCTGTTTGGACGATGATGCTGGTACCTAACTTCTTCATGCTTTTTCGTGAAACATTCAAAGTCGGCATAAATCACAAAAGGGACTCGCTGTTGTTTGGCTATATTCTTAAACTTGATAAAGGGTTCCTTGGGAAATGATAAACGTTGCGCTCCATGCTTGCCACACACTTCGCGATGCTTGTCTAACAGATCTTGTCGTGTAAACCCGTGAAGACAGTTGAAACAATAAAACATTGCTCCATTATACTTGGTACGATAAGCCATCAGTCTGCTGAAATTCTTGATGAGACAATAATGCCTTGTCTTGTCATTGCTAATCAAAAGTAAGTTGATTTCTCTCACACTGCTAGCGCTGCTGGCGCTGCTGGTGTTTCGACTCAGTTGTATCGGAACAACGACATCCTGTTCATATCCAAACACGTTGATGGACACATCATTCTCCTTTTCAAACTTTGGAATGTCTGTAATCGGTGTGGGAAATGTCATACCTTCCACCTTCAATTCGTTCTCAAATACCTTGTATTGATGTACACGCTGTGGGTTTCTATCTGTTGAAGGGTGAAGGTGAGCCAGTACTGACCATAAGAAACACTTGTTGTCTTTATTCTTAATGTTTAACACACCTAATGTATTCTTCACTCTCTTCGGCAGTTTGATATAACTGCTCGCTTCCAGAGGTGCTAATGTAGCTGTATGCACTTCAATATACAAGATGTTATCCAACACCCAGCCAGACCCTTGTCGCTCATGTTCATCAAACTTGGTAAACAATTCTTTATAGGCTTCTGGCAAGTCCTGTTCAATATCCTCTGGGTTGTAAGCTATATAGGTTCGACTGCTGATAAAAGCATTATCCACTTGTTCTACCATCACACCTTCAGCATTCGCCGTCAGTTTCTTGAAGCGTGCATGCACGACAATGTACCATTTCATGCCATGGTTTAAGGTCTCCAACAAATGTCTCTTAATCCGATTCTCTTGTTGCCGCATTTCAAGTAATAAATCCGATCCATCTTCAGGCTCAAACCGTCTTTCCTGTGCATTTTCACCAAGACTCACTCTTCTCCCTCTCCCTACTTGTACTGTCTTTGGAAGCATCCTGCATATATGTGTGTCAAACGCTTCCATAGATGGAAATATCTTTACACATTCACCGCAGAGGAACGGATCAGGTCTGATAATGCTATCTTCCATCGTCTTTTGTCTCTTCACTTCTATCTGCTGAACAAGCTCTTCTATAGCACGTTTCAACCTTGCTGGTTTACATGTATGTGCCACATACAAGTCCAGAAATGGAAATGTCCGTTTGCACTCATGACAAAACACTGATGTGTCTGAATTCATAGCCATTGCTGCTGTTGCTGCGCTGTTGCTTGCTGCTGCCGCCGTCAACTACTAAAGACTGATGTTTCCCCCACCCCCTTTTATATACACACACAAAGAGGCTGTTTGAAACTAAAAAACAAATTTTTATTGTTGCTTCTCACATCAATACTTTTTTCCACTTAACTATAAACCACATTTTCATGCAATAAAATATAACAAGTTAGCGTTCAATGTAAAAAAAAAAATAAAATTAAAAACAATTTAACGTTAAATGCAAATGCTAAAAGATAAACCAAAAACGTTAAACATAAGAGGTACACAAGATGAACTCGCAACACTATAAACACATAGAGTCTGTGCTAATATATTAAACAATTTAACGTTAAAATGCAAATGTCATTCACAAACTGCAATGTCTAAAGTTCACCAAAAAACCCACACTATACACAGCGCTGATGTACCCCTCCCCCCCCCCAGTCCATGATGTTCACCAACACGTTGGCTCTCCGCAGTCGCACTGGTAGCGATAAAATTGGTTCATGCTGAATGGCCTCTTCCTCTCCCCCGCAGCGGCTCTCCTTTACCAGCACGTCGGCTCACCACAATCGCACTGGTAGCGATAAAATTGGTTCATGCTGAATGGCCTCTTCGAACATTTAAATGGGTGAAAGTTATAATAGTTGAAGTTCTTCAACACTGCCCCGCACCACCAGCAATCTGTAAGCAATGGTCCTGGCAATCTCGCTGTGAACTTGTAGGGTAGCAATCCACCACATGTTTTACAACAGTAACGTCGCGGGGCATTGTGCTTCACCGGGCAATTGTGCGGCTGCCCCTCATACTCCAACCACACCCAGCACTTGTAACACTCCGTTGTTAGCATCCGACCGTCCTTGCTCCGCACTATCTTCGTTTCCTCCACCGGAGCCACTGCCGATGGAAACTGTAAAGTTTCCTCCAAAGCATAGTTCATCTCAGCCTTTGCTTCAGCCTTTGCCTTCTTATCCGTCAACGGCATCACAATCCTAACTACCTCATTGGCTTCGAAACGGCTCAGGTCATCTATGGCAATAGCTGGCGAGTTCATCTTGTGTACCTCTTTGTGTGTGTGTACCTCTGGTGGCTACACTGACAACAGCCTCGCTTATATATGAGTTCTGGGGGAGGGAGGGGGGGGTTATATGTTTTGGGGAGGGAGGGGGGGTGGGTGGGGTGGTAATACACTTCATCAACGCTTCAGCGGAAGCTGTTATTTCCAATCTCGTAATCACGCAACTGCACAAAATGACGTTTCGTTTATACTGCCATCCATTTCGTCAAGAAAAATGTGTGGAAAATGCTTTAAACATACTAACATAAGTTTACTTTTTTAACTCTTCTTTGGTGGTAGGGGGAGGGTCCTCGTCGTCTCTGTAATACTCTGTAATACTCTGTTACTCTGTTCTAGGGGAGGGGTGGGGGGGGGTGGTCGACACAGATTCTTGGGGAGGGGTGGGGGGGTGGTCGTCAATACTCTGTACTCTGTACTGTGTATTGACAAGGAGGGGTGGGGGGGGGGGTGGTCTGACGTTTCACACATCATTTCGTCACATACACACATTTCGTCATCTCCGCCTGCAGAGCTTTCAAACTTTTTGTAGAGAGCAGACGTGTCGAAAAAATATGCAGTTTAAGAAAGAATTTTTCACTGAGGAACGCCTGGCGGCTTATCATTTCTCAAAGAAGGATGCCGATTTATGGGAAGAGGTATATGTCGACTACCAGGCGTTCCTCTATGAAACATGGAGGGATTTTCAGTCTCAACATCAACAGGAATTTCACCGCTATGTGTATGCATGAGAATGTGTGGGAAATGCTTTTTTAAAATAAAACTCTTATAACTCTCTCCAATCGCCCCCCCCCCCTCTTTCACTCGAGACGCCACACCTTTTTTTTCACAAGCTAAGTCCCTACCATACCATTGTACACACAACGTACAACGTTTCACCGGAAACACACTTTTGCAATCCTTGTATCAAATGACGTTTTCTTTCGTCATCACTCAACACTCTAACGTCCCGTGTGCGCGCCGTCTGTGCCCAGACCCGGGTGCCAGAAACACTTTCACACTTTTTAAATGTGTGGTGGAACTCTTAAGAGAACCACCACAAAAGTGTGGTGATTCTCTTAAATATACACTACTAATCTTCTACACGAGTCCGACCTCTACGCTCTAAAAAACATATATTTCTGATTGTATTTTTAGAATTTAAGAATCTGGTTTATTCATTTAAGTAATTATGTGTGCAATGTTGTGCTTAAGATGTCAAGTTTAAACCTTAAAAATAGTTTTATTAAATAAAATACATGGATAGTCATCACTATATATTTTCTTAACATAATAATATTTTATTATATTTAAAGGTATCTTTCACTTTAAGATTTCATAAACAAAATCATGTGTATCTCCTTTCATTTTTGCAAATGATCGTATGATAAAGCTATATTTCTCTGTCGACCAGTTCTACTAATACCTCAAATTATCTTAATTTAAAGACAAAAGGCTTCAGACTCTACAAGCTTTTAGGATCCTTGGAGTTTATATGTAGATGCTGAAGTTATCACAAACCAATGTTTCTTTCAAACTTTTTATATTATTCCCCAGAGTCACCATTACTAGCACTTGAAAATAGAATTGCATTTTTCCTCATATTGTAAGGTTTGTGCCTGGTATTCAGAGTGGTCAAATGACATTTTCTGACAAAATTAGTCTTCAACCTTATAATTTGAGTACATATATTGACGTTAATTTGTGACCTTTTTGGTTAATCACACCTTACAACATAGAAGTACTTCGTTTTATTTGACAACAAAATTAATGCCATACTTCCTTGTTAATATTTTCACCTACAAATGTGCTTTACCATGAGTGATTGTCAGACATGTTGCATGTGTTGCCATTTACACAACTGAAAGCAAAAACAATATTTTCATTTCAGGTTCAGCGTCTAAACTCGTTTCCTGCGCATAGCAGTGTAAAGATGACAACAATGATTCCAAGGATTTCTACAATTAGGGTGTCTGTCTATAGCACACTGAAAGCTTCAATAGTTATAGGTAAATAAATAGCATTCTTAAGATGGTTAAGGTTTAAAGATAGTCTAAAATCGAGAATAGTCAAATTTCAGAAAAAAATTATATAGGCTTCTGTAGAAAAAGTAGTTTTCGTTTTGCTGATGCTAGCTAAATTTTGGGTAGAATTGTAGAATATTTGATAATGTGCATAAATGATAATCAAATTGAAAACCTTTACTCCGAATAAGAATGACAACTATTTACAACTTAATTTAAGTTTACGCTCTAAGATGTATTCTATTTTAAGCAATTTCAGAATGTTAATTTTCACTCAATGTTCATTATAATTGTATGACTTCAATTTTCGTTTAACCAAAAAAAGAATGTATTTGATTTGTAAGTCTTAAAATACTCCTCAACAACTCAGTAATGAGACGAAATCCGCACTTAATTACTTAATTTTGAGTGATAAGAACTTTTGTCTCTACTATGCGAGTGAAAATGGACCTTCATTGATGACGGAATCGATTTGTTTACATCCATGTCTTTATCGGCAGGTGTTGTTTTGCTGTGGAGCGTAAGAAGTGCTTACTCGTCCACTACTGATATGGGTAAGACTGTAACGTCAATTATGATTCACGTGATCTGTCTATGCAATCACGTGATTCCTATAGAAAGACATCCGCCTCCACATCATAATAGGCCTTGCCGTTCTACCTATTGTAAGTCATGTGACTTGTAGCTTTCAAACAAGTGTTGTGCTTTCTTAAGATCAATGGGCCAAAACAGAAAAGCGATTCACTCAGAAAGTATTCATTTTCTCACACTTTGGTAAATCTGTCAGAGGTGATCAGAGGGAATTCTGTGTTTAAATACAGAAACAAGTAAAGCAAATGATAGACTGTGTAGGTATTTACTCTATGCTATTTTTAGCGAGATAATTTCTGTTGAAAATCGGACTTATATGAATTTAGACAAAAAATAATAACAAATAATGATGATTTAGTTACCGGCAACATGCAATTGTTTTGGGTTAAATGTTGATAAGTATTTAACTGTTGTATTTATTTTATGTTTTATCTCTCGTAAGCCGTCTAGAGGATCATGACAAAAACAAATCATAGAGAAGAGAGTGTGCACATTCAGCGCTGTTTTTTATGACTAAGTCTTGTTGTTACGGTTTCAACATGCGTAATAGCAACTCTATCTACTTGAATGTTGCCCATTATTAATTAACCGGATATTGCTTCCCTTATGTCTTGTGTAATGTCACAAACTATTTACACAGGAAACTAGCACTCACAATATGCTTTTGTTTTCATAACTAAGTTATATACATGTAAGCGTGTGCATTTAATATAGTGCGCAACCATAACTGGAAACCAAGGTCCAATAATCTATCAAAGGCTGAAAGAATTATCACTAATTGACACTTTGGCAATTCAGATAAACTTAGCATTGTGCAATTCTAATTTCACAAAAATTTTAAGGCTTAGCGACTTAAAGAATTTAAGACTATTACAAGAATTACTTAAGTCTCGCTTATTTTCTGAACAAACAGAAACAGTCTAAAAAGAAAGAACCACAGTATCTAAAAGAATAAATGTAACTGTGACATTAAGACTTTTGTAGAGAGTAGCAATCAATCTATAGAATGAAATGACTCTGTCCCTGCTGGAGTTGTTGTCTTTGTCTTATCTCAGACTGTCTGGGGCCTCACTTCCGGTGTCACGTCGTTATCAAGCATGTATCTGCATGCTGGTTAGTAATAAACAACTGGTACATTGCTAAGTTACGATCACCTGAACCATTCAGTTCTCAATGTGAGTGGGCTTATACGATCAAGCTCAAGTTTGCATGCCAACTTAATATTCTATGAGCTCTTACCCTCTCCCCATCTCAAGTCTCTGGATATGTTCAGAACTTGATTGTAGGAATCGAAAACCTCCTCTGTTTTACTTCAAAATTATGTCAAGTAGACTTTTTAGTAGGCATGTACAATATGTATAACCTTCATTGTTAAGATTATCACAAACAAGCAGCGGTATTTGTGTGTGACATCTTACAAGATCATGCCTATATTAAAAACACATAAGCAAAGCATTCTTTGAAGTTTCTGAACCTAGATTGTGTCCTTTCCCGTATGAAGTTTAGAATGAATGCCTGTGTTCTATGTTCACTCTTATTGTAACTTAACAAACGTGTACTTCGGAAGTCTCTATTCTGTCTGTTGCATATGTTTAAATGTTTATTCGTTTTAAGGCATTTTACAGTTTTATGCGATGGATGTTGAGTTGCATGCTCTATCAGAGATACGCATATCAAAACAATTAAAGAATTTTGAAAACTTTAGTTCAATGAATATTTTAAGGTAAAGCAAAAAGCTGTTGTTAGGTTTAATTTTGCAATAATTAAAAATAATTGTGTGCAGTTTCGACAGATACTTCCTCTACAGTAAGTACACAAGATATCATCTCCACAATGTTTTCCTCCATCACATCTACGGACTCAATGTCGACATCTCAGAGTCTCACAACTGCTGAAGCCGCATCCTCTTCAAGCCTGACAACACAAGTGTCTTTAGCACAAACAACGACTGAAACGTCGTCTTTAACTATCCACACAACTGATGACGCTTCATCTGCACCAAGTCTTACAACAACATCATCTACAGACCAATCATCCTCAGAAACAACATTAGCGACGGATGTAGCATCATCGGTACAAAGCCAGACAACAGAGCTATCGTCATCGATAACAAACGTGGCAACAGATCAACAGTCACCGATAACAAGCATGATGACAGATGAAAGCTCGTCCGCACCAAGCCAGAGAACAGACCAATCATCATCCATGGCAAGCCAGACAACAACAGAACAACCGTCATTTATAACAAGGCAGTCAACAGATGAAGCCTCATCTGTATCAGACCAGATCTTAGCTGAAGCCTCATCAGTGTCAAGCCAGGTAACTGATCAAACATTATCCGTTTCAAGCATAACTGATCAACCGTCGTCGTCTACAATAAGCCAGACAACGGATCAAATCTCATCTGTACCAAGCCAGAGAACATACCAGTCATCATCCATCGTAAGCCTAACAACGGCTAAATCATCATCCGTGCCAAGTCAGACAACAGAACAACCATCGTCTGTAACAAGCCATTCAACAGATCATGCCTCTTCTGTATCAGATCAGAACCTGGCTGAATGGTCATCAGTGCCAGGCCAGACAACAGACCATATGACATTCACAACAAGCCATTCAGCAGATCAAGGCTCACCTGTAACAGACCATACCACAGATGAAGCCTCATCCGTACCAAATCAGGTTACAGATCAAATTACTTCTGATGCAAGCATAACAACAAACCAACCGTCATCCACAAGAAGCCAGACAATGGATCAATCAGAATCCGTTCCCAGTCAAACAACAGACCAACCATCATCTATAACAAGCCTCGAAACAGACCAACAGTCATCCATAACAAGAGTGACAGCAGACCAATCGTCACTCATAACAACAATGAGAACAGCTGGAACATCACACGAACAAAGCCAGCCGACACACCAATCATCATTTGTGCCAAGAGAGACAACAGATCGAGCATCGTCAGAATCAAGCCAAGCAACAAACCAATCACCTACCACACGAAGTGAGACAACAAATCTATCCGTATCTGCAGCAAGCCATGTAACATCTCAAGCCTCATCTGTAACTGACGAAATATCATCCGAACCCACCCAGATAACAATGGAAACGTCTTCGGAAATTAGTATTATAACAAACAATACACCATCCGACACAAGCCAGTCAGCGAGCGAGACATACTCACCAGCAAGCCAGACAACGCATGTGCCTTCCACTTATAGTACTCAAAGATCAAATGAACAAAGTCCAGCAACTAGCATCACATCATCAGCATATGCAGAAACAACAACAATGGAAAGCGATTTCGGGCGAAGTCAAACAACTTCTGAGGTGGCATTAGATCGAAGCCAAGAAAGTAGTGAGCAGATATACTCAACGAGTGATGCGCCATCTGAGGCAAATCCAACGGTAGTGGAAACACAGACGCAAAGCCAGCAATATACAGTAGCTCAATCTCATTTCACTGATCGCTCTACTCCGCATTCGTCAACCACAAGATATGTACATGAAACATCTCAAGAAGAAACCACAACCATTCATGGCGTCACTAATACCAGATCAAGAACGCAGATTGCAACAACCACCGAAAGCGATACTGATTTGACATCTGGTATGCATACCTGCATTAAAAATTACAGTGTCTTTCTATTTTTCTTGTTCACAAATATTTCATAGCAAAACAACATGTAAAAATACTTCTATTTATAAAAGATATATTCCGAAAATTATATATGATTGCAGAAACTGTTTGAATTTATTTAATATAATATAATTATTATGTATTGGTATTTTTACTGTTACTATGCTCAATGTTATCAATTTAACATACAGGACACACTGTTGAGGCAGTCACAGGTAAAGTTCATTTCTAACGCATTATGCATGGCCTATTAACTACTTTTCAACAAAACTACAGCTTCATTCAACTGGTTTATTATGTTACGTTGACAACTTTCAACGATTCTGTATTTCTGTTACACTGACTTTTAAAATGACATCTATTTGTAGTGTTCACAAACCAGTTCTTAAGGTTGCTATCCTTATAAGTCTTGATTTGTCTTCCAATAAACTCGATATTCTGCATGTGTATTTTAACCTTATATTTATTAACTTCTTGATATTTGTAATTAACATTAGGTAAGGCTTTGGTTATTGCACAACATTCTAAATGGTTCTGATATTTTTCGGATTGACATAAATTAAAGAATGCAAAATTTAAAAAAAAACACACACGAAACGAATTTATTTTAGTAATTATCAGTGATAATTTGTGAAAAAAGAAATAAATAGAATTCCTTAAATAGCAGCTCATTAGAAATGGCTAACAACACAAAAAGTACACTACGCGCTTCATGTTCATGTTTCAAATGCAATCGTCTTTATATACACTGCCGAGTGAAACACAAAGCATGTTTGTCTTAGATGTAGCATGATTTTTTCTACTTTTGTATTTGACTGCAAGGTAAAAATTTTTACTCAGCTTTTATCGAGTAGGTCGTAAAATCATTTGTATATCTTCTTATGCATGTATATCATAGTTGAGTCGTATAAGTTTGAGAGGTTAAGTCTGATGTTTGGGAGCTTATTTAGCCTTGTGATATATAACAAGATGTGGAATACACTTTGTTTCAACTATAATATGCACCTAGTGTTAGATACACTCCCCCATAAAGAAAAGAGAGGCAAACTTTCCATTCTCTAATCGCTTACAAACGTGAGGGTGACAAAGGTTTTGCTAAAAAACTCTTTGTCTTCCGTATCGAATGTTGCAATGCAGTACACAAGTGACGTCATAGTACTGGGAAGGGAAGTATTCTAGATGGCAAAAGAAGTAATTTTCGTTCTGTTTGGTTATCTAAAGCATGCTTGTGTGTGGTTTGGGCTATAATAGCGAGAGGCAATGGACCTAATGTACTTTCTATTGGATCCAAGTACCAGTGCGAGATTAATGAACTCACTTTGGAGCGCTTCGTTCACAGTACTAGAATCCAATACAAATCACAGCAACTCTATGGTCTATCGTTGTGTTTGAGGTTTGCCGTATCGTGTTTGTGTAATAAAATATTACGGCAAAGGTAAACGAGTTGAAACATGTTTTCCATCTGAAGTGCACGAAGTAACGTTTCTTTATTTGTTAAATTATTAAGCGTAAAATAAATAAAAAATTAGTTGAAAAATATAAGTAGAATTACCAAAGCCCTTTTTAGTTTAAACCTGTTATTAAACTATACTACTAACCTGCGCTTTCAAGATTACGAAGTTAAATCAATGTATAGTGAAAGTAAATAGAATTATGTTAATAAAACAATTATCAAATAAGGCTTTCCTGTTCTATGTGCATAAAGTAAGCAGTCAGCGTTGCAGGAACATTCATGAGTAATGCACGCATCAGGAACACATGAGTCATATTTTTGCTCACGATAGGCACATCGGTCAGCGAAATAGATTTTACTACCGATGCCCAGTCTAGCGTGTCCGTAATGACGTCTATGTCATCACCCACTGAAGTTGTTACAGAGTATATATCCACTGAAGATAACCACGGTAGCATTTTACACTATACCCTATAATGTTCGTTTGTTATAGGCATCAAATGAAAAGTTATTATGAAATGTTTGCTGAAATATGTAGAATTTCATATAACAATTTAAATAGCTATTTTTCATTAAATATTGCATAATACAGAAGTGATAAGTAGGTGTAAAAACGATTGGGCATTTTCTTAAATATAGAGACCACCGAGACACAAACAACAGAAGAACCAGCCAGAGTGAGTATTACAACTTTCTATTTAATCTACATTTCTTACTTACACAACAATTTTGATATCAAAACTATTTGAACAAAAATATACCGAAACAAAACTGAGGGTTTTCTTTCAGATGCGTACTTCCAACCTTAATGTATATGTTAAAAGACTGACCGTATTTACTGATGTAAAAACATGCAGACACATATGTGCTTATTTAGGTGTGACATATAGTTTTGTATTTCTATGCACAGTATTGTTTTCTAATTTTAAATTCAAACCAAAATTAAAGTTCTTCTTGAAAAGCCTCTTCAACGACATGTTTTACGTTTATAAATGTTATATTTGTGACAATATTTGCTAACTTTCTCAGATAACCTGTTACGAGTGTTCTGACACTGATTGTGGTGACGCCCCTGGCAACGGGGCAAACACTTGCGAGACCACAGGTGCATGCTGGGTGAGTGTAACGCTCAACTGCAATGTACGAATTGCGCTAAATAATATATTTAAGATGACTGGTGCAGATTTCATTCAATGCGGCATTACATTATCTAATCAGAAGTGTTCTGGCTGTATCATGTATCTGAAGTAGTATTATTAATGTAATGCTGGCCAGGTTATATAATTCAGTGATGCAGTAATAAATCATAACAGCAGAAAAGAAATAATTCTTAGAAAAAAAAGACATTTAATTTACGTTTGTATATAAAATAATACCGAATTGATTGTCAACTTATCGCTAAATGAAAATGAACATTATTTCAGAGAAAGGAAAACGTTGCCAAATTGTATAATTAAAGGCCATTTGTGATCGTGAAATTTACATGACGTGAATTTTCGATATCAAATATTTTACTTACTCTAGTTTTCGTCTTAACTATATTATAACTATATTCTTACATCAAGCAGATGTATTTATTCTTCTGTTGATGAAGCTCAGTGAATACAAACACACGCTGTAAATACTCGAACCACGAAAGAATAACGAAACATTTACAAGTGTATATAATATGGGGAATGAATTTAGTTCCTTATTCAAACAATCTGCTGCTCACTGATAAATGATACTACATGACATGTTAAAGATGAGCTACAATAGGACAACAGAAGGCGTGGAGCGCTACTGTGCCACAGAAGAGGAAAGAACTTGTGACGTAGATGATGTCATGGAGCAAGAAGATACCTGCTCCGTACGTGCCTTTCTCTAATCTTCTAGTGTTATCTGTTGCAAAATATTATTTCTTTTAAAAAGCGCAATCTACTCATTCAATGTTGCTACTGCTGTTGCTCAGTGTAAATGTAAGATAGCGTGATATATTTCACAACAAAATATAGCGCATACACAACCATAAAACAGTATTACAGTAAGTAATGAAACGTGTATAATTGTTCTTATTATTTTAAAGAATGAAAACAAGATTTCTCACTACCAGTGTTTCAGTTGTTGATCATTGTATTTGTTTGAAATGCCGTAGTTCCAATATTAGCGGTTGTTTGATTGTAGTAATGGCAGGCATTGAAAGTAGGAGAAATTGCCCTTCTAAATCAAAGGCGTGCATTTCGGAACATCCCGATTGATTTATGTAGGTATTGGTTATTGTAGGTGTTGCTATTTATCTATAGGTGTGTTGTGATTCCGATGAGTGCAATGACATAGCAGTGACGTCATGTGAGGATCTGGCTGATTTCTTGGAAGAAGACAACAAGGCTCATTGTGTTAACTTGCTGACGTCATTGGTTGTTTTGCCAACAGTGTTATCTTTTACCATTTCAATGGTCTTTTAACACCGTTATTAAAGAAAAATCCTTATTTTTCATCCTTCGGCCGGGTTACTGAAACTGCAAATCATAAAAATGAGATTTGCGTCACATCAAGACGGCTTATGTATGGGATCAACGGATAGAATAAGAAATGACCCGGCCATAGAACCCGTTACTCACAAAATTGTATGTCACCACCCTGGATGCTCACATTTTCGCAAAAGAGAGTTGATCATATTTCGACAGAATAACATACAAAGATCTGAGGTCCGTTAGGTTTTTCAATTTTGATCGAGAAAACATTTAGTTCCTGTTTTAACAGTTTTCAGCCAATGGGAACTTACGCGCCTCTGGATTCAATTACTTAGAACGTAAGGCAAATTTACAGATCTTACAGAAAACTACGGCCACAGCCTACACCTATCGCTCTGGAACCGTCCATTTTACAAATATGCATAAGTGATTATTTGGCATATATCAAGCATGATATGGACTACATTTGCATGTTTTAGTCTTGTAACCATTGATTCAAGTAGTGAAATATTTGAATTTCTTAAAACATCCTTTGCTTTTTATGTTGATGATAATGCTGTTGTACATGGTTGTTCTACTTAAATGTTATGACTGTGATTTCTTGGAACCATGATTTTTACCTTTACATTCTATTAACTTCACAAACATCACAATTTAATGTGGTCGCCTATGTTTTGAATTTTGCAACGTTCGGTCTTCTCAGTTGTATTTTCCGAGCTGACGAGAGGTCCTATCTTTTAACAATAGACCTGATACAATGTTAATTAACTATCAATAACATGTACTTGAAAGAGAGGTATGTGAATGCAAGCAATGCTTCTACCACATTGCATCTTTCGATTTATAGCATTTTATCAAAGCAACTAATTACTGACTTTGTTCTAGAAAAGTTACTTTGAGCACATTAACAATGTTGCTGTCATGAATAACCGACTAATTCAATGACTATTTAAAAAATATCTGCAACGAACAATCATCAAAAGCAATGGTTTAATCTATGAAAAGGAATATTCAACAGAGGTAAAATAGTTTCATTCAAAAGCTTGAAGTCTTTATAGCTTCCTATTAAAATTATATTCATAATTTACCACATTATGGGGTATTCAAGCATCATAACTTTTTATGCAGCGTCCTGAACAGATTTATTAAACGGTTACATAACTGTTAAATACTGAAGCACTTTAACTCTAAGCTTTTAATATAAAAATCCTTAAAGTCTATGTAAATATCAACAACTATAATAATTATGGCAATTTTAAAATGCAGTATTCAGTTTTTTTTTTGAAATGATAAAATTTTAGGCGAGTGAGTTGTATTGATATGTGTACATATGCCAGATAAAGAATAATTTATTTTTGAGCGATCACTTCTCCAATAACATGTTTTTAAAGAAACAATGTCCCCTAAATTATTGCAGTGTATTAATTAGTAAGAAAAATCTGTGATACAAAAAGGGTCCAAAGTATTTATTGTTAATCATTTGATTATTGTTTGTTTGATAATTTTACGCAATGACATATTGGGGATTAATATTAAATAAAATGCAAAACCAGCTTATACTTCTTGTTTATTTTGCATTTACATATAAGTCTATTATGTACTCACAATGACGTTATGTGTACTGAAACATAAAAACAAAGCCATGCTTGAGTCTGGTTTTTCTCCAGTTGCGTTCTCTGAGAGACTGCAATGCTGTTGCCATTCTACGACGTTACTATAGCACCTTTTTGCTCGTGTAGTCGTATCGTAGCTGTGGCCGGTTTCCTGCCGTCAACTCTGGCAACCATTTGGTCGTATTGTCGGTGCGGCTGCTTGCGTTATGTGTGTGTCCTGTAGCACCGCTTCGCGTGTTTAGTCCTGCTGTTTCACAGTTCTCTGCTTGGTGTGAAAACGGATTTTACTGGTATGTTGGTTTACAAGTAATATCATTAGTCTTACCATCTGTAATGAAGAATTTGGTTGTTACAGTAGCGGTTTTACAACATTGTATCGTGGCTTCTGCAGGACTATCAACTCTGTGACTATTTGCCTCAGTACTTGCGTATATTATTTGTCTATGTGAGTCTAAGTATAGATTAGTTTTTTGCGATATTGTTGGTTTTGTATCTGGGAGTGTCCTTGCTTGCTCAGGAGCTATTCAGTATGGGTATTTTGTTTCGTTGGTTTTCGCGTCAGTTGTTTTCACCTTAGTTAATCTTGGAATCAACAATAATCTATAGCAAAAGTTTAATTATCGCGTAATTTGTTTTGATTTATGGTGTGGGGGACACTTAGGATGGTTTAAAATATGGAGCTAAGGTCTAGTTGAAGATCAAGCTTCTCTTCTTGTGTTCGTTATTGAAGCTCATATATATATATTGTTGTGAAGAATTGAACCAACCTAATATCCATGTATGTGAGACAAGGAACCTGTTAAATTGGGTATTTCATTATATGCCTTGGGAAGACAAAGAGCATGTGATTTCTTTTACTGTTTTCAAAAATGTTTACACTTACACTCATAATCCGAATTTTAGTAATACTAAAAGAAGGTGCATGCAGGTAAAAGGAAACTCAATTAGAAAATGCATAATATATATTTCCACGAGATACCTGGACAATGTTTAAAGCTTTCTTGGCCTGATGTATATCAAGCTTTTTATAGTGAATATCATTGGCATTATGCTGGGTAACTATAAGCGCACTTTCCAGAAAACATCCGACATCTTTTGGTGGTTGCAAAATGGTTGTCATTTGGTGATGTGTCAATAAATCCAAATTTGATTTTTTGAAACGTCGTATAAATGTCGGATTTGATCGTCATCCATATGACCTCAATTTTAAATTATTCCGATGTTCTTTAACGATATTTTTAAAGATAATCAATGTTTCTGTTACAAAGGTTAAAACTTTGTCTATGGAGCTTTGCTGACGACTGAAGGGGAGGACAGTGCGCTAAAATGTAGTTAAGTTTCGATCGGGACTCTAAAAGTGGGAGGTAATGAGTGAGGCGTTACCGCTTGACTACATAATATGGGTATATTATAATTGTTTTGCTGTTTTTGCTATTTGCTATGATTTGTGCCATGTTGCCAATCATAAAGTACTTAAATGCGAACTACGTCATTTTCTTTGTCATGGCCTTGAGTACCTATGAATGTCACTAGAAAATACTCTCTCTGTCATTCATGTATTGAAACCATTACCTTGTTTGTATACTTTGATTTATTATTTCGTTATTTAAACGACATCTAAAAGCAACTTTAGAATTCTTAACGGTTTGCAAACTGTCCAAAGATGTCGTTGGTTCAACGAAACCACATATTTTTAAGGTACAGATAATGGTTATGGGTATATTTAGCGATGTCGCATACTTTACAAAACTTTTTATTACCTAACAGGTTACTTTCGACGAAATTTGCAATAAAAACTAAGAGAACAAACCACGTAACAGTTTGTTTTGTTGACTATGTCATGGTCAGATTTGTTAACAGCGGAACGCCTGGGAAAGGGGGTGGGGCAGGGTTTGTCGGTTAAGAGATTAGGACATAAGTTGTTGGGTGATGTTGAACAAGATGATTACGAAGAATGAAACAGCCGATTAGAGTCGTGAGATTTATTGCATTGAATAAGTAAACCACAGTGTTAACCTCTATTCTAAAATCGTTGTTCAACAAGAAATCAACGTTGGATTGATGTCAAAGTCCCGAGGTCAGTCTGACGTGAAAAACCGATGTAGTTTCCATTTCATAAACAACCAAACCGATGCTCCAATCCAACACCAGAAATGAATTCAACCCGACGTCATTCTGATGTCAAAATTTTTGCTGGGCCCATGTAAATCGTGGCCATATTTTGCATAGTATAGTAAACACGAATAGTACATACGACACACTGTATCCACTGTAAAACATTGTCTTGTGAAAATATTTATCATGATTCCTGTGGTCCTGAGAAAACGATTTACAAATAAATGACAATGTTACATATTGAGCTTTCGGGATAAATAGACATTTTCCTGGGCGAAAAATGTTCTCAAAATTGACGTCGTTATGTTGCGTTACGGTGATTCGTTTTGATGTGAAGTATTTGTGAAATCTTAATTGGGAAGCACAAAAAGCAGTGTGTGTGACGAAATTTATGCACGCATATCAGTGATAAGACTGACTTTTATCTATCCTGAGTTACTCTCTAAATCAAATTTGATTGGCTGTTCTCATATTTCTCAAATGCAGGCCTTGTCCTTTTTCCATTCAAATCTGTGAGTCTATGACTCAACACTTACACTTATATTCCTCAATTCGTCAAAAATGCTCAAATCTTATGCATAGAAAAATGAACGACTGGTTAATTACTATTTCATTTCTGTAACGCCTCCATAGCTCAGGTGTCGTGAGTTAAAACCTTACTGGATACATTTTCTTTTTGTAAAAATACCACATATTTATGATGGGAATATTTTGGGGAAGTTCGATTACATGGGTTCAAGTTTCGTTTCTATCTACAGTTTGAAACCATGAATAATGACTGTGAAAAAACTGTGCACCTTTCAAAGCATGAGAGGGATAAGAAAAAAATCCCCAAGATCTTTCCATTTCCGAAACTTCGATATGAATAAAGAAATGTTTCTAATGCAAACAATTGAACTTGTACCGTTCTAAAATATGTGATATTTCAAACGTTTAGTAACGAGGGAAAATCCCTTTTTGAAGAAGGGAATTAGACTTATTCAAAAATAGCAAAAACAGACATCAAGCGTTGCGATGAGTTTCGGATTCGATGCCACTCACAAATGATATTGTATTGTATATACACGTGTACTTTGAACTTGTCTCACATCCAGCCCCAAAGTCGACGTTGTAATCAATGCAAATTAGCTATAAGTTGAATCTGTTCTGATGCTGGGAAACTTCAGATATTTTGGTCATACGTAATACGTTATAAACAATAACAATCACTAAAGAGCGTTGAGTTTCAATTTAATTTAATTATATAAAAACATGCTGTACTAATCTAGTCAGAGAATTTTAAATGGTAAAACACGAAACAGATGCGTATAACATTAACAAGTTGTGAATACTTAATTAAGTTGTAATAATCAAGTCGGTTAAATAAGCAGTCAGAAATTAACGAATCTTGCAAAAAAATAAAGAAAAACCTGAAGAAGAATCGCTGATTCATGGAATTTCCCAAATGATTTGTGTTTTTATAATACTATAGCATATATATTGTGTATTTAGAAGTTTTATTTCGAGGATTTAATCTCTATCTTCATGGAAACAATAACACCAAAGTAATATAATGGTCTGATCCGATCTGATCATTTTAAAAAAATTTTATATGCAGTTTTAGTGAGCTGGCCGGTGGATAAGAAACAAGGTATTTTTTTCCTTGAGCAACCTGCCGGTTGCTCATGGGGACAAGAAAGTAGTAGGATACAATTACAGCATACTGTTTTTGCGTTTATTTTATCAAACAGTAATATGATGTGACCTACATATTGCTATTGTTAAAACACAAAAAAATTAAATTTAAATGAAGCAAATGATAGAGATTCCGAGTGTTTCTCATCATATGTTTCGTGTGGTTGCATAACAACGTCCTTTCATGCGCTTTGTTTCTTTCTGATGTGCTTGGACAGCTGAGAGAAGATGCAAAACAAAACTCCAAAGCCCTCAGTGAGATTTGAACTCACGACCCCTGGTTTACAAGACCAGTGCTCTAACCCCTGAGCTATGAAGGCTTATATTGAAGTCTAGCGCATTACGGATTGTATATATTTATTTTAATCAATTAGACTAAAAAACGAAAATATCGCAGCAAATTGATTTATCGATGCCACTATTTAAGTTTGTAACGCCTTACGTCAATAAATTGCAATAAGAATATTGAAATGTATATTTCACTTAACATATACTTTAAATCCCATATTTCGCAAATGAGTTTTTACCTGTAGAAAACTGCGACAGAATGATACTCATGCCAAAAACAATGTGCAGTTTCATTATTTGATGGCTGCAGTAACAGTGTACATTAACAAGAATTCAAAAATTATTTGCGAGCGCGCAAGCCATGCTTGTGTCAGGGTTTTCTGCAGTTCTCTTAGGGTTTGCAATGCGGTTTTTATTCTATGACGTTACTATGACACGGTTTTGCACGTGTAGTTATGTCGTCACTGTGGCCGTTGTTGTCATGAGTTCCTACTCTGGCAACCTTTTACCCATTTGGTCTTGTAGCACCGCTTCACTTCTGTAGGCCTGCTGTTTGACAATTCTCTGCGTGGTACGAAGACGGATCTTACTGGTATGTTGTTTTACAAGCAGTATGATAGGTACCATCTGATATCAACAATTTTGCTGTTACATCCCGAACACTCGCGTAACGTCGGGCCGACGTCGGAACGGTATAAATCAGGTCGTAAAACGTCGGCATCGGCTTCGATGCATCGGTAATGCATCGGTTATAGGTTGGCAATAGTCGAATTTCCATTTTTTCCCCTATTCGTCGGAAGTTCATCGGTTACCGACGTTGGCCCGATGATAATTTTCCTCAGTTTAATAGATTTTGGCAAATATTCATCGGGCCGACATCTTTTTCCGACGAACTTCCGACCAATTGGGAATTCTTTTTTTAAATGTTATATTCATATAATATACGTATTTCTCAATGCATATATTATACATATATTTTATACATTGGTTATACGTTGGAAAAAGATAAACTTCCGACCAATGGTAAACAAAAATTGAAACGGATATTGCATACGTATATTCGATGTATTTAATTATACGTATATTATACATATATTTGTATATGTTGGCCCAACGTCTGACATAGACGGACTTCCGACGGAACAAAACTTGTTTTTGAAAAAGATATTACTGATGTATTACCGATGCATTACAATAATCGTATACCCAACAACAAAAGAAACACCGATTCTTAGAAATTCCACATCTATCTTCCTAAATTTGCAACTGGAATCTATGTTACATATATCAAAAAGGCAGTTGTTATAGCATACTTCTAGACAGTTTTAGTCACTTTACAGAAGATAGTCACGGTTCATTTAACACAACAAAAGTGCCTCACAAATTGACGAGTTAAAGTGCCTAATAACGAGTGTGGCCTCCGTTCGCGTTAATCACCGCCGTACACCGGCGCCTCATAGAGGTCACCAAGCGCTGGATTACGACTCTGGGTATGCGATGCCACTCCTCGATTAGGGCTTGGCGTAGCTGTGGTAACGTAGAGGCGCACATGATTCATGGCCCATTGACGCCTCGCTTGGCGCCTAGCACCGGTTAAGGGCATTCCGCGATACGCGCGCCGGCTTCGAATACCGTGTTCATGAAGCCGTCTCCTCACTGTTTGGGCACTGATGCGATTGCCCTGACGTCCTGGGAGTGCTCCGGCGGTGGTTGTCGCTGGAATAAATCTCTGGCGTAGGTGTGAGACCCGAATATAGCGGTCCTCCTGGGGAGTAGTAACACGTGGTCTACCTGACCGAGGTCTGTCGCGAGTAGATCCAGTGTCCCTAAGACGACTTCGTAGGCGTCGAACTGTACTTTCATTAACACCAAAGTGGTGCGCGACGTCAGCGCGGCTCCTTCCGCTGTCCAGCATACCCACGGCGCGTTCCCTATCAATTTGTGAGAGCCGTGGCATGGTTTTTCCGTTGAGTTTGTTTCAATATTTTAACGTTTTTTATCCCTTTTTAAGCTTGTCTTTACTATGCATTTCAGTTTGTACGGGTCATTGTAACACATGTTGCCTAATATGGAAAAAGGTGTCAAAACGACCACTTCATTGAATTGACCAAGGTGTTAGGGTAATTAAGCCGCCACCAACAGACCACATAAAGGATAAAGAAAGAAAAATATTACAGAAAAAAGTTCGCACACAAGTTTCCCAGAAATCGCCAAAAACGCAAAAAAACCACACGAAAATTATTCGGCGTTTCTTTTGTTGTTGAGTATATAATATACAAATATATCACCGCATCGGCTATACGTCGGAAATATACCGAATTCCGACGGAACTTTATTTGCTTTATTTGAGATATTACAAGCATGTAATATGCGTATAAATATATACGTATATTATAAATATAGTTATATTTGTTGGTGAAACGTCGGAAACATACCGATTGCCGCTGGATCTCTAAATTTGTGTATTTCACGCATAACTTGAAATGAAAACTTAAATGTTATATATATATATATATATATTGTGTTGTGTACGAGTGCTTCACATATTCCACAGTGTCGCAAGAAAAGATGCCGATATTGCCCACGCCTATTATACTTATTTTTTTAAACGTCTATAAAACGCATATTTTCCTATGTATAAACGACGATGGAAATACATCGGATAAAAGATACCGATATTGCAATCGTATATTATACGTATTTTTTATAATCTATTAAACGCATATTTTCCGATGCTTATTCGGCGTCGAAAATTTATCGATCGGCGTTTTGTAGGGGACATTATGAAGAATCAATAGTGGAGCATTATGAATATACTTGAAAATTATCATTTGCCTCAATAAACTATCCCTCAGAAAACATAAAGTAGGAAAAGACAATACAAATAACTAAATTTAAAAGCGCCAGCGGTAACAAAAAACGAAAATGTAAGGAGTAAACGTTTAGGGACGAAATAGAAGCATTAGACCACTTAATTACACTGCCGAGGCAGCCCCAGCCGCCGTGGAGTAGAGGTATGTTCTGCGCCTAGGATGCAAGAGGTTCCCGGTTCAAACCCGAGTAAGTACTAGTGTTCAGTTGCAATATATAAATATGCTATGTTGTATATATATATATGCTACGGTGTATGTATGAATATATAAATTATGAATGGTCGGCAAGGGTTCAATGGGTCAGTTAAGCTTAGAAACAATTTTTTTTCAAATGCGCACACGCATTTTATACGTCTAAAAACGCATATTTTCCGATTGTCACTTGGTCGGAAATGCGTTGGAAAACCTCGAAATATGCATTTTATACGTATAAAAATCATCGGAAGTTCGTCGGAAATGCATCGGAATATAAACGTATAACTGACGTATAGCCGACGGTTGGTATCCGACGTCGAAGAATTTGTAGGGATATTTCCGACGGTCGCCCGACGTATTAAAGATATATCGGCCCGATGTATATCCGATGTGCGAAGCCGCTACTTCTATTATGCGTCGGGCCATAGTTAATCCTAAGTGCAACCGATATATCGGCCGACGAAGTTGCCCATATTGAATAATAGAGATGTATTTTAGACGTTACGCGAGTGTTCGGGAATAGCTCGTTTATAAAATGGTATCGCAGCTTCTTCAGGACTATCAATCCGGTGAGCATTTTCCTCACTGTTTTGCGTATGCTATTTTTCTATACCAGTCTAAGTATAGAATAGATTTTTTGTGATATTGTTGGTTTTGTAGCTGTGAGTGTTTGTGTCAGCGCTTGCTTGCTCAGGTGCTTGCTCAGGTGTAGCTGTTTTGCTTTGTTTTACCTCAGTTAATCGTTATAAGCAATGTCAAAGGTATGCCAACTTGTTCAATACATTTTACTTGTGTTTCGCTTTATGAATGTGTTATTTCTTGCAGATTTAAGTAACGGTTACGGCTGATTTTGCAAGCGATTTATGATGCTTGGCACACTTACGATGGTTTATGATAGTGAGAAAGGTCTAGTTAGGCTTCTCTTCCTGTTTCTCTTCTTATTGAAATTCATATTCAGGTATACATTTAAATCTCAAAAATTTGACATTGACATCCAGCGTCTTTTGGTGTTTGTAACATAATTGTCATTTAGTGATGATGTCAAAACAACCAAGTTTTAACTTGTAAAATATTGTATAAATTTCGGATTTCATTGCGATATATATGACCTGAGACCGAAGTTAGTCCGACCTCCTTTTTCGACATTTTCCAAGATAATCAATGTTTCTGTTACATAGGTTACAACTTTGTCTGTCAGTCACTCCTCTATCCCTGTCTTGGGAGCTTCGGTGACCACTGGCGTCAGTCAAACTGTACTTAAATTTTGATCGGAACTCTAAAAGTGGGAGGTAATGAGTGAAAATAATATAGGTAAAAGTGACGCGGTGCGATCTGGTGCGATGATAAGGAAATAGGTTGTTGGATGATGTTGAAGAATGAAACAGCAGATTGAAGTCTTAAGATTTATTGCATTGAATGGGTAAATTACAATGTTCACCTCCATTTCAATATCTTTTTTCCAACAAACAATCGACATTGGATTGACGTCAAAATCCCGACGTCAGTCTGACGTGAAGCACCTTTGTCGGTTCCATTTCGTAAACAGCCAAACCGGTGCGCCAATTCAACGCCAAAAACGACTTCAGTCCGACGTCATTCTGCCGTCAAACTGTTTGCTGGGCCCATGTGAATCGTGCCCATATCTTGGATAGTATAGAAAACACGAATATTAACAAAAGTAGATACGACACGCAATGTATCCACTGTAAAACATTGTCTTGTGAAAATATTTCTCGTGATTCCTGTGGTCCTGAGAAAACGATTTACAAATAAATAAAAATGCTACATAGTGAGCTTTCAGGATGAATAGACATTTCCCTGTGCGAAAAATGTTCTCAAAATTGGCGTCGTTGTGTTGCGTTCGGGTGATTCGTTTTAGTGTAGTAGTTGGCACTATTAAATCTTAATAGGCAATTACATAGACCAGGATGTGTTGGAAACTTTATGCGTGTATATCAGTTGCAAGACTGACTGTTGTCTATCCTGAGTTACTCTACAAGTCAAGCTTAATTGGTTGTTCTTATATTTCTGAGATGTAGGCCTTGTCCTTTGCATTTAAATGCCGTGAATCTGTAATTCAACTTAAAGAATGTTTTATGGCAAATATTCCTCAATAAATTATTGACGCGTCAAAGATGTTAAAATTTGATGCATAGAAAAATTAACGACTGTTTTAAACTCTGTTTTTACTGTAACGCCTCTATAGCTCAGTGGTAGAGCACTGGTCTCGTAAACCAGGGGTCGTGAGTTCAAACCTCACTGGAGGCATGCTATTTTTGTAGAAATGCTAATTTTATGGCAGGCAATTTTCGATCATGCCTTCGATTCAATGAGTTCATGTTTCGTTTGTAGCAACAATTTGAGACCATGAATAAAGGCTTGAAAAAGTGGTGTCACCTTTTCAAACATGAGGGGGTTCAGAAGCAAATCCTCAAGCAGCAAAGACTGCCAAAGCTCAAACTGCAGAAATTTGAAATTGTATTGTCCCCACTAGAGGACCTTGTGACCTTAAACGGTAACCGTGGTGTGTCGGCCTCAGGAACAAGTCGAGTTTGGCCACAAAGATGCGAGTTATGCTAGAGAGAACAGTTGTGAACGCTTGGGGATTATTCGGAGGTGGTCGTGTCCTTGTGTGGGGTGGCATTTGTCATATGAAGAATACGGAACTTGTGAAAATAAGCAGTAACATTGACGCTGAACGATATCACGAGAAACTTCGGTCAGTCACGAGCTACCGCTCACATGAACCATTGGTCCTTTAAACTTATTTTAGTGGACGACAATGCTCGTCCACATGCGCCTGTGCAGTGGATCGCTATCTTGACGACATTTCAATAAGCACATTGAATGACCGGTAAAATCGTCAAATATGAATCTGTGTGTGGAATAATGAAAAGACCTAATTAGTTGCAGATTAACCAGGTAGTCTCATATCCGCGATTTAGAGCGAATGTTATTGAAGAATGGAATGACATTTCAACTAATACCACACCTAGATGCATCAATTCCATGCACGCACGAACCGACCATCTTATTGATGCTAGAGTTGGACAAACAAAATACTGAGGTATTCATAGATATCGATGGTGCTTCAGATAATAAAGCGTTTTTTTCAATACTTGCCTGTTTTTGTTTTATTTTGAAAGGACGATATTTCCAAGACATGTATTATTTTTAGTAAATTTTGGAGTCATACCTTTTTAGTTTATACGTAACGCTAACAACTTTTCTTTGAATGTTTCGCAGGCATTTTTTGTACCTTTCAGTAAGTATTTTGGCGATACCAAAAGCAATAGCGTATTGTTACCTGTACAAATAATTGCTTTCTGTTTTCTGGAACAAAAACCATGCTAGGAGTCTAGCCAATAGGAAGACGAGTTTCAAATGAATCCGTTGACTCGTATTCAAAGCTGTCATTGTGTGTTGGTATGTGAATCAATTATTTTTTATTAGTTTTCATCCAAAATAACAGGCCATATTTCATCTACGCACAACAACCTAATCTGACATTCATCTCCATTCTCAGCTGCACAATTAACAGATATGTAGGTGTTGCAGGTGTGGAATTCTCAATAAAAATAGTAAAAATAGACATCAAGCATTAGAATGAGCTTCGTTTTGAGGCCCGGCATGAATGATTTTGTATTGTACATGCACTTGTACTCTGAACTTGCCTCACACCTGCTCAAAGTCGCCTATGTAATCAACGCATATAAGCTTTAAGTTGAATCTGTTCTGATATTGGGAAAATTCAAATATTTTGGTCATACCTCACACCTTATAAATGCGTCATACTTTATAAACAGTAACAATAACTAAAGAACGTTAATTTCCAATTTAATTTAATTATATAAAATTAAATAATTATAATTATATAAAACAATCAGCTGATGTATAACATTACCAAGTTGTGAATACTTAATTAAGTTGTAATAATCACGTCTGTTTAATAAACAATCAAAAATTGATGAAATATTGCAAACATATAATAAAACTGAAGAATAATCGTTCACCTGATGGAATTTCCCACACGATTCATGTTTTTATAATACTATATCATGTGTGTTGTGTATTTAGAAGTTCTATTTCGAAGATTTAATATGTAACTGTCATGGAAGTTCACCAAAGTAATATAATGATAAATTCGTGCTCTGAATTGCTACTGTCACTACTGGGTCTGCCTACCGGGTATTTTTGTGCTTTTTTAACACTTAAACGTAAAGTCGATTCATGAGTTTTGCAAGAAATTTTTCGAATCCGATCTGGTCATTTTTAAACTTTAACTTCTTATTCAAAATTTTAATCACCTAGGCGGTGGACAAGAAACAAGGTGTATTTTCCTTGAACTACATGCCAGTTGCTCATAGGAATAAGACAGCAGTAGAATACAATTACAGTATACTGATTTTTACGCTTATTTTATCAAAAAGTAATGTGCTGTGATCCATATATCGCTATTGTTAAAGCATCTAGAAGTAAAATTTAAATGAAGCGAAATGATAGAGATTCCGAGTGTTTCACACAAAATGTTATGTGTGGTTGCACGACAACGTTCTTTTATTTGCTTTGTTTCTTTCTGATGTGCTTGGACAGTTGAGAGACGATGCAAAGCAAAAGACGAAAGCCCTCAGTGAGATTTGAACTCACGACCCCTGGTTTACAAGACCAGTGCTCTAACCCCTGAGCTATGAAGGCTTATATTAAACTTATTTGGATTCTACATATTTATTTTAATCAATTAGGCTGCAAAGGCAAATATCGTATAAAATTGGTTTATCGATGCCACTTCTGTTAAGGTAGTTATTTAAGTTTTAACGCTTTACAAGTCAATAAATTGCAATGAGAATATTGAAACTACGTGGACGTTCCTTTCCCACCTTTTTCCTTCACAGTGTTTTGTCCTATAATTGCTGCTTCTCCTTGTTTTTTGCTTTACCCTAATTTTGATTTCCGTTGTGAAAAAACTAAGCACATACAATGGCTTTAAAAGTGGCAGTGCATTGAGCAATGCAGCAGCTATTGAAGCTTTGTCAATAAAATCGCAAACTTCATGAGCTGTACCAATGTATTTGTCGAATCGCATTCCAGGCATACGGCAAATATGCTATATATTGAGTAGATGTATAAAGTAGAAACAGGTAGGGCATAAAAGGGTGATGGAGTCTTAGTTACAGCAAATATAAATTGATATCTGATAAACAATGCTTGTGGCAAACGTCGGGAAATTAGTCAAGCAATATAAGTTAAAGTTTCAAACTGTAATGTTGTCATACAACAATTGCATGCCATCACAAAAGATTTTAAAAGGCTACTTACAGGCAAAGTTTTTTTTTGAGAGATTCTATTCTGAGCAATTTTTATGATTATGCATAATCTAAAACAGTACTATGCATAATCTAAAACAGTACTAAACTGGTGAAAAGAATAACTATTCTTAGGCTGCATTGCCTTATATTTTGGTACGCCCAGCATAATTTCGCAAGGCTTGGATACGATCTTGTTGTGTAAAGACTGTATTAACGAAAAACAAAACATTGTTTGAAATAACTGCAAGAGCTGCCAACACGCGATTCCTTTTTGCAAAATGTGCCTTTGTCACGGATGTGATCCGGAGTTTTGGGCCAGATGGGCAAATGAGTGGCCGGTAGTCAAAGAAACACAGCGAAAAGGCAGATATTTAAACAACAAGGATTTTACAATAAACACCAATAAATATGACAATCCATCCACTTAAACCATCATTATTACAGGCCTGCCCACAGTACATGCTAGATAAATAAATAAATACACAAAATAAATAAATAAATAAATAATACATAAATAAATAAATAAATACCCACAAAATGTCTCACACCCTGCGGCGTACCTGACACTGTTCCACGGCGAAACTCCCACAAACTGCCCGATACGCACAGTATTTTGACCCAAAACTTCACGGTAGCAAGGACGTAGCGCCCAACGCGAACAGAACCGTAAAATGCTGATTCACCAGAGAAGAACGCACACAGTGTCCCAGACACGCACAGTACCTTGACACGCAGGCACGCTAACTTGTAACGATCACTCCGCTTGGACAGCGACTGTTCAAACCCGATAGCGCACTGCGATATGCGACGCGTTGTTACTGCTTCAATGCAACTGAAGTATCATCACGAACAGCAATGCGGACGAACTACATCAAGACTCCCACAGCATTGCCTCCACGGCTACCAGGAACACACGGCCAGGTGCTACAAATATATATTTACCTCACTTTTACCATTCAAATAGCATTTCAATATATATGCATTCAAAGCAATTACTCGAAACCAGTTACAACGAATGGACCATACACAGAAATCCATTCGAAACACCCCACATATCGAAAGCCAAACTAATGTTCTCGGACAACTTCTGACAGATAATGTGTTTACGATGCGCCTTTAAACCCGTGCCAGGTATTCATGTCTCAATACTCACAAAATTACATGTCACAATTGGCATTTCTTCACGCTAAATGGCGTAGCAAAAAAAACCATTTTACACGAACTGCCTTGACACATCACGAGTTGCCCCATGTTTTGTTTACATTCTATAACCAGACACTAGCTAATTTAATCAACACAGAAGGCAATAAATACCTGATATCTTCTTCACAAGAGTTTATATTTACATCCTTTACATAATTTTACATGTCTCGTGATTCCAATGAATAGCCCTCACTTTCATTACAAAACCTTTTATTGATGACCTACTTGAACCTGATTCGCTAAGGTTGCATTTGTTTGCCGTTGTCAATAATACCACACTGCGACCCTGCGAGGCTGTCGGTAATGTGGCAGGTTCCCATACATCCCGAATCTCCCGGGAATTTATCAAATTAAATAATAATTATAAATTAATATTTTTGTCATATTTGACAGCCTTATAATGCCAGGATATGGATTTTAATGGTGCTTCTGTCTGTTTCTTTGTATTGAGAGACCTATCTGTGTTCTGAACTAGCTACTTGTTGATGAAAAGATCAAATTCATAATCATGTAACTAACGAGTTCTTCTCTTCTTCAGATCTTTACATGAAATGTTATTAAAAATAATGTAATAAGTATAAGTATATTACAACATTATGACTGATCCAAAATAAAAGTACCATTTTTGTGTTATTTCAGCTGAAATCGAACGCTTTCAGTTTTGAAATTATAAAAAGCTTCATCAAAAGGATCAATGTTCAGACATGGTCCAATCTAAAAAGATTACAAGCCCTCAGTGAGATTTGAACTCACGACCCCTGGTTTACAAGACCAGTGCTCTAACCCCTGAGCTATGAAGGCTAATACAAAAACAACGGTTTTTGCATTTTCAACATATTTGAAGAAATACATGACATGATGTATTGGTTTTTTGACACCAGCTCTGTTTTACTTTTTTTGTCTCAGTGTTAATCGCCAGGAAAGATTTGAATTGATGTTGCATTGTTGCTTGACTTCCAATGGCATGAGTAATGTTTTGCTTAGCAATGCTATGCACGCCTTTAAATATTCACACTAAAAATAAGTAAAAAAAAATAAGTAAATAAACACTACTGAAAATATTCATAGATTGAAATAATTTTACTTTAAATTTGCTTCTCATTTCAAAAATGAATCATTCAAGCAAAGCACAGTCTCAATGCCGAATTGCTCTTCTAAATCTCTGTAAACTTTTTTTGGCTCTTGTAAGTAAGACGGACATAGTATGATACCTGACATGAACAGTAACAGTAAAATCGGCTATTGAAATACCACTTATAAGTTTCTGTATTTTTTTATTAAAGTGTGCAACTAGGAGCCGGGATGATCATGGACTACTATCTATATAAGCATACAAAGGACATATGAGAATACTTAGTGTTGGCATGTAACTGAGACCTTGTCAAACATTCTGTTTTGTTATTCATTTGTGTTTAAAGTCATGTTTTATTTTTTTCATTGTTATTTTCTGTTTAGACAAGTAATGAAATACAATAAGTTTTCATCGTATCAGTTTGTGTGCAAAATCACTATCTTACTAGTAATTGTCGTTGATATGAAACTGCTTGGGTGCTTTTAAAGTTTAAATATAACATAATAATAACATAATAACAGCTTCAATAGGTGATTAATTGTCACAATACAAACCTGCATGTATCTTATAATAGACGATAAAAAGAAGAGCGTTATAAACATACGAATAATCTCGTGATATTCGTAAAGAAACTGTGTACAAGAGATGGGCCAGACAAATACCAGACATAAGCAGACCATAGAGGAACATGGGTGGAAACTGTTGATAGTTTTTATAGTTCGATGACCAAAGATACAGTCTTACACTGTGGATCTGAAGGTTAAAGTGTTCATCATCAGTAACAGTGCTGTTTGTAAGGTTATGGTGTTAATTATCATTCATAATGTAGATTGTAAGGTTATTGTTTTTGTTATGATTTACAGTGTGGATTGTAAAGTTGTGGTGTTCTTTATCATCTAAATTATTTCTCATATTAGATTATAATCAACGGAACTACTGTACAAGTAAGTCAGAGTAGATCATATTTTTTAGCAAAACAGAGTAATCAGCTGTGCTCTGTGGGCAGCAGCACCATGAAACTGAAAAGTGCACTGATTGGACTTTGTGTTTGGTCATCTTCGGCTGGTTAGTCTGTTTAAAAATACTTAAGCTCACTTTTCAAAAAAGTCAAAATATCATCTGGAATGTCACTAAATGGCGGATCCACGGTAGTCCGGGGCAGGTGGCAAAACAGAAGAGAAAATGTGGTAAAGGCGGCCTGGTGGCTATCGAAAACATAATATTAAGACTTACAAAAATTCGCAACAATTGTTAAGTCGGTGATTTAATTTACAAAGCTGCAATGAAGGTTCAAATGTGTAAATTTAGCTCTGTAATAAAAATACAAAGCAGTAGCAAAGAAGTTAAATATTTACCTGTATGTTGAATTCGTGTAAATTTATACGTGTTGTTTTTCAAAGGCGATCATCATTTTAACATGTTTCAGGCAGTATTCCTTGTTTGTATATTTGCGCCATGTTAATTAAAATGAATCAATTTATGTGTCTTGACCTCTGTGTTTAAAACAGCGTCAAATGGTTGACCAAGGTTTATATTCCAATGCTTTCTGAGCAGCCACAATAAGAGCACATATTCACCTTGAATCCTCTGGTTTTCCCACTTTAACAATACAAATGTCAAACTTTAAAGCTCAGCAATATCAGAGATTCTATTTTGTTGTCAGTCAATCAAATTGTTAAAACTTTGTGTGAAGTCTCGGGTTGTGGTTTTGGAGAAAGCTCTGGAATGTTGCACACCTTTAACAGTTCTACGAATCGCATTACAAGAGCCGTTAACTTTTGTTGGACTTTTATTTAAAGTATGGGCACTGATTGCACATTGACAGAAAAAAGTAACATTAAAGTTTGATTGAATAGAGATTTATGCTGATTATATTAGATTAGCTGCCTAAGAATCTATGCCTTCTGACATACAACGAAAGCCCACAGTGAGATTTGAACTCACGACCCCTGGTTTACAAGACCAGTGCTCTAACCCCTGAGCTATGAAGGCTTAAATGAAAAAAAAACACATTTTTCAAATGAAATGTAATTGAAGAAACACATGAATGCTGTATTGGTCATTGGCTGTATTGCTATTCAATGCTTTATTTAACCACACAATAAATCGCAAGCAAACAATATCGTGAGAAGTTACATGGTGTATTTATTTGCAATGGGGGTTTATGAAAACTTGAAAGCATTATAAATACGATACTATTATGTCACCGACTTGCATAATTCCAAAGCAAAATATATTTCAAAATCACAACGAAGTAAGGAGGCAAAAGTGGTATGCATTCACAGATTGTAACTTCTTTCATTGCTTTGAGTTTTGTTATTTAGAGAGAAAGTGAGGCACGATCTCAGTGCTGAATTGTTGTGTACACAGCATCTGTAAACTTTTGTCATAGCATTAATGAATGACATAAATCAAATAATACCTCTTTCAAAGTAGCCATTGAAGGATTTCTTATGAATTTCGGTATGTTATAAAGATGTGTCGTTGGGTGGCGGTGTAATCAGGGAGATGTGCAGATATGCCGAGTTAAAACACTCTCGTTTCTAATCCGAATTTTAAAAAAGAAAGTTGACTTGTCCGTTGATATTTTGTATATACAGTGAAGCCTCAGTACGGACAAACCTCGATACATCTTACTAAACCGCACAGCTTTTTTAGTCCCGTTTAAATGTCCATAGACTTGTGTATTAACGAAAACTGGAAAAGCGCACACCTCGGAATTCCGAATACCGGACATAATTTCCAGTCCCAAATAGAGGTTTTCTGTATAAAAATATTCAAATTACCGGACTTTCCTAATAAGGGATATTAGGGATAAGTGGATATTTATCCTAGGAACCCAGCATGTTTATCTATTGTTTAATATGAAGTCTAGCAAATTGCGAGATGTGCCTCTGTGTTTACTATTACTATTGACAAAAAGTGTCAAGAAATAATTCTTAAGCCACTAAGCCACCCAGTACCGCACCTGATGGGGGTGGGGCAATTCGGTATGCACTTTATCTCTTGATGTTCTGGCTAATTTTTTGAGCACTATAATCCTTTTGCCGTTAGATACTGTTCTAGGGAGGGTTGGAACGACTCGACATCTACTTAATCTCTTGATGCTCCAGTGTCGCAACCTTAGTACATAAGATTAGGATTGAATACTCCTGTGCAAAGAACTTGCTAGAAATGACACAACTCTTGTATTCCTGAAGAGATGGTTTATATCAGACAGACATGAATTAAAACAAAAATACTTCCATTAAACAGTTCTTTACTAAGATCTAATGCATATCTTATACATGTGTGTTAATGTATTTGCCAGTAGAGTTATTAGATATGCATAACACTGATTTAGGTTTATCAATAAATTCATTCATCCATGATTATATGTATTTAATTTTACAGCATCGCAAGCTGAGTTAAAAATACAAATACTCGAAAATCCCGACTCAAAATACCGGACAAATATTTCCAGTCCCAACACTGTCCGGTTTTCCGAGGTTCTACTGCATATAAAAGAAGAAATCCAAACAGTACTGGTTTTTTTGCTATTTTGAAGAAAAATTCCTTTCGCAGGGGAATTTTAGTTTTCCCTGGCAAAGCATGGTCATTGATTTTATTATAATGAAATAAAACACATATTAAACATTAGACTTTTTAGTTCCAACATTTAATTTATATGTGTGATTGGAGAGTGACAAATGGAACCGAAACAAAATTATGTGCTCTCTCGATTGGTACTTTCACACTGGTTGTGCCTGCCGAAGATTTTTGCAATTCCACTTTTTTACACCGAACGAAAACTTGAAATGTTTTATGCTAGAAATTTTGCAGACACGGTCGAGTCAATTGTTTTAATTTGAACTATTTATTTATAATTTTAACGACCAGGTTGTTTGATGAGAAATAAGGTTAGTTTTTTTCCAGGTTGATGGCTGCTGGTTGACCATAGCACGAAGAAAGGTAAATGGTCCACTCGCCGGCAAACCGACTAGCCGACAAATCAACTCGCCAACAAAATGACCAACTCGCCGACACGCAAAAATATATATCATATATTTCAATTATGTCCAACCTTACTAAAGCTTCTCTACTCAATGTGCCAATTAAATATTGGATAAGGTAAAGATATACTGTTAATTCTATACAGTACTCAAAATGACATTACATAGCAACACTACTTATATTTAGTTAGTTTGTCACTAAGATACAGCCTTGCAATGCTTGTAGCGTTACTTGTAATGCTGCCGAAAAATCGACTTCAGAAGTCTAGGTGGATTTAAAATAAAAACAATTCATATTAAAATGATTTTAGTATGTTATCAGTGCATATGCTTTTGTGCCTTAGCAGTGTAAGTTTAGACTGCAAGGCGCTTCAATAAATAATCCATGACATGTCAAAAAGAGCAAGTTACATGCATTTTATGATAGACAACTAAAAGCAGAAATATTCGGCAACTGAGTAGAGGAAATGGGAAATACAAATACCAGACATAAACAGACCATCTACGGGTATGCATGAAAACTTGACAGTATTCTCAGTTTGATTGCCGAAAATACGGTCTTACAGAGCGGATTATAAGGTTACGGTGTCCAGTATTATTCACATTGCGGTTGTAGTGCCATAATATTAATTATCATTTACAGAGCTTATTCATTTGAATTATGCTTTTTATGTTTCAAGTATATCTCAAAGCAGATTATAAGGAACACAACTAGAATACTCTACTGTGGCTTGCATTATGCAGTACCATGATAACGAAAATGTAATCTACGAGGCCTTGGATACTCCTTTTCATGTGAATGTTCTTTCTAAAGTAAAACCTGGACTAAATACCTTATAATCTAAAAAAAACACAATCTCTACAAAGTTATTATGTCTACTATCACTTGGGTTTCACAATTTTGCTGCCTACTCGGGATTTCATTAATAAACACATATTCAAGATTCACCAAGCGTACAAAGAAGGTTAAGGCAGTCACATTTATAGTTCCTTGAGTTTTATACCTGTCAACCACGTTTGTGCACCGTCGAATGTTTTTTCGATGCTTGTTCTGTGTTCGACCATGGTCGCAATTCGCTTTTTAATGAATGGATGAAGTTTTAAATACCCCAAATCAGAAAGTTTGCATACGCCTCTATAGCTCAGTGGTAGAGCACTGGTCTCGTAAACCAGGGGTCGTGAGTTCAAACCTCACTGGAGGCAATGTTATTTTTAATTTGTGATCTTTCTTCATCCAGAGCATTCGCCCTCTTTGCCACATGAATAACTTTATCAGATTTAAGCTACATCTGTTTGAATGTGATAGGGACTGCAGCCAGACCAGAACGTTTCAGGAAGTGTGTTCCATGGATTTTGTCGTGATACACAAATCAAAATCTTTGACGGAAATTGAAGCTGGTCATGGACAGAAGTCATGTGAACGAAGCACATAATGGGGACTACATCGTCCAAGCAAAATTACCTGCGACCAGATTAAAGCACACAGACCAATGATCTTTGAGTGTAATAACACACACAAAAAAGACAAGTGTTGGTTGATAAATGGTCATGAGTACTGTATGGAATTTGCTGTGTCCGAGTGCGAAGCTCGAGGGGTCAGCATATCTTCATACAGACGAGTGGCCATTCTATAACTAACTTGCTGCATTGTCTCTTTTGGTTTCTAGATCGACACTGTTTGACACCTTTAAAGAGAGTTAGACAGGATGAGAGAATGGGTGAGAAGTGATTTCCACGCATTTTCTGCGTTCTGCAAATTTGTGCCTGACGTGTTTTTAAAAGTCTCATTCACTCTGGTGAACTCGGGTTTGGAATTTAAACCATAGATTAAACACACAGACCAATGGTCTTTGAAGCCAACTTTTCAAGTTATTTATAGAGCTGGTGCCCGTGCAAATGACTGACTCCAACACAAAGTTCACTAGTCGAAGATCTATCGTTCTTATTATACAATAACAAAAAACCATTCATGTCCCAAAATACCCGAGATGAGAGTAAAAAATCTATTTTATTTTCTTCAGGTACAACACGAAACTCCTAAGATTATGTCTTAAATAGTACTGCAGTGTCAAGGCAACCAAGCTATTTCTTTCATCCATCTTCCTGACACATTATTACGTTATTATATTTTATGTGTAATACCGAAATAAAGGCTCAACATCTCTGAAAAGTTAGATATAACAACAAGGAAAATTAGAGATATTAACACAAACATAACTAAAACTTATTATGATTGCGTTTTTGAACGGCTCTGAGGTGGGAGCACTGGTCTTTCAAACCAGGGATTGTGAGTTCTTATCTCACTAGAGGCTTCACATTGCTTTTATATCGGATTAAAATGCATTAAATGAAGGATCCGCAATAGTCAAATTATACTTTGAAACTGATTACATTGATCTTATAAATGGTATGCTTTGTGACTTTGGATCAACGTCGTATGAATTCGTGTTTTATTTTTTTTTTTCAAGGAACTAGAAAGAATCTCTACCTTCTAATTTTGAATAGATGTCGTTACTCTGATATCGAATCAAAGTTGCAACTGTTTCTCGAAACCATAATGTCTCCCAATGATGGTAAGGCGCTTGGAAAACGACGTTGCATATACGTCTGGGAAATTAAATCCAGAATCATCGAGTAGATACTGTGGCCTCAACTCCGCCACAGTACCTGTTCCTTGAAATTCTCAGTTTTATGTCGTTTTTGTTCGATTTGCGAAGTCACCTGGCATGCCTACCATTGTCAATGGGAGATAACACGAAGAGTTTGGTTTTTCTTTGCGAGTAATTTTGATTTTCCGACGTCTATTCAACGTTGCACCAAAGACGTTGATTCGCACCCTTTTGGTTGTGAACAGGATAAAGTCTAATCAACGCTGCCTACCCAATGTCGCTTGAAATATTAATATTAGTATTAATAGTTCGATTGCCAAAGATACAGTATTACACTGTGAATTTTAAGGTTGTGGTGTTCATTATCGGTAAAAGTGCGGATTGTAATGTTATGGTGATAATTCTCATTCATAGTGTAGATCTTAAGTTTATGGGTTTTGTTGTTATTTAGAGTTATTTAGAGTTATTTAAATTACTTTTTAAATCGGTTTGAATAAAGCTTATAGTACATTATAATCAACAAAACTACTGTACAAGTAAATCAGAGTAGATCATATTTTAAGAAAAAGAGTAGACTGAAAAGTGACCCCAATGAACTTTCTGTTTACTTGTCTTTTTTTTACTTGTCGAAAAAAAATCAAAATATCATCTGGAGTGTCACTAACTGGTGGATCAACGGTACTAAGGAGAAGGTGGCAAAACAGGGGACAAAATATGGTGAAAGCGGCCCGATGGCTATAAAATATAATATTAAGACTAACAAAAATTCTAATGTTCGTAACGATTGTTAAATCGGTGATTTCATTTGCAAAGCTGCATTGAAGGTTCAAATGTATAAATTTACCTCTGTAAGAAAAAGATAAAGCAGAAACAAGAAACTTAAATATTTACCTGTATGTTGAATTCACGTACATTTATGTGTGTTTGTTTTTTAAGGGCGATCATTAAACATGTTTCAGGCAGTATTCCTTGTTTGTATATTTGCGTCATGTTAATGAAAATGAATCAATTAATGTGTATTGCGCTCTCTGTTTTAAACAGCATGAAATTGTTGAATAAAGTTTATATTCCAAGGTTTTCTGTGCAGTCACAACAAGAGCACATATTCAGTTTCAAGCCTCTTATTTTGTCGGCTCTAACAATACAAATTTCAAACTTTAGCAATAACAGGGATTGCATTTTGCTGTCAATCAACCAAATTTGAATCAAATCGTTAAAATTTTGTGTAAACTCTCTGGTTGTGGTTGTGAAAAAAGCTACAGCAGAAAGTCTGGAATACATCTTTAACAGTTCTATGAATCGGATCCCAAGAGCCGTTAGCATCTGTTTAAAGTTTATTTAAAAGTATGGGCACTGATTGCACATAAAAAGCAAAATAGTAGCACATAAGTTTGATTAACGAAAGAGGCTTATGCTGATTATAGCAAATTAACTGCCTGAGAATTAATGTCTTCTGACATAAAACAAAAGCATTGGAAAGCCCTCAGTGAGATTTGAACTCACGACCCCTGGTTTACAAGACCAGTGCTCTAACCCCTGAGCTATGAAGGCTTATATAGGAAAAAAATAAAACATTTTTCAAATGGAATATATTTGAAGAAACACGTGAATGTCGTATTGGTTATTGGTTGTATTGCTATTCGATGCTTTAGTTAGCCATACAATAAATCGCCAGGAAGCGTGTCGGGAGAAGTTGCGTGGTGTTTTTATTTGCAATGGGGGTTTATAAAAACTATAAAATATTATGAACACGATGATATTATGTTACTCACTTGCATAATTCAATAGCAAAATATATATCAAAATCGCAACTGAAGTAAGGAAGCAAACGTGGTATGCAGTCACAGATTGTAACTTCTTCCATTGCTTTATTTGTTGGTATTTAGAGAGGAAGTGAGATACGATCTCTGCTGAATTGTTGTGTACATAGTCTCTGTAAACTTTTGTGTAACCAGGGAGATGTAAAGATTTGACGAATTAAAACAGTATTGTTTCTAAACTGAATTTAAAAAAAGAAAGTTGACTTGGTCTTGATTATTTTATATATATTAGAGGAAATCCATTCAGGGCCGATCTTTTTCTGCAACTGAATTTTTGTTTTTCCTCTCAAAATATGGTCATTGATTTTATTATAATACAGTAACACACACATTATGCATTAGAATTTGTTATTTCAATATTTAATTTATATATGTGATAGGAGAGTGAGAACTGGAGCCGAAGGATCGAGTGAAACAAAATGATGTGCTCTCTCAATTGGTACTTTCACTACGGGTTGTATGTGCCGAACATTTGTTTCGCTTCCGCTTTTTTACATCGAACGAAAACTCGATGTTTTGTTGAATCAATTGTTTTAATTTGAACTATTTATTTATAAGTTTGATGACCAGGCCGTTTGATGAGAAAGGTTAGTTTTCTTTCAGGTCAATGCCTGCCAGTTGACCATAGCACCAAGAAATTAGTAGAATTTAATGACAGAAAAGATAAGCATGAAATTTCTTTAACTTTTTTATATATCATATATTTCAATTACTTTACCAAAGCCTCTTTACTCCATGTGCCAAATAAATACTAGATAAGGTAAAGATCTACTGTTAATTCTATACGATACTCAAAATGACATTACATAGTAACACTAGTTAGATTTTGTTAGTTTGGCATTAAAATACAGCCTTTCAATGCTTGTATCGTCAGTTCTGATGTTGCAGAAGAATCGACTTCAATAATCTAGGTGGATTTAAAATAAAAAAAATGCATATTAAATGATTTTAATATGTTATCAATGCAAATGCTTTTGTGTCTTAGATGTGTTAGCTAAGTCTGCAAGGAGGCTCAGTAAATAATCCATAATGCATTTTATGATAGACAGCTAAAAGAAGAGGTATTTTTCAAACTGAGCAGAGGAGATGGAACATGCAAATATCAGACATAAACAGACCATCTATTGGTACACATGAAAACTTGATAGTACTCTCAGTTTGATTGCCGCAAATAGTCTTACAGTGTGCATTATAAGGTCGTGGTGCTCATCGTTATTCACAGTGCAAGTGTAGTGTTATTTTGATAATTATAATTTACAGAGCTTATTCCTTTTAATTATGTTTTTTTATGTTTGAAAAATATCTCACAGCAGATTATAACTAAGAAAACTAGAATACTCTACTGGGCCTTCCATTATGCAACACCATGAGACGAAAATGTTATCTAAAAGACCTTGGATATTCTTTTTCATTTGAATATTCTTTAAAAAAACTGTTTCTCAAAGGCGAAATATTAAACAAAAATAATTTTCAGCTTGATTTTTGGTCTGCTGCTCCTTTGCCAAGAAGCAAATCTTTTTCGGACCGAGAAACCTTTCTAAGAATTTTTTTCATTAGAATGAAAACATTTCTAGAAATAAAACAGATTTGTTACTAACTCTATGAAACAGCATTTCTTCTCCACCCCTCTACCTCAACTGGTATGGCCAGAAGAGCAACAAAGATAAAATAACGGACAAGAAAAGAGAAAAATGGTCCGAAAATTCATCCCGTACAACTTCAATATACTCTTTGCTAGTTTTCGACTTTTCAAACGTTTAATAATTTTAGTTCAAACGTTTAAAAATTTAAAATCTATTAGTAGAACGGACAGCGTTTTGCTTTCAATTAATCAAATTTCAAGTTGTTAAAATTTTGTTATGTTGAGGATATGATAACAGTCGTGAAACTCGGATTGACCGAACGGAACTATTTTGTGACTAATGAAATGATTATATTTCTCTAATTTATGTTTCCTTAATTAATTATTTTGTATAAAATAGCGTCTTATATTAAATGAATGACCTTTATTGAGTTCATGCAATATTAAAATCTACATTGATTAAGCGAAATCTGTCGTTTTGCTGTGAAAAGCAGTATCAACGCTAAAGCAAAACCAGCACTTTGAATTACTTTGACTTGGATTTCCTATGTCACTGTCCGGTATTATCACGCTTAGATGTATAATCAATATCTGGACCAACTGTATTCCCCAAATTATACATATAATTAAAATTATCCAGGTTCGCATTTTACGTGTGATAACACACATGTCAAACTTTTCACGAATTTCAGTTTTATTTGCTTTTTGACTATTATACCCACACGTAATTTAGTTCTAATAACAACTAAGGAATTTATACCCAATCAATTGTTCTATTCTGGTGGGGATATTAAATTAATACTGATATGACAGACTTGAAACACTTCGGGTCAAAATGAAGTCAAGGCCTAGCTTTGTGTTAGGGGTTCTATAGAAATAACCAGGTATATATATATGTATATATATATATATATATATATATATATATATATATATATATATATATATATATATATATATATAATTAATACAACAATAACATTGTCTCTTTCAAATAAAAACACCGATTCAACAATTTGATGATTTATCAAACTGATTTTTTTCATTATCCCTACTCCCACCTCTTGTATTTGGAAGACTGTACAGATGCGTATTTTTTCGTATTTTTGAGAAACCGCTATAGCAGACAACCAGTATTGGAAGGTATTATTTCTCATAAGCATTTATTTCTTTTTGTGTGTTTTGAAGTTTCAGTACTGTTGTGGTTACATGTAAATTGTGAAATGCCAGCAGGAAAATTGTGCTTTTTGATTAGGTAAGCTCGTGCTGATCCTATATTAAATGCCTTCGAATCTTAAATAGGAGCTTTAAGTCAAACTTAACCGTTGGATAACTGGCAATTGGGATAGGAGCTGGGAGTCATTGACCATGGAATATTTAGCTCCCAAGACACAATCTCTACATGTTATGATGTCTGCTATTATTTGTATCTCACAACTTTGCTGCCTGCTGGGAATTTCATTAATAAACACATATTCAACATTCGTCAGTAATAATCACCAATCGTCGTACGGATAATCCAACGTGGTGATAATAATTACTTTGAAAACATTGCTCATCTAACCAATTTGATATATTAAATCCTATTATTTATATCTGCAAAGAAGGTCAAGACGATCGCGTATACTTTCCCTGCGCTTTTTATGTACCGCGGCATACTTGTTCTGTGCTGGATTATACTTGCAATTCGATTTTAAATGAATTGATGGAGTTTTAAATGCCCCAAATCCGAACGTTTTCATACGCCTCTATAGCTCAGTGGTAGAGCACTGGTCTCGTAAACCAGGGGTCGTGAGTTCAAACCTCACTGGAGGCAAGGCTATTTTTAATTTATGATCTTTCAACATCCAGAGTATTCGCACTGTTTATCACGTGAACATGACCTACTTTATCAGATGAAAGCAAAATCTGTTTGAATGTGAAAGGAACTACAGCCACACCAGAACATTTCAGCAACACAACGTGCAACAGTCAAATGATCTATCGTTCTTATAACGCAATAACACAAAACCATTCGTGTCCCGAAATAAGAGTAAATAATTCTATTTTCCTCTCTTAAGCTACAACACGAAGTTTCTAAGATTATATCTTAAATAGTAGGTGCAGTGTCAAAGTAACCAAGCTATTTTTATTACACCAACCTGCTGGTACATTATTATCGTGTTATTATATGTCATGTTTAATACCGAAATCAGGGCTCAACATCTCGTAAAAGTTAGATTTTAGAACAAGCGAAAATTACAGGCATAAGCTTAAACATAACTGAAACATAAACTTACTATGATTACGTATATGAACAGCTTTGAGGTGGATCTTTTAAACTAGGATCCGTGAGTTCTTATCTCACTGGAGGCTTAACATTGCCTTTATTTCAGATTAAAATGCATTAAACCAATGATCTGCACAAGCCAGTTATTTCATTCAGTCAAATTATACTTTAAAACTGGAAAGGCTTGATTTCAGTTTCACAGTCGTGTGATTACGTTGCTCTTGTAAACAGTATACAGCGGTACCTCAACATCGGATAACCTCCCTACTGGGACCTACTCTGAAATTGGGCACATTTTTTCGGTCCCGAATGCGCTCCATAGACTTCAATGGTTAAAGAAACTTCCAGTTGGGACCATCTCGGAACGGACCACTTCGGGCCACTTTTTTCGGTCCCGAGCACTCAAAATGCCTGAGATCGGACCACTGTGGGACAGAGGGGAAATCACTATTATTAATAATACTTAGCATGTTGCCATCTTGGATAATGTTGCTGAGGATTATGGTAACAAGAGTGTAACCAGAATTGGGCTTTATTTTGTTATCTATTGTCTAAACAATAGCACCTGACAATATACAAACTCATTGCTTTTCTTCCGAGTACTTCTTGCGTGCTATAATCCTAAAGCCACTGCTACCGCAACAGTAAATTCTTTGAAACGTGGTATTTAAAACTTTATCCACGTTTAAAATGTGCAAGAAATTTCTAATTGCATATTCCATTACTGCCGCTTAGTGCCTAATCTGTCATTTTATTGACTTCCCTCTGAGTAACTTCTGCACGCTATAATCCTTTTGTTATGTTTAGACAGTCTAGCACGGACAATTTTGAAGATAATACGGAACTTCGGAAATCGGACCACCTACGGGGCTGGCCAAAAGTGATCCGATTTCCCGGGTTCGAGCAAATTTGATGTGTAAGAGTGCATTTTTGCTATGTTAATAGTGCACCCATATGAAATAAAACAATAATGCATCTTTCTGGTCTAAAGTCATCAACTTTGTTCTTACATCCATCTATTGATCGCAACATAATTCAGTGATCATTCATATTTACACTTGGGTCGAGAAAATCTGAAGACTACAAAATCTGATTAGAAAAATTAATCGCTTTTTTACATCAACTTTACAGCCAAATCGACATAATCTGGAGACTAAAGAAGTTTGATACAGAAAAAATCAGTGTTTATGCATATTTCCAACTAAATCGACAAAATCTGATGACTAACGGAATAGTCTACTGGCACTATGCCTTATCTAAGATTTTTTCAATTAAGACCTGAATATACAAATCAGTTGAGTTTTTAGGATTGATTGATTTAAAACAACTTCGGTCTCTTATTTTAAAAATCTCCGTTTTGTTTGAAATGGGTTAAATTGTATGATCAGCACCGAAGATTTGACATCACACACCAGAAAAACCCCATTTTATAATCACATTAACGGAGGTTCTTTTAATCAAACAAGTCCTTTGTGTACTCAAGAAGGCATAATCCCCACCCCAATCAAAGCAGTCAATGAACCTGTGATCATTAAACATTATAATCCCCAACACCGATAACCTCAATTGATGTTTGCTTACTGAGTACATGTCATGTGCGTAGGCTGGTCCGATTTCCGGGGTTCTGTCTGCGTTTGGGACTCACAAAAGTGGGCCTGTGGTTCGATTTGCAGGGTGTTCCAATTTCTGGGGTTCCTTAATAATAGAAACCAATTGGTTTCTTTCGGTTCTGGCGAAAAATGTTCCGATTTTCTAGTTGATCCTATTTAAGGGGTGGTCCGATCAAGGGGTTCTTTTGTATAAAGATTCGACTCCTTTGCTAAATATAGTTGCGAAAGTATGCAAAATTGTGTGTGTCTATAACATACAGATTGTATGGAATGCCATTTTAACATTTAATGCTTATTTTTGATATCAAAATATATTTAGAGATATCAATAAATCAATTTAGATCTCATTAATTTATATTTTGCTATCACTAATTGAATTTTAGATGGCAAAAATTTATTTTTGAGATCAAAAAATCAATTTTACAACCCTAAAACATTTACGGGAGACACACATTCACATAAAATATAACGAATCGTCAATTAAATTTTGGGGATGAAAATTTGAATTATTGAGATCAATAATAACAACATAATTTTTGATCTCAAGAATTGCCTCTTTTTGTACAGTAAAAAATTAAAATAAAGATTCTGTATACATGGACAGCCATTATTTATTTACAGATATGCGTTTCTGAATTTTTTATTTAAAAAATAGACTGATATTTTGATATCAAGAATCAGTTTTTGAGATCAAAAAATCGTTGGCAGATTTCAAAATACAAATTAAAAATGTATCAGTCAGAAATAATGATATCTGAAATAAATTCTTGATATCAATATATAGAAAATCAATTAGTGAGCTCAAAATTAATATTTTGCTCTCAAATATTTCATTTTGCTATCAAGAATTGAATTTTTGATCTCAAAAAGTCAATTTTAGATATCTTTAAATCATTTTTGATATCAATAAATATTTCTTGATATCTCAAAATATTTATTGATATCAAAAATTATTTTTTTGAGATCAAGAATACATCTAGAGATATCAAGAACACAATTACAGATAGCAAAAATGAATTCTTGATATCAAAATATGGATTTATTGAGATCAAAAATTAATTCTTGATATCAAAAAATCAATTTTTGAGATCAAAAATTAATTCTTGATATCAATAATTCACTAATAAATGTGAAAACGGCATTCCATAAGATTGTTAATCAGTTTAGACGTAATAGATATTATTGTAAACGAATATTACTTTCATTGTGTTTGGACATCAAAGTTAAATCCATGGTCAACCTACAACATTTTACCCCAGAATGACCAAACCTCCCACATTGGACCAGTTTTCAAATAGTGCACATTTTTTCCGGTCCCAAGGGTGGTCTGATTTAAGAGGTTCAGCTGTATATTGAGACTTTGGATCAAAGCCGTCGGGTTTTATGTTCTTTAAGGAACTCGAAAAATCTCTACCTTCAAATATGTTGAATAGATGTCGATAATTTGACATCTAATCAAAGTTGCAAATGTTCCTGTAAACCAAAATGTCTCCCCATGACGGTAAGGCGTTTGGAAAACGACGTTGCATATCAGCCAAATCACACATTGGGCGTTCCGAATAAAATGCGCAAAATTTCTGCATTTCGAAATAAGCGGGTAAAATGAAAAGAAATGACAGAGATTCGCGTAAATGTCAAATTTCTCTTGCATCAAATATCAATCGTGTTTTAACAAACCGTATGCTATTTTAAAAATTCATTAGGAGATCTAACAAATAGTTTTAAGTTTCAAGTTCTCTAATGTTCCGAGTATGGGCTGTTTTTGCTATATTTCTTCTATGCTTTTCTATCATTTCTTTCACTTTTTACCCGGTTCTCTTGCAGTCGAAATTCAAAACTTCTACGCATTTTATTCGAAACAACCAAAGTGCGATTTGGCTTATACGTCTGGAAAATATAAAACCAGAATCACCGAGTAGATAGCAATAATCATGCTGTGATCTTCCCACCGTCATTCCCACCGGAATTCTCAGATTTTAGGCCTCGATTTTCCAACGATTTTCCAACGTTTATTGTACCATTGACGTTGATTTGCACCAAAGCCGTTTTGGTTGTGACCAGAAGCAAAGTCAAATCAACGTTACTTGTCCAAAGCCTCTTGAAATATTGTGTAAAAACGTTGGCAGACGTTTATGCATGGTCGCGATGAATCACAACCATATTATAATCAAATTTAATGCTGTAGTTTGGTCGGGTTGAAGTTGCAACATTAAGTCAAAGTTACAATGTTTGCATTGCAGCTAATTTGATTCATCATATTATTGCTCACATCTTCACAGAAACTCGAGATGAAAGAGCTGTTATTTATAAACATAAGAGCGATAGTATACACTTTTCCAATAATTAACACTTGACAAGCCTTTGGCTTGCAAGAGTTATATGAATTTGTGCGAGCAAAATTCGTCCTTTCTTTTTTTCTTCTTGACACTTTTTCCGATTTTTTGTGTCTTCTTCTCCTCTGACACTATGGGCCCTACGACCATGAAACTTGGGACTTATGAAGAGCTTGATCTGAACATGTGCATGTCACTTTTTATTTTCGTCTTTGATTTCGTTTTCTTTGTTAAAACGCCATGTGAAAAGAGAGCATTTTTTGCAAGTAAATGCGTAGCATTTAACCCACATCACACACAGTTGCACAGTGAGCTTTGTGCGAGCTCTCACTGCGTAAATAGCTAACACGGCGTATGCTAGATCAGTCAATAAAACCTTAAGTCAACAGAAACCAAACACTACTCGGCTTATAAGGCATATTCAAGCTGTGTTGTTTGCAATATATTATTCATGAAATAACCCATTGAAGGAAGTATTTTTGCGTTTTAATTTTTGTCAAGTGTTAAACATTTCGCTAGCGAAGTGAGGTTCTAGTTTTACTCATGTGGTCGACGTTCAAGGATATGTACCGTGTAATCCATGTGACGCTCATTTTGTACCTTACATTTTTAACACACCCGATGGTGTTAATAGCCAGTACATTTGTTGGTTTTAGTGTCACACTGCTGCCTGCACCAAATGCATTGACTCCCGCAAAAAATACGTTCTTTTATCAATGGCTTATAAAGAACGAAACGCGATTCTTGCTCAACTAATGAGGTAACAGAATCGCACAAGTCAAGGCGTTTAAGGTCTTTTTTTTTTCCACTCGATCATCCTAAGGTTTTATTCGAATCCCTTTGATACTGCACAAAATTTGTGCATAGGTAATCATCTCCCTCGCTGCGATACGAACTGGAATTGGCGAAGTTCTGACAAAAGAGGAATGTCAGATTTACGACTCCACTGAACGTTTCTGACCGAGTGCCTTTAAATGCATTTAAATATTTTCTTACCTTACTCCTTACTGAATATTTTATTACTTATCTTGGCGATTTGGCAGAATCTATAATCGCGATGTGCTCGATAGTTTCGTTGGAAGATGAACATACAAGAAAGCGCTTCTTGGATAATGTGAATGTTAAGAGAAAAATCAAGAACTTCCTGATCAAGGATGCCTTTTTATATTTTGTTTGAATTACGTTGAATTTAGTAAATAAAGTAGTTATGTTTATGCAGTTTATTTGAGTCCATTTATTCACATGAACAAATATTATCAAAATACATTTGCACGCAAAAATAGTTGCGGGGGTGGGGCTAAATGTACTGGAGGGGGGAAGCTAGCATAGTATAGTTCCCCTACCCCGGGGGTGGGGGGGTGGCAAGCTGTACAGGAGGGGGGGGGGGGTAAGATAGCCTGTTACACCTGCAGTATTAGCAACGGGCAACTATAGCTCAGTGGTGGAGCACTGGTCTCGTAAGACACACCTAGTGAGTTCAAACCTCACTGCAGCAGGAGCATTTTAGTTCGTCGCCTGCTAATGACCATTGATAGAATAATACACTGAGAAACAGGACAGACAACAGAATGTATTGCAGCCACATTCAAATATCACGAAAAGATGGACGTGTTATTTTTCACAGCATCCAAATCCAAAAGTATATCCAACAAGTTACGGACCTTGCGCACCGAGCTCAAACCCCGCAACCCTCCCCTCCCCCTCGTCCCCAGTTTCAATTTATGAATTATTCGGGTTCATTTTTTTCTTTAAAGGGCTATTTAAAAGATATTTCAAACATATTTAAGGAACAATAATATGAAAAGTATTTAACTAAGACAATGCAATTAACCTAAATTGTAGTTACTTTTGTGAATAGGGGGAAAACGATGGTTCTACGCCAGGAAGTAGCGTCATTTTATCCCAAACTCCCTCCCTCCCTCCCTCCCTCCCCCCCGGCAGCATTCAGGACAGACCTTATGGTAAAAAGTGTGGACCCCCCCAGGACATACTATGTACCGACCCCCCCCCCCAGGACATACTATGTACCGAACCCCCCAGGACATACTATATACCGACCCCCCCCCCCCCCCGGCCGGCAGTCGGGACAGACCCCCCGCCCCCCCCCCCCCCTAGGTGACCAACATTTTGTCAAGTCAGCATGCCAAGTCAGCATAAGTTGCACACCACAATTTGATCACATCAGAGGGGTATATAAGGCATGAGCGCCCGACAACAACAGTGACAGCCATATCGGTAAGTGGTACTCATTAAAACTTTGTGAACAATAACTTTCGTTATACTTGATCGATTTGTATGGAACTTTCACTGTTTGATTCAGTTTTATGTAAAGTTTTAACATAGTCATGGGCTACTTGTACCGACGGCTGTATGCATTTTTGCAACAAGCCGCCATTTTAACTTAAAAGTGACCTAACTTTCAGTATACTTTACCAATTTGTATGAAAATTTCACTGTTTGATTCAGTTTTATGTATAGTTTTAACATAGTCATGGGCTACTTGCACCGACGGCTGTATGCATTTTTGCAACAAGCCGCCATTTTAACTTAAAATTGCGATAACTTTCGTTATAGTCGACCGATTTGTATGAAAATTTCGCTGTTTGATTCAGTTTTATATCTAGTTTTAACATAGTCATGGGCTAGTTGCACCGACGGCTGTATACATTTTTTGTCGCGTGCCGCCATTTTAACTTAAAAGTGACCTAACTTTCGTTATACTTAACCAATTTGTATGAAAATTTCACTGTTTGATTCAGTTTGATATCTAGTTTTGTTATTAAGTGGTGGCAGGCTATTTGAACATGTGGCTGAAAGCAAAATGTATATTTTAGTAACGTTTGAAAAAAAGTCGATAACTCTCAGCATGTTCAACAGATTTGAATGAAAAATTCCTTGTTTGATCCAGTTTTATTTCTAGTTTAGAATAAAGTAGTCACAGGCTATTTGCACATGTGGCTGAAAGCATAATGTATATTTTAGTAATTTTTGAAAAAAGTAGGTAACTTTCACCATGTTCAACCGATTTAACTGAAAATTTTACCGTTTGATCTAGTTTTATTTCTAGTTTACAGTGGTCACAGACTATTTGCACAGGTGAGAAGAGCACACCATTCAAACATGTGTTCGAATGGCAAGCCCATTTATAAGACTTGTTCGAATGGCAAGCCCATTTAAAAGACGTGTTCGAATGGCAAGCCCATTCAATACACGTGTTCGAATAATTTTTGGAAGATATTACGTCGTGGTATTGTTCAACAAATTGTTCAACATGTTCAACATGTTCCACAAACTGTTCAACATGTTCAACAAGTTGTTCAACACTTTCAACATGTTCAGCAAGCTGTTCAACATGTTCAACATGTTCAACAAGTTGTTCAACATGTTCAACATGTTCAACAAGTTCAACATGTTGTTGTTCATCAAGTTGTTGTATATAAAGCTATGTTTTAAGACTTTCTCATCATTTGAATAGTGTAGGTTGAACTGAAAGGATAAATGCAACATTTGTTCGAAATCTTACAATAGGCCACAAAGTCTTAAAAGACTGGGAAATGTTGAAGAAGCAAATGACGTCAGTGGATCTCATGCTTCAGAAAATGGATGTGTATAAATGTAGTGACTGTCAGAAGATGGTTGAGTAGAAAGTCAAATGCGACTGTATATAATTTTAACAGTATGACTATGAAATGAATTAACATTATCTATGTTGATGTAAAGTCAGATTTTATAACATTTGTAAATTTATCAATTTAAGTTTTTATGAGTAGGCACATGCATTAGCATAATATGTATTTGAAATATTTTTGTTTTTATCATAATTGTAAATATTTGTAATATTTAATAAAAGAAACACATATGATGCTTTTCAACTTATTTATTTTTCTCATACAATACTTGGATATAATACATAATAATAAAATACTTGAATATAATTCATAATGATACAATACTTGAATATAATACATAATAATACAAAATTAATTATAATTCTTCTGCATCTGTTTCACTCTGTTGCACCGCACTGTCCATGTCACTTTCTTCGGCACTGCTACCATCCTCCTCCTCCTCCTCCTCCATATCTAGTAGCTCTTCAAAGAATGTATTGTTTTTCCTTATAGCCGCCTTTAGTGCCTTTGAATACTGTTTTTTCATTAACAAAGTAATTAAAGTCCTCTAAAATCTTTTGATAATGTTGGCTTTGTTCTAAACGCTGGGTATAGTTGAACAGTCTCATAAACAGTTGTTTTAGTCCATGCTTAAAAATGGGTCGAAGGTCATAACTTGCTATTTCAAGTCCTTGTTCTTCATATTCTAAAACCTTTTCTTGAAATTTGTCATCATAGTCATCGTAGCCTTCTTGAACCATATCATACCAAACAGAGTCTATTTCTGACTAAATTTCAGGGTCTGTTTCTGACTCACTTTCGGAACTCCTGTCATCAGCATCCTCACCACACTGCTCCATATGTTTGAGCAAAGCTTCTTCGCTGTTGTATAATGCACCACATTCTGTACAAGCATGTGCATTCTTTTCAGCCATGTTAACGCTTTGACTTTCCATAGAAGACTCATCTAAAGTTTCCGTGAAAGGTAGTTTTACAGGGTTTTCCATATCCGATTCTTCATCCACTTCTGACGTGTGAGCAACCTTTAAGTGTCTTTTAAGACTTTGTGGCCAATTGTAAGATTTCGAACAAATGTTGCATCTATACATCCTTTCGGTTCAACCTACACTATTCAAATTATGAGAAAGTCTTTAAACATAGCTTTATATACAACAACTTGTTGAACAACAACATGTTGAACATGTTGAACTTGTTGAACATGTTGAACCTGTTGAACAACTTGTTGAACATGTTGAACATGTTGAACAACTTGTTGAACATGTTGAACATGTTGAACATGTTAAACAGCTTGTTGAACATGTTGAACAGCTTGTTGAACATGTTGAACATGTTGAACAATTTGTTGAACAATACCACGACGTCATATCTTCCAAAAATTATTCGAACACGTGTATTGAATGGGCTTGCCATTCGAACACGTCTTTTAAATGGGCTTGCCATTCGAACACATGTTTGAATGGTGTGCTCTTCTCACCTGTGCAAATAGCCTGTGATCACTGTAAACTAGAAATAAAACTAGATCAAACGGTAAAATTTTCAGTCAAATCGGTTGAACATGGTGAAAGTTACCTACTTTTTTTCAAAAATTACTAAAATATACACTATGCTTTCAGCCACATGTGCAAATAGCCTGTGACTACTTTATTCTAAACTAGAAATAAAACTGGATCAAACAATGAAATTTTCATTCAAATCTGTTGAACATGCTGAGAGTTATCGACTTTTTTTCAAACGTTACTAAAATATACATTTTGCTTTCAGCCACATGTTCAAATAGCCTGCCACCACTTAATAACAAAACTAGATATAAAACTGAATCAAACAGTGAAATTTTCATACAAATTGGTTAAGTATAACGAAAGTTAGGTCACTTTTAAGTTAAAATGGCGGCACGCGACAAAAAATGTATACAGCCGTCGGTGCAACTAGCATATGACTATGTTAAAACTAGATATAAAACTGAATCAAACAGCGAAATTTTCATACAAATCGGTCGACTATAACGAAAGTTATCGCAATTTTAAGTTAAAATGGCGGCTTGTTGCAAAAATGCATACAGCCGTCGGTGCAAGTAGCCCATGACTATGTTAAAACTTTACATAAAACTGAATCAAACAGTGAAAGTTCCATACAAATCGATCAAGTATAACGAAAGTTATTGTTCACAAAGTTTTAATGAGTACCACTTACCGATATGGCTGTCACTGTTGTTGTCGGGCGCTCATGCCTTATATACCCCTCTGATGTGATCAAATTGTGGTGTGCAACTTATGCTGACTTGGCATGCTGACTTGACAAAATGTTGGTCACCTAGGGGGGGGGGGTCTGTCCCGACTGCCGGCCGGGGGCGGGTCGGTATATAGTATGTCCTGGGGGGGTTCGGTACATAGTATGTCCTGGGGGGGTCGGTACATAGTGTATCCTGGGGGGAGGTCCATAAGGTCTGTCCCGACTGCCGCCGAGGGGGAGGGAGGGAGGGAGGGGTAAAATGACGTCATTTCCTGGCGTAGAACCATCGTTTTTCCCCTACTTTTGTGCGTAATAATCTTGAATCTGTTATCCGGGTTAAGTTCCCTGAGTAGAAAAAAAACACAGATCTCAGGATCAGAAACAATTTAACCGGATGGGGGGGGGGGGGCTTTTGTTTTGCTAGGGGGTGTTGTTTACCCAATGGAAAGCTTGTAAATAGAAAAGCAGGTAAAAAGAACATCAGAAAATTCAGAATGTATGAATGTGGCATTTTGCTCTGTCATTGAAATGCGAGTTGAATGAATCTGAGGTGATGTCCACTCTAATATCCTTGTCCAAGGTTATCACTATAGAAAGACAAAATCAATGACAAAACAAACAAATAAATAAATAACTATTTTTTATATATACATATATTATAATTTCAATTTTATCTTATATTTAACATATTATCAAATTCCCTCTTGGAAAAAATTTGTGGATTGTGACTGTCAGCTTAAATGACGCCATTTCTTTAATACTCGAGTGTATTTTTCTACTCAGTGCGTGTTATAATTTTAATTCAACACTGAATAAATATAAAGAATACACGACATTTTTTCTGAAGACAATTTTAAGAAAGACGTTTTGTCGAATACATTTTGTAGAGAGACACTTTGTCGAAATTCGTAACTTCTTAATAGCTGTTTTTTAACAAGAAATATAATGTCTTGTTTGGGGGAAGAGCTCTGATTTGGGTACGTTGACCACGAGCCCCACCTGAATGGCTTTTCGAACTAGAGTTATAGTTTGAAGACGGGACATTTATTTGTCCTGATGGGCTAGTAACCAATCGTCTAGATATTGGAACACCAACATGCCTTTTAGACGGGCCCAAGACTTCAGAACTTTCATTACTTTCGAGAAAACATACGGGGCCGTGGAGAGGCTGAAAGGGAGTGCCCGAAACCAAAAACGTTGTAGGCCTACTTGGAAGCTTACGAATTTTTCGGCTGAGTGATGTAACGGGATATGGAGGTACGTGTCGGACGGATCTATCGAAGTGCCCCCATTCCTGCCTGAAGGCTTTCTTTTATGATTTGGGCTGTGTTCATTTGAAATGTCACACTTGGCCAGCTTTCACGCTTGGCCAGCAGTGCTACAAGAACGCATCCCGTCTGAGAAAGACCATGGACGTCATCAGATAAGTAGACAGCTTGACAACGTCCCTGGTCGCAAGAGCCAGACATTCCAATAGTTTGGACGTGACCGGATCACTGAAGCGCAGATCCTCTCAACGCGTTTTTAACGCTTTCAAAGTATGGTCCTGAAAGGACAATACGTTGAGGATATACCGTGAGGATGCCTCAATGGTCTTGGCATCTTTCTCCACTAGTGGAATATCTGAATCGTTGCAAACCGAGGGCATCCAAACTGTGCGCTTCGATGGTTGCTCCAACGGCTCTGACGGTATTACATTATCCGAAGGTCGATACGGGCCCGGTCTTACAGCACAATGACGCGAGGCATGAAAACGGGATAAGGTACGGCCCTCGGCATTGTCCATCTTTTTGAACTCTCTCGTTCGCACTGCTACAACATTAGCGATGCTTTCGCTGGTAGGTAGAGCGATGAACGGGTCTTGGTGTAACGGAGCTGTTTGAGAGGTCATCCGGATGGAAGGATTCTCTTTATCGGCCGTTGGGAAGCTGGCGGTAACTCTCGCCAGACGGGCAATTTCTTGAATCGCATCGCGAAAAGGAAAGTCTTCTGCAGCCACTGTGGATGCGGTGATAGATGTAGTAGCATTCTCGCTCCGTGGAGTGAAATCCGGTGGAGAGGGGGTCCTGGTTGGGCGTCTCCAAGCTGCTGATCCTTCCAAAGCTTCTGGCCACTACGAGAGGATCTGATATAGTCCATCTCCCTAAGGGAAGGCGGAATTGAGAAGAAGGGGGTGTGTCCCCTGTTTCCGCACCCGACTCTTCACATTCTGACTCTTGACCCTCTGACTCCTGCTCGAGTTCCCGTCCGTGATCTGTGTCTGCTGAGCGTGACGGGACGTCACCCGAAGGGGTATAAATCTCCTGTTCTCGATTGAGTGGAATAGAAGACAGTTGGGATGTCACTGAATGAATCAACTCTTCTTTTTCCTCCTCACCCATTAAGCCTGATTCTCGCCCTGATGGGGGAAGCACCGAGGATTCAGCGTCACTGATGACCTCCACTGTAGGCGGTTGCGTGCTGGAGCCTAAGCGAGAAGGGGATTGAGTGGTGGGTGACCGAGTGTCTGGTGGTGGCCGAGAAACTGTGGAGGAAGGCTTATGTTTACGGCGGGATTCCATGCCTTGTCGCTCGACTTGTTGTTGGAGTTCCTGCAGTTGTTTTTGCAATTGGTTTCTGCATCAACAAAAAGGCCGAAAACTCCCCAGGTAGTCGTGGGACCGATGGGGGGGGGGGGAAGACAGTTCCGATTGTGACGGGATGCTTAACTGACCGGTCAACGCCGAGAAACTTGAGCCTGAGGCCGTATGCGTAACTGTCACTGGTTCTACAGTGGCGTCTGCCTTTGGTGCCGTTTCAGTTTTCTCCGTATCTGAGGGTGTAATAGCCCAAGCCCTCCTGAGGGTTTTTAATTCCTTGCCTTCTGGAATATCCAGGTCGGCCACTGTTTCAGCATATGCTTTACGTTTGCGGGATTTCTTGCTTTTCCTGTCCACCGCAAACGCATCTGACTCCGAACCCGTATCCATTTTAACAGGTGAAGAAACTCCAAAATCACCGAGCTAGCTTTACGCATCGTTACTTGTTCGAAATCTGAGGCAACAAACGGGATAGTGACAAAGCTTTGCGTCTGTCCCTTCTACGATCATTGCGTATCCTGTTTCTGAGAATGAGTTTCCACTGTTTCGGTGACAAATGATGCCACTCGGAGCAAGTATTCCACTCGTCGCAAAGGGGTACATGTTCTTCCGTTTGCAACGGTCACAGATAGAGTGAGGGTTGGAGGCTGACGGTGGATGTGTGCACTGCAGAAGTATCGGTTGAAATCGCAGGCTGGCTTCTATCATATCTGAAATGCAAGCAGAAACAAAACAGGTAAGTTATCTATTCATGTCACAGTAAACTAGACAGATAAAATAACTAGCGCAAAGTGAGTGCTATACCAGCCTTAGGAGTGTTTCAGCAAATGGTACCAGTACGCACTCTGGTCAAATAAGCGCTAAAATGATGCTCATAGGTATCTTTAGGGCCTTACCAAATGAAAAATATTCGAAATGGACCTCCGGTGGGTCCATTTTTGGGTTGTAGGAAAGGATCCCATAAACGGGATCTGCCCATGGGCCCGAAAACGGGATTTCCCTGCGGGACCCCAAACGGTACCACCTAGCCCATCTGTGGGCCTCCTCCAACTGATCCCAAAAATGGGATTCGGGCCTGATCCCCAGGCAGAAGAGGTGCCACAAATGGGCTACTTGATGCCGAAAAAACGGCACCTTGGGGCTATTTATGGGATATCGTAGTCCTATAAATGGGCTTTAAGCAGAAATTTCGCCAAAAATAGCTCGAAACGCCTATGAGCATTATTTCGCCTGAACCAGGACTAGTAGCGTCTGGAGCAAACCTGATAAAACTAGAAGGTCTCATACAGCAAAACTGGCCATTCACGTAATGGTAACGTAAGCTGTGGCTGACTAGGAATCAAAGCAGGCACAGTGTGCTGCAAGTATTCAACCAACTCCAAGGCGGTGTGTGCATGTACTACAACAAGATTTCGGTCCTGTAGCTTCCGTGTGGAGAAGAGAGGCACACTTCCCGGGACTAAAAGGTGTCTCCGCTGCGTGTAAATTCAACAACTACCAGACCGAAGGAAAACAGTGACGAAAAATTGCTTCAATCCTGATAAAATTATCCACACGATTCACGAATCACACAGTAATCCCAGAAAAGTGACAAAAGTAGATTTGTCCAGTTCCCTTTTTTAGAAAAAAAAGCGGAGCACACAGAAAGGCGTGTGTTGACAATACCACGCTTGAAGGAAATGATTGATGTCTTAGAATGACGTAATTCTTATCATTCTCGCATGCTGATTGGCTGGAGATGGAGGGAAAACAGGATGGAGAGTAAAGGGACCATTCTATTCACAAGAAAAATTTTCATTTCTATCTGCGTGGATTATTAACCAGAAGGGAACCCATCTAAAGTGGAGAAAAGCTAATTTAAAGCTTTTACGAAGTAAAAATAAATTTGTCTCGGGTTTCATTTTTGACAAGACGCCTAGACAAAACGTCTTTCGACAAATGTCTGGATACCAAATATAAAACATAGGCTTGCATAGTCGTTATTCTACAGGAAACCCAGAGAAAACCCCCTTGTAAAAAACTCCCCGGAGACCCCTCAACCATTTGTACATCTGTAGAGAAAAGCCTCCTTTTCCCCTAAGATTTTTGTCACACACGGAAAAATCGTAGTGTATGATATCTACTGTTTACTTGTCAGAAACATGTTTATTGAAGTGATACCAGAGGCGAGGTATAAACGGATGTAGGACAGAAGCACCCCCTCCCATCCGGGCAGAACGATCCTCTGTACTACTAGGAGAGGAGCCTCCCCAGACAAAAGTCCCTCCGGAAAGAACTCCCACCCCAGTGGCGGATACAGCTTTTGGGCAAGGGGGGGGGGGGGTTCAACTTGGGCGAGAGTAGAAGTAGGGCATGCGCGTGCTCCTAAGGCAGCTGGGGGTCCTTTTTTGGATTTTTTTGGGTGTAACCCCTGAACACCCCCCCCCCCCCCCACCTTGGATCCACCACTGCCCACCCACAAGATCCAAGTGTAAAATAGGAGGGAAACGCGGGTTGCGGGGAAGGGGTGCGCTTCTATATGGGGGGGGGGGGGCTTATGTCTGGGAGGGGGGGAATTGTTCCAGTGCTGCAAGGTGCATCGGCTTCTATCTAGGGGTGCGGGGGAGGGGAAGCTTCTGTCTGGGTGAGGGCTTGTGTTTGTCTGCCGGAATGAACAGGGACTTCGTTTGGAATCACAGCTATGTGCATCAGAAAACAGCACAACAATAATTGTACCCAGGGATTGGCAATGGCTAGAGTTGGTGATTAACAAAACCTCATCGGATTCCAAAGTTCCAAAGACGCGGTCTGGCCTCAGAACTGCAAGCCCCCCCCCCCCCCCCCCGCCCCCCGCCTCTTCGCACCGTTTTTATTTATTTATTTATTTTTTGGACATGAGCGGTAGCACATATCATACCAAGTGCCCCGCCCCTCTCCCCGGTGGAACAGGGGACATGGGGAGGGGGAGGGATTCTGTACTACAAAATTAATTGAAAGGTCCTGCAACATGATTTAAACAATTGTATTTCTCCTTATCTCTATATTTTCAATGTCGATTGATGATAAAATCAAGGTAATTTCTCTGACAGTTTAAATGAACAATATCAGTCACTTAAAACCTATTACCACAGACTGGGGACTTGACAAGCGTTACGCGACTGAACAGTTTAAACAATTTTGGCGGTGACTTGACACAGGCACCGTAGTTGTATGTGGCAGAAAAAGCATGTGAAAAGAGCCCGATCAACAGTTAATTCAAGTGGTGAAACTTGTACCACATGTCAACGCGAACATGAGGAGCTGTCCATTTTATTTTTAGAGAGGGGTTTGTGTCAATTTTGAGGTCCTATATCAAATGTCTTGAGATCATCCATTTTTTTTTTTGGTGGTTAAACATAGCCACGTAACGGTCAAAAGTTTCACAAGATCACCTAAATACGACATAATGTTGCATTGGTGTCAGCAGTGCTCCCTCCCCCCCTCCCCCCTCCCCCCACCCGTGCCCTCACCCGCACCACAGAAAGCCGACACATGATCTACTTTTCAGTTGTTTTTTGGCTGCCCATTTGAACACAAGTGTTTTGGAGAAAAAGAGATAACACAAGCACACATCATGTCGGTACTGCTTGAAAAGTTACAAGGATATCACTGGAACCAGATACTTGATTTACTGAAGGAACGGAGAGTACAGTATGGGGTGATAGCAGGGGTACTCGGCGCCTACTTACTGCGTAGATTACTCACATCGAGCAAGTACCGACTTCCGCCTGGACCCAGAGGATGGCCACTTCTGGGCAACTTAACCAGTAAGTACACATATGATCCAATGGGTTTCTTTGTAAATGACGTTTTTTTGGCAGGTGTGGGGTTGTAGCCTGTGGGGAATGGGAGTAGCAATAGCGGATCCAAGAGCTGGGGGAAGGGGGGGAGGGTGCCCGGCGCTCACCCCCTTTTTCCAAAAATAGTATCCCCTCCCCTACTTTTGTGAAGAAGGGGGTACTATGACAATTGTCGTATAATGCTGAAAGCATATTTCTTTCTGGCAGGCTATCGAAAGGGGGCGAGGGATGCTGCACTCCCTTTTCGATCAGCCCCTGAGTAAGCACTTCACACTGTGTGTATGTGTAGGACCAGACAGTATTACTTCGCAGACAGTCAGCGATCGTTTCAAATTGAAAACTGATCATCGCGCTTTTCGAATTAAGAGACAGAGAAATCTTTTCGAATTGTCCAAACCACACATTAGTGATATTTTTCGACTCCGTCTCCCGCTTCTTGGAAATGGCTAAGGTTGTGTGAAGAAGGCTTAATAGGTCTGTCAATACACACACACACTCTCTTTCACACACACACGCACTCTTTAACATACACACACAAACACACACACACACACACACAAAGAGAGAGAGAGAGACAGACAGACACACAGACATGCAGACAGACAGACAGACAGACAGACAGACGAAAAATCGCTTATCTAGAGCAGTTGGGAGAGATCACTTTGCTTTTTTGTGTATAATATCAAAACGATATCCAAAGTTTTATGGTTTCTATGGTAGGAAAAGATACATATAACCTAATGAAGAAGCGCGTATAAATTATGTAGTTTTGGGTTAAGTTTAAAGTTTACAATTATATGATTTTGACTGGGACATTTCACCATGCTACGGTGTTCGAGCCCCAACATTTATTTTTGATCGCAATGGTATTTAGGTGCAATTAATAGACGAGAAAATAAAACTTGCTATATAAAAGAACTAATCAGAGGAGGTTTCACAAGGTCATGACAAAACGAGTGTTCAGACAAACATTCTTTAAATATGGCGGTATATTTGTGCAAAACTTTCACAGCGTTCGCGCTCCAACATTTATTTTTGATCGCAATGGTATTTATGTGCAATTAATAGACGAGGAAATATTTAATTCTTTCGCGAACCACTTTTTATGTTATCCGAGTCGTTATTAATCTGTGCACGTGGTTTTTATTATTAAAAAAATGATAGAATGAATTAAATTGATCGCGACCTGTGATTAACTTTTCGCGTTCCAGAATTAAAAAATTAAATTACATGATAAAACGCATGTTCAGACAAACGTTCTTTAAAGCACAAGAGGTTTAATTATGGTGCGCGATAAAATTATGGCGTAATTGAAGAGCGCGAAATAAACAGTCAAATAAGACACGAAATGTAAATGTTGCGTGTTTTAGGACATTGCCGCGAGGTCATTCAAATGAACGTGAGGAAAAATAAAACATGCAACATGTACGTTTTGATTTTTTTGTTCAAATATACCGCCATATTTAAAACACAAGACGTTTAATTATGGTGCGCGAAAAAATTACGGTGAAACTGAAGAGCGCAAAAAAAAATAGTCAAATAATACATGGAATGTCAATGTTCGCGCGGCTAAAGCAATCGCCGTGGGTTAGTCAAATGAACGCGAGAAAAAATTAAACATCCAACATGTTCGTTTTGATTTTTTTGTACACATATACCGCCATAGCGACCGTCTCATTGAGCTCACCCTAGCAGGGCATTTCTGTACCATATCCTTCACAATATCTACTCATCGATGTAATGAATTTGCAATAGTCAAGCTAAAGCTAATTATTTTTTTATCATTTTTCGTTCGGCTCAGTCATTTTATTGTTTCGTTGCAATTTAAGACCTTAAATGAAGGATGACACTTTTCCCCCGTCAAATAAGATACTTTGCTGGTTCAAAAAACGTATTAATGGGTAATAATACCTAGGCAAAAGGTAGAACTGTGTTAACGCTGACATTCTTTCCAGATTTGAATGAGTTTTTTTTTCACAGGCTGAAGCATTTCTGTGTTTCAGGCTTAACTACCATGAGAGAAACAAACAAGAACTTTAAGAAATGGCGACAACAGTATGGGGATGTTTTCACAGTGTATTTGGGTAAGTGAAAACGCATTCTTAAAAAGTTCAGACGACTGCATTATTTTTGCGTTAACGTGCAGATATTGTTGACCAGCTATAAAAAAATGTTGAGCCAAATATCAGTATTGTTTCTCTGGACCATAAGATTTCTTGTTGACTCGAACTAAGCAACATCTGCAAGTTGTTAGAGAAACGAAAATGACGTTTAGAAAAGTGTGGGATTTCCCTCATTTTGCACTTTTTTTTGTAAAATTTAAATGCTTTAAGTTTCACTGTTCGAACGTTCTACATAAACTCCTATTTGTGATTATGAAGGTGCGAAGTGACTCAGCAGTATTGATAAGCTTCGGGAAGTTGTCATTTTGTCAACAGAATAACGCAACCCGATACTAATTAAACTAAATTTATATTTGTATGTAAAGTTGAATGCATGTTCTAGTTCTGAACGTAAGAAGTTCAACGAAACTGCTCTTGTTTTTTTTTTATCCAGGTCCAAAGCCATGCGTCATTTTAACAACCGCAGAAGTGATAAGAGAGGCCTTCGTCACGAAAGGTTACGATTTTGGGGGCAGGATGAGTATCCCCTCCCGTAAGTGCTCCAGTCCCGTGCCTTCGTAGCTAAAATTGTCGTAAGAGCGAATTGGGGGCGAGGAGGGGGGGGGGGGTTGAGAGTGACCCTCCTCTACGCTTTGTCATATTCTGTATGTCTGTTTTCCCAATGTGGATAGGGTGGTGGGGCTTCTTTTTGTACAGAGCGCTGACGTAACTCTGTAAGACGAACAAAACGCCAGTTTCGTTACTTGCTAACCAATAGTAAATAGTTTATACATGAGTGCCCCCCCCCCTATCCTCACCGGCTCCCACCCTTTATCCGCGCTTTTTTATCTAAGAAATTCTTGCACGAGGAAATTTTATGGATTTGTTTGCGTGATTCGTCAGCATGTCCTTTCAGTTGATGATTTCACCGAAGGCGGAAAGGATATCGCTTTCGCACAGCCGAGTCAAGTGTGGAAACTACAGCGCCAAATAGCCCACTCCGCCATCAGGTTAGTCCCTCAAGAAGCTCCCTTTATCGTTCAAAATTGAAAACATTTCAGGGAATGAGTGAAAATGTATTGTGGCCACAGATTTCTGAAAAAATCTTCTTACGCAAATAAAAGCCTCAAAGTGCAGATTTAGACTAGAACAAGTTTCACTACTGAGTATCAAAATGTACACACTTTGGATGAAACTTTTAAGACACGCAGGGCGCATGAATCGAAGTTGAATCGCATAGTCACGGTCTACATCACAATTTGGATACGGGATAAAGGGGATATGGTTACGGAATATCGCGGGAAATTATGGAATGCCGTTTTAGTACTTAATACTTATTTTTTATATTAAAATGTAATTAAAGACATCAATAAATCAATATAGATCTCAATAATTTATATTTTGCTATCAAAAATTGAATTTTAGATTGCAGAGATTCATTTTTGAGATAAAAAATCAATTTTACAAACTGAAAAAAACCTTAGGGAAGACACACATTTATATAAAATTAAACGAATCGTCAATTAGATTTTGGAGAAGAAAACGTGAACATTTTATATCAATAATAACAACGCCATTTTTGAACGCAAACATTGTTTCTTGTTTGCGCAATAAAAACTTAAAAGGATTCTGTATACATGGACCTGTCATTGTTTTATTCACAGTGTGCATCTGAATTTTTTGTATAAAAAATATACTGATATTTTAATTAATTTTGAGGTAAAAATCATATGCAGATTTCAAAATATAAATTGAAAAAGTCTCATTCTGAAGAATAAATGATATCTGAAATAAATTCTTGATATCAATAAAAGGAAAATAAATTAGAGAGCTGAGATTTTGCAATCAAATATTTCATTTTTCCTGTCAAGAATTGAATTTGTCATCATTTTAGAGATCATTAAATGATTTTTGATATCAATTGCTTGATATCTATGAATATTTATGGATTAATTAATTGTTGATGCCAAAAAAAATCAATTTTTGAGATCAAAAATTAATTCTTGATATCAATATTTCCCTATTAAATGCGAAAATAGCATTCAATAGGAAATATCCCCATATTTTTCACAATTATATGTATGAATGACAAGGTAGGGTATTTGTATTTAGAAAGTATGCCTCGGGGATTAATCTGGAGCGTAACTTGGAGAATTCTATGGAGAGCTTCGTGACAGCCGTGAGCAGACAGCCGGACGGCGTCGTGGACATCCCTGACGAGATGATGAGGATGCTCTATAATTTCTTTGCTACTGTTTGCTTTGGACGCTTGTGAGTTAAAAATATGTTGGTTCTAAAAGGCAAATATATATATATATATATATATATATATATATATATATATATATATATATATATATATATATATATATATATATATAATATATATATATATATATATATATATATATATATATATATATATATATATATATATATATATATATATATATATATACCATGCGAAGGTCAGCTGGCTGAAGGATTTTAAAAGAATTATTCTTCTCGCAGCTTATTTTAGAAACACTGAGAGACACCCAGTAAACATTCAAACGTCGATCTGATGTTGCAAAATCGACCCGGTCAAATCACAACATTAATTCTGGTTGCATTTTGGTTGTAACTGGCTGCAACCATGGATCAACATATCTTACCGACGTCTCTGAAACAACGTTGAATAGACATTGGATAAGCAACGTTGTTTAGACGTTACTTCTGATCGCGACACAAACGCAACTTTCTCCGGCGCCTAATCAACTACTTTAGTCCAACGCTGAATAGGCAATATCAAAGCGAAGCTATATGATCGTCGAAAAGTCGACGTTGTTTAGACGTCGAACTCACAAACAAAAACTATTTCTCGTGTTATCACTGACCGGAAATGTTAGTCATGACAGGTCACTTCGGAAAAGACCAAACGAAGGAGGCAATATATATAGGAGACTATCAGGAGCAACCAGGTAGTTTCCCTCTTTCGAAAAATATTCATTGAAATCCACTTCGTACATATTTTGCCTTAACAGTTGACTATTTTTTGGTCTATAGGCGAAGTATACAATGGCCTCTACTCCTCAAAGTATGGGGGGGGGGAGGGCTAAGGCCCCCCCCCCTGCCCCCCGGTGGCTGCGCCTATGTTTTATAACGTTGCTTTAACGACATCGTTGCAACACCGGTAGATAGACATTTTTTCGACTTCCATTTACATACTTCACACAGCGTTGATTAAACGTTGGATTATCGAAGTCTATCCAACCTAAAAAGGTAGACGTTGTTTCAACGTCCATAAAATACCCCGACATTGATCCGCGGATGCGACGTCTATCCAAAGTTGTTCCAACGTCGCAATGTTTATTGGGCACCCTCTATTAATATAATAAAAAACCCACTATTAAAGTTTCAAAGATAAATTAAAGCCAGTCTATCATAAAACGACAGTATTACTTCGCAACAGCTAACGTTCGCCTATTTCCACCTTTTAAACGGGCGTTGGGAATAGAACTCGAACGGTACTCCTGGTGTAGAAAAGCTATCTAAATTACGAACTGTACTTTTACTCACATATGTATTATACGAAAGTATAATAAAACACATCAGAGTAACTTTGGGAGTTATAATATCATTCCAAAAAAAAATGACAATCTCGATATACAATCATCACGTGATCACGTAAAGAACGTGAGTGAACCCACTAAACAGAAGTGATTGGAAAGTGCTACTTACACGATATTAATAAAAACAAGAGAATCGGTAAATCGGCATAGGTAGGGCCATATCAGAAGGCATTTTCATCGAACTCTGGGTTATAAAACAGCTGACCTCTGAGGAGATCAATCTGTTGTGTATAAACACAGAACGTACGGATATTTTAAAAAGTAGTACCTCTGTTTATGAGTACTGTTTTCGCAGAATCCCCAGTGTGTCTGCTGAGTAAACAGGTATTATACACAACAGACTGAACTGCCGTAGAGGTTGGCTTTTGGACAACAAAGATCGAAAATTGATTAAAAATTTCCTTAAATATATGTTAAGCAATTTTAAATGAAGTGTTTTATTACAGGTTTGAATACGACGATCCATGGCTCAATAACTTCCAAAGGATGCTGAAAGAAGCAATGGATAAAATTGGATCCGGATTTATCAGCGATTTCATCCCTGCTTTAAGATTTCTAGATAGCAGTAAATTAAAGATACTGGAAAGAGGGACTCTAGAATTTAGAAAGTTAATTGATGAGGAAATTGAAGAACATCGTAAAATCTTTGATCCAAGTAAGCGGCAACAGTAAAAGATTCATATGTATTAAATAAATTGGTAACCTTCACCGAGCATCCATTACCATGTAGTATTCACATATTTCACCCGGGTCCGTATTTTACTATATTGTGATATTTGCTGATCAGGTAACACTTAAAGCATGTAGTAGCCAAATGGTAATGGCGTGCTTGGCATATGGGTTCGACTTCCAAATTTTGTGGCTTTTGAGCGGCCGGATCTTGACTAGGTGGCTGCTATTTATCCTTAATAGTGTTTATTCTTACATATTTCACCATACTCCATTCCCATAGTAGCAATATGTGTGGCATATGTTCAGTTTTATATTTTTTATTTCATTACCAAATTGTTACAATGTGGTTTTCTTTGTAGTATTGCGCATGCGTTTGAAGTCACAACTACAAATGAAATAACATACTGTCTAAACACCGCAGCATAGGTGTACCATTTAGTAAACATAACACAACATTTTTTGAAGGCGCTAATATGATGTATAGTAAAAATGTTGGCAAAATGTATGATCAATAGATAGTTTCTCACCTGATGATATCTTTACGGTGGATTGAAATGTAACTATGCCTTTTTAGAAGGATTCATTTTGATAAATGCTTTATAGGAGACGAAGCCAGTGTAAACGTTCTAAGTGACATATGGGAGGAATCTGAAATCATAAAAGCTCATATTTAAATACTTAAATATGTGACCTTTCAATTTAAGACCACACAAGAGACTTGACAGATGAAATCCTTCTCCAGCTGAACAAACAAGAAGAAAGTCCAGAAAGCAACCCTATCCTTGCACAATTTGAGCCTGGGCACTTCAGACAAATATTGTTTGATATCTTCTTCGGTAAGCTTGGAAAAATATAGTGCGAACAGATCATTACTTAAAACACAGTCGCTGCAATAAATAACATATTTTAGTGTTTCTTTTTTTAATGAAAAGGCTTCAGAATGACAACAAGGCAAGATACGGCCATAAGTTATTATTTTTTCCAAATATTTAGAAAAGTATTGAAATAATACTAAAATCATGTTTTTATTTGTACGCGTTCTCTGCCAGGTGGCACTGATACTTCCAGGGTCACGCTGGCTGCCACAGTTGGGCTTCTGATGCAGTATCCCGAAGTCCAAGCGAAACTACATAAGGAGCTGGACTCGGTTCTAGGTAAGAATACCGGTTATGTTTGACATCTGTTCCCTCTGTTTCTATTTTATTCAGAATGAAAAGTGGAAGAAGGGAAAAGATTGCCATATGTAGAAAAGATTACTATATGTAGAAAATATTACCACATGTAGAAAAGATTACCATATGAGGTATCAGTCAAAGTGAGATTTTGCACCCAGTAATCATTGCGACGTTGCATCAACGTTGGACAGACGGTACACCCGACGCCGAATCGACGTGGTTTTGGTTGTTTATTGAAGTAGAAACAACGTCTACTTTCCGGCGTTGGATAGACAACCATTATCTTGTGTTCAATCAAGGTTGCGGATAAATTCAAAATGGAAGCCGAAATAATGTCAGTCTCCCGACGCTACAGACTTAGGGAAAGCGACTTGCGTAGACTTCAGGGAAATCGTGACTCGCCATCTGTACCGCAGTGTACAGTGCATTTATCCGTTTGTCACATGTCATGCAGGATATGTATGAGGTCGATTTCTATAAATATTTTCAAACATAGCTGGGAAAAATTTGTGCACCCTTGAAATTTGTTTTTTTTTTTTTTCTTGAAGTTGATTCAACATTGTACCAAAGACGTTGATTAGACGTGATTGAGCCTAAACAGCGTTGCTTTCTCAATGTACATTCAACGTTGTATCAAAGACGTTGGTAAGCAGTAAATCTTTGGTTTCAGTCACAACCGAAGTGCAACTAAGGTTAGTGTTGTGGTTTGGTTGCGCCGACGTTGCAACCTCAAATGGACGTTGGATCGACTTTATAATGTTCACTGGGCAGGGTGTTCTATAACTGAAGTATTTCTAGGGTTTTCATGGAAGTGCACAATTATAATATTGCACAAAAAAATTGGAAAATGCATCAATTGTTTAAAAGGTAAGAAGGTAGTACATTTCGGGCAATTCATTTCACTTCACCAAGTTTCAGGTGTGAAAACTACACTGTTTTTTGTTGAAATTAGAAACAGTTTTCTAAAACAAATGGCTCCATTTTCCTGTTCTTTAAATAACTTTGCCATTAATACAAATATTATGCTGATGGAAATATTCGGCATGTACGGATGTTATTGATGCAATAATAATCGGCTGCCCCGAGCGTTTAAGTGTAGAAAAATGGAAATTGTATACTTATCGCAGTTATGGTGAACATAAAGAAATATTTTCTTGAAACGGTTTTTTTTCGATAGAGCCTAACATCAGTAAAATAATCAGTAAACATTGCGACGTTAGATGGACGAAACTTTGAACCCGTCATCGGATCTATGTCGGGCCTTGATTGTTTATGAAAGTAGAAGCAACGTCTATCTTTCGACGTTGTATAGATGTCCAAATTATTTAAAAGTAGAATCGCCGCAAAGGAAGTCACCCAACTCTCTTTACACTGAACGTTTTGAGATGACCAGAAACCTGAGATTACTTCCCAGCGTCGGGGATGACTTAACCGTAAAGTTAGCACAGAAGCGCATAAAAATGCATTGAAAAATTATTTATTTTTACTAGACTTTACAAAAGTGTAAAAGGATGGAGTAAGCCAGAACAAACACACAGATTCCCTCAAAGGACTCAAAGTATTAAGTTAAAATACTTAAAAGGTAGACCACAGTATCAAAGTGTCTAGATTTTTCGTAGATTTCAGTAAATGCATATTTTTCAACATAAAAAAGTTCCCTCAGTAACAGCTTTGATATTTGTGGGTATCACAAGACTTAATTGAGCCTATTCTAAGGAATGTTTTTTTAAAGAAATATCCTCAGATATAACCACAAAAATTGTAATTGGCTGTCTAGAGGTAGACAATCTCTCGCAAATAGTCTATGGCATGTCGGTTCTTGTAATCACGTACTATCGTGGCATCTTATTTCCACAATGTTCGCACTGACGTCTGCGTGGTTGCAGAACCTGATCTTCCAAAAGTTGCGTGATTACAACATCATGTAAGGCTTGATTTTCAATTCATTAAACTTCAAGTTGTCTTGTCTTTCCAAAAAGTTTAGAAAAAAGCATTGGGTCGGGCAAAAGGCCAAAATGCATAGGGTCGTGGGGCATAGGCCCGGAGTCATAAGGCATGTTACCCTTCCAAGTGATGCTAACTACTCCGAAGAACATTTTAAGCCTAGTTGGTTTTTCAGGGTATTTGACGCAGTATATATTTCACGAAGTGATATTCGGCCCCATCCCTTTACACGGCAAATCCCCATACTCAAGTCAACGATTTTTTTAGATAGAATAAAAATAAATCATACGGCATTATCTACCAGAATCGAATTCTAATATGCTAAAGCATACTGCAAAAGCGCCGAATTTATATAAAACGATACGTTTGCAGCCTTTTGCACTAGTTCTGATGTATCACATCGGTATTAGAATCGACTTGGACCCATACCGGAAAGAACCGGCGGTATTGAATCACTATGCATATAACGAATTCGAATCGATTTGAAACCGTACGACAAAGGGACCGACAGATCGGTATTTAATCGGCACACTGCAGTTCAAGTATATCGAATTCTAATCGATTTAGAACATACCACATGTGGAACGGCAATGTTCTCTCAGCATATAGTGCAGTATACCGGGCCCAGATATGACCGACTTAGGTCCTAATTGCAAAATACAAGTACCCAGTAAAAACGAGTGATGTACTGCAAAAATTTACAGTCTTATTGTTTGCTACATAGTCAGTTTTTCATCAGAACACATTTGTAATTTGATTTTGTAATTCAATTCGTACAAGTGTTTAAAGTTCTAGTATGTAAATGAACGCGTAATCCAGAAACATCCACTATTAGGTTTGCTGTTTTTTTCTTAGTTTGTTTTATTCTAAACATGCATTCTTCTTCGCTAAATAAACAAAATTCAAATTTGTAACACGTTGACATCCCTCCCTAAATCCCTCCCTCCTTCTCTCTCTCCCTCCCCCTTCCCTCCCTGTTAATTGTTGGAAATATGGAAATACCAAAACTTCAGAGTAATACTTTAACCTCTGCATTCCATGGATAAGACAGCACAGAACACAAAGCTTAAATAACTTACAGAGTATATGTTAGATTGTACTGGATAATTCTTTTCCGTGTCCACGTATCAACAACTTCAAATAACTAGATTGTTTGTATTTTTTGCTTTTGTCTCTGCCTTCTTTGAACAAATATTTTCTAACGCGGAATGCATTTCTTACTATCATCGACGGCCTAAACTCTTACGTGATAAAATTAATTCAAACACAACAGTCATTGCCGGTATACAGGTACTCTGGCATGGGTTAATAACATTCAGCTGCGGTAGGCCTGCAGTTTAGACGAAAAGATTGAGTAAAATTCGATAGAAATGCAGTTTTTGTAGCTGCTCCAAAATGCCCTCAGTTCTCGGTATATATTAGGTAACAGCTTACTATCGGTACCTATGAGGTTAAATGCAGTAGGTTTGCAGTTAATGTGTAAAAATGTACTGGGGATCCGGTCTTTTGCAGTCTTCTGCAGTCTTTGCTGAAACAAACTCCAGAAGTACTGCAGAAAGATGCGGTATTATTGCCGTTCTTTTCCTATCATTTCATTTCTCTTCGGTTCAGTAACGGTATATTTACGGTATATTGGCAGTATATCTTTTCTGACCAGATTTTTCTGCGGGTTATTAAGCTAAAAAAACACTTGTTCGATGCCCCGAAATACTATAGATTAGCTTATACACTGTCTATATATCGCTCCTGAAAATGCATCGAAAGTATCATTCAGTCACAGCAGACTATTACAATATGTTCCAAAAATGTCATTTACAAATGAATTCAAATTTAAACATGTTCTTTTTCTTTGTAATTTGTGTGCTTGTCGAAAACTATTTAGTTTCATAAGACGACTTCATGTGTATTTTTATGTTGTGGTATATTTTTATGATATATAAATAGGTGATACTGGTAGAGTGACACTGAAAAACAAGGATCAGTTACCGTACACTAATGCAGTGCTGCACGAATCAATGCGGATAGAGACGGCTGTACCCATCGGTCTACCACATGAAACGACAACCGACACGACGCTAAGTGAGTGACTCTGTATGATGCCCGATTCGATGAGTATAGCTGTACCCATTGGTCTGGCGTTCAGATCAGCAGTCGACAGTACGCTGAGAGAGTCCCTTTCTGTCATTTGTGTAGGTTGCAAAACTGCACAACAACTGTTTTTTATCATGCAGTTGCAGTTATGTCCTTTTACCGCAGTATTCAGAGTGTTAACTCTTTGGTTTAACTGACTGGTTATTCATTTTGATTAGGTAAACCAATGATTTAACCCATATGCACAAGTGAAGTTTAACCTTGGTTTAAGTGAACCGATGGTTTAACTTTTGGTCTCAGTTAAACCCCAGTTAACGTAGAAACGTCGTCATTTTTCGTGGGGAATTCACGGAATTCCCAGGAACTCTTCAAGAGACTGGCACTCACTGGAAAGGGGAAAAACAAGTGTGTTTTGTTGATTTTTACTTTCCCAAACCTTTTAGGATTGTTGCCCAGTCTTGGACCGCGAGTGGTGCAAGTCGACGATATTATGATAGAAAAATATGTTTGCAAAAATATGCTAAATTACCAGCAATGGGTGTCTAAATGAAGTTGTTTCTAAGTAAAGTTGTTTTATACTAAACTCTCGTCATAATCGCAAAACAGACTTTTTTTAAGTGAAATGAATGCAACGAGAAGCAAATTGTAAAAAACACTAAAACACGAGACAAGCTATTGTCATACAAGTGGCTTTAAAGTAGCTGGACATTCAACTTGTGTTTGAGGGTTGAGACCTGGCTCAGGATGGGGGCTAAGAGAGACAGAAAGAAATAGAGAGAGAGAGAATAGAGGGGGTATACCGAAAATAGTAAAACACGAAGTTCAACGATCATTTTCTAAAGTCTCTATATGTATACAGGTGGGGACATTGCAGACCATGAACCTCTACCCCTCTTAGGATGTGACATAAGTTTAGAGAGAAGGAGATAGAGAGGGGATAGAGGGACAGAGGCGATGCAAGCCATGAAACCCCTTCCTTGGATCTGACATAAGTTAACCAAATGGTTTAAACTTGATTTGAACCTCGAAGTTAACTTTTTGGATTAAGTCATAGGTTAACCCATTGGCTTAACTTTCCTGAATACGGCGGCTGGTGCACAAAACAACCTGGAACAGCATAGATGGGCCTTAAGGGGGGGGGGGGGAGGTCTGCAGAGATGTAAATCTTAAGTTCTTGTTAAAACTGTTAAAACTTCCCTTAAAACGGTCCTTCTCAATGATAAGCTGTCGGGTGCATATCTTGCATATCTTGAGACATTTTTAGGAATAAACACAGTACAATTCTTTATTTATAGGAAATTATACGATTCCGAAAGGCACTACAGTAATGCCGCACGTTTATGGAGTTCAGCATGATCCAGAAAATTTTGAAAATCCTGAAGAATTCAACCCAGACCGTTGGATAGATGAAAATGGCAAATTCAAATACCATCCCTACAAGTTCATACCATTTTCGATGGGTCCAAGAGTGTGCCTGGGAGAAGCTCTGGCTAAGGTTGATTTACACGTTTTCACCGCCATGCTTTTCCATAAGTACGAGTTCCGACCAATCGATGGCAAGCCATTTGTTTTGAAAACACGAGATATCCAGTTGGCTATCCAAATAGCGCCGTTTAAAGCCAAAGTAATAGATAGACATTAAAATATCGGCATTTGTGCTCGGATTTGTTTTCATGGACAAAAATGTCAATGTGTCAACGTTATATGAATGGTAATTTAGCAACTTTGAAATCACTTCAACGGTTCCTCTTACTAAGGAGAACGTAAACGGTTCAATATACCGGAAACTATTTATATTAGGTAACTTGTAAGGGTATTGTTGTAAAAGACTCATTCTAAACCTGCCATAATGGTTCAAACTCTGAAATCTTTTGTTAATTTATAAAAAGAGTTAGAAAATATAATAAAATGGATTATTACTGTCATAGAGAGTGTTATATCAAGACTTCGATATAATAATATTTTTAAGTGAGCTAAACAATCAGTCGTTATCGATAATTCTACCAGTTAAAATAAATGTATAGAACTGAACCTGTTCTTTTAATTTATTCCCATCTTGCAACAGCCCGTGTGTAATTTATCACGGAGCTGAGCCGTCAGTATGGCTACTTATATGCTTTGTTATCGGACATAGGCTGCATAAACTATTATCTATAAAATAAAAACATCTAATGCATTTTTCGACCAAATTGACGACCATATGCACCTTTTCTCAGGGGGTTTAGTTCATTGCAGTGATATATCGATTATATCAGTCCGCTAAAATATTCAAATGTATAAAATGCCATTTTCACTTTTATTAGGCAATTATAGGCAATATGGGCAATATAAATACTAATTGTTTTATCTCTAAGATTGATTTTTTATATAAAGAATGAATTTTGGTCGCTAAAAGTGATTATTTATTATCAAGAATTACTTTGATCTCAAAAATTAAATTTTTGATATAAAGAATTAATTTTGTCTTCTTTATTTATGTTTTTGATATTTCTAAATGTATTCTTGATCTCAAAAATAATTTTTAATATTAGTAAATATTTAAAGAAAACAAAAATATTATGTATAGGATTTTTAAAAGTGATTTAATGATTTTTTAATTGATTTTTACAAATCAAACGTTCATTTCTTGATAGGAAAATGAAACATTTGACAGCAAAATCTTTTTATTGATATCACAAATGTATTTGAAGTAACGTTACTTCATGCTGACACTTTCATTAATGTCTATTTTGAAATCTGCAAATGACCTTTTTTCTCAAAACTTCATTTTTGATACCTGATATTTGATGGGGATAACTCACTGGCTAGAACAGCATTTCCAGAAATCAAAGCAATATTTACCAGCGCCTTGCGTTTGCAATTGCGATATTATAAATGTATTAAAACATGCCGAAACAAGACTTTAAAGCTTTACGTTAAAAGTGTTGCCAATGTTTAAAAAGAAAATTATTTACTCATGACAAACGGTTTCAATTTTTATAATGTAAGATATTATAAAAGGGCAATCATAACAACAAAAAGTTGAGTTATATCTTAATGACATTATTATTATTATTATTATTGTTATTATTATTATTATTATTATTATTATTATTATTATTATTATTATTATTATTATTATTATTATTATTATTATTATTATTATTATTATTATTACGTTGTTTCACCTGATAGTGGTGAAGAAGCATAATAATAATAATAATCAATCAATCAATCAAGAATGTTTATTTCTGGATCAACAATATTGAAATGAATTAACAGTACATAGATGTGCGAATTGACAATATGTGATACAGAAAAGGAAGCAAGCAAAAGCAAAAGCTTGTTGAACGCTTGTCCTATACCTCATATATTATTTAAGCGAATTAATAATAATAATAATAATAATAATAATAATAATAATAATGATAATAATAATCACAGTGGTACAATAACGACTTTAATTAAAGCTGTTTAGCTATCTAAAATGTATAAACCTTATACATTGTATGCCTTTTTAAAAGAAACGTCTTTAAAAACTTGGGAAATTTTAGCTTTATCAAGCTCTAGTGGTGTACCATTCCACAATCTTGGAGCGTAAATAGTGAAAGCTCTTATTGCATTTTGAGATCTAAGTGTTCTAGTTAAAACGTATGGCTCAGGCAAATCACTTAAATATTTTTGGGCCTCTCCATTCAAATATTTATAACTCAATAAGAGTATTTTGTAATCAACGCGGTATGATATCGAAAACCATTGTAGATACTGGAGCACAGGTGAGACGGGGTGTCTCGTACGTAAGGTGATCCGGTAAAGCACAGAATAAGCTGTTGCAATAGTCGAGCTTTGACAACACTATCGCATGACATAGGGTTTTGCTGTAGTTTCGTCTATGAGCTTGCGGACTTGACAGATGACACAAGCTATACTTAGAACGATTTGTATATATTGTCACTATGCGTTTCACATGGGAGTTCTTGGTCTAAATAGACTCCAATGTTCTCTGCCACAAGGACTTGAACTATGATACTGTCCATTGCATTTAGAGAGTCCACAGAGGTGTAACTCTTCTGGGCCTACTTCTTAAAATCATGAATTTAGTCTTGCTTTCATTCAGTTGAAGTTTGTTAGAGTACATCCATGCCATGTTCCATATGATGCAGAGCATTGACTTGTTCCTCAGGTGAATAAAGACTAGCTGAGTTGTGTAACTGTGTATAATCGGCATAGAAATGTCTTCGAAATTTATCAGAATGACCGATGCCAGAGGATTCGCGTATTGCTTATAAAATTGCGGTCCCAGTTTTGAACCCTGCGAAAAACCACATCCCAATGACAGTCTCTCGGAGAATTCCCCAGAGATACTGACGCGCTGCGACCGATTAGTCAAGTACGAGAGTATTTAATCGAGAGCATTATCAGAGATACTATGACTAACTTCACGGCTACGGAAAAGTACATCGATATCACATGTGTCAAACGCCGCCTACAAGTCGAGGAGCACAAGGTAAACACATTATATTGATGATTGTCAATATCCATGGGCATGTCTTTTTGTCAAGGCAGTTTCTGTGCTATGGAATTTTCTGTACATAATGTGCATCTTCTAACTGTTTAACGAGTTGTTTATTTTAAATTTTATGTTACTGTGCAGTGGAATTTGCTGTATATAAAATGCATCTTTCAACTGTATTAAGAGTTGTTGATTTTAAATTTTATTCACATTATAAGCTTTTATTGCAAGAATGAACCTCAACATCATGTTTCTCATACTTTAGTTCAGCATCCTATTACACTTACATTTATAAAGCTGTAAAATAGTAAAGCTTTATACATTTGAAAACCAAAAAAAATAAAGATTTCAGTAGCATTTAGCTCAATTATTTTTATTCAATTATTATTGTTCAATTCAATTATGAATTAATGAAGCAAATTTTTGACGTATTAATAATATTTTCTTTCTTTAGTAATTGTGTTTTACTTAATAATTTTTCAAAGTAATACAGGTTGCCATATCAAGGGGTGGCACAAACTGGTAGGCTACCGGTTTTATGTTGATAGGGGTAGGGGCTTGCCATCCTTCCCATATCGTTGAATTAGTTCATTATCGGGTGCCGCCGCAGCCCAGTCGCGTATTATTTTCTCAGACTCAGCGACGAGGGTTGGCAAAGTCTGTATTGCTTTGTATTCCCTTTCTGCTATCGGTTTTGCGCTATCCAAGGCCATGGGACGCTTATCTAATATATCAGCTGTATCTGCAGCATGGGCTCCGTAAAACATTCGCGGGATGCGAGTATTCCATATCAAAGAACTGCACATTCCACATGGTTCACAACTGGCGTACAGGGTGCATCCTTCAAGGGTGAGCTTACCCACAGCTCGGCATGCCTGGCGGATTGCTACGACCTCGCTATGGGCCGAAGGATCCAGAGTCTCTTGAGCATTGTTTATGCCTTCTGCTATGATTTTACCATCTTCATCTCGGACTATGACAACACCGAAGGGGCCGAAGCGCTTGGGTTCAGTGACTGCTTTAGCGCTTAAAGATATAGCACGCTGCATCATTTCCTCATGGTTTACGGACACCTTAGACATTGTGCACGTCTGAAATTAATATTTTGATAGTTAGCTCAGCATGAAAAGTTGATGCTTTCTATACAATTGCTGTCGTTTTAATACAAGAAATTGACTGGACTAAGACCGATGATGTTTAATATATTTGCGTTATATTTATGTAATTTATATAATTGCATTATATTTTAGTATTTTCTAGCATTTTATTAATTCAGGTAGGCTCGAAGTCAAAATATTTAGATAAAGAACTAAATTAGGTTCTTTTAGGCCTGCAAGGGCAGTGGTTTAGTAATTCCGTCACCTCTTTATTTAAAAATATGACCACAAGGTCAACAAGTCAAATGCTGAATTTTCCAAGTTTAGCAAGAATCTTCTTTCATACACAAACAATCAACCTATATTTATTATGCCGCTACAGACATAATCTTTGAAAGTGCTTTCATAGGTTAGTGGTATCTGGACATTTCGGCCAGGAGTGGGAAGTGCGATATTTGGGCAACTTTACGATATTTATTACTTTGTGTAATTTTTGTTTAAATTGGAAGCTTAAGTTGTCAATTTGAACAATTGAACAAATTTAAGCATATTAAAAACTAACAATTCACGAGTGTTCATACACTGTTCTTACGTGTTCTGTTTTGGGGCATTTTTAAATGCATTCAGCCTTACGGCCAAGGAGCACTCGGGTATATCGCGACAGTTACTTGGACATAATGACATGGAAGTGATTTCTGTAGAAGTTGCGATACAGGAGGTATCTGTATTTTGTAACATTGGTTGAAATATAATGGCACTTAAAAGATTTTACAGTTGGCTAAATGAAGATCATGTTCTTACTCTATGCTCTTTTCAGTTGCATAAACTTTACTTATACAAATATGTCATTAACCCAAATGTCTCTGTCCCAAATGGCATGGATTCGGTTTAGAGTATCGCATCCTAGTGCGATACAAATTTCAGGACCAGCCTCGGTGGCTTAGTGGTTAGAGTGTCCGCCTCGAGACTGGAAGATCGTGGGTTCAAACTCCGGTTGGGTCATACCTAAGACTTTAAAATTGGAACTACTCCTTGCTACCCTTTGAGGCACTCCACGTGTAAGGGTTAGAAGGAGGGCTGGAATACCCCATTTCAGTATAATGTTGCAGGGGATCCCGACATAACCATAGCAGTTGAAAGGGATCTAAAGAACAATACAATACAATACCAATTTCAGACAACCACTTTTTGACATTGATTAGAATGCCTAATGTATAAATAACTTAGTAACAAAGTATTGGCCTCCACATATATAATTTTCTTAACGTCCTTACATACAATTTGAAATCGTAAATTATATCAAATACTATTTTGTTGATGGAAAAAGTTCGAAAATCTTACCTGGATTTAAACACTTTATCAGGTTATAATCGAAGTGTTTTACACTGAAAGAAAAAGTTCAATCCAATCTTGCACGGAAATGTATTTAAAAGCCTCCAATACACTGACGATGTAAAGTCCAAAGCTATTTACGATAACAAGTATAGTTGTATTGTCTAAAAAATGACCAAGTACAGTGAAACCCCGCTAATAGGGACAAAAAGTGACTGAAGAACTTTGTCCCTAATGGCGGGGTGTCCCTAATTTCGAGGTCCTGTTCTATCTGACAACTACAACTAAAATCTTTGGCTATTTTTTACACTTTTTCCATCACTAGCTTTGGTTATTTTAACTTTATCAGATAGCGGAAGTTCGTTCCGTTTTCTTTTCACATCACCGATATTCATAATTTAACACCTTGTATAACATCTTAACTGAGTATAAAGACAATGAATTACTTGGTCTTGCATACGAATTTTAAAAGGCGGAGCACATGTCAATAGGGTTTAGTAGTATAAAGCTTCTCCCTTAAGCACACATCTTTTGTAATAAGCCCTATTGTCTTTACACGCACTGTGTTCAATATAATGTACTCAAAACCAAAAGATAACAATAGCGAAAAAACTAGCACTACCGAGTAAGAAGCTGATAGGGGTTGTTTAGACAAAGTACAACATATGGACAGCAATTTGACTGTCCACAATAGAGGAGTTGTTTTAAATGTGTAACTGTACTTACGGGGTAAAAAGAGTGTCCCTAATTCTGAATAGAGGGGTGTCCACAATAGAGGGGTTTAGATATAACAGAACTCTATGGCGTTTTAAAACAGACTGAAAAATGCTGTCCATAATTCAGGGGTGTCCATAATAGAGGGGTGTCCATATCCGAGGTTTTACTGTACACTGTATTTGCATACAGACTGTTTAATATAGGCAACAATAGATGCAGAGAATAACTATCTTGCTTTATGTCATAATATCAGAATGTGTCTTCAGGTATGCATCGTATACGATTCTTGTCGACAGTATGGTTGTCGGCCCACTAGCACGGTTAATATATAGGAGTCGCGTACTTCTTAGAGTGTGTTATATTATTATAAAGGGATGTGTATTGGAATAATTTTTATAACACTGCATAGCAACAGCAAAAAACTTAAAAGACAAGGTTGAGGGGGGTCGGATTTCGCTTGGTAGTATATGTTTTTTTCATGCGCGCCCAAAATAATTAAAAAACGATCAATACTCCTCGTTTCTAATAAAAGGGCGGGAGGGGGAATGGAGATCTATATCTTTCGGAACGGCACTCTGCGCCTACCAAAAATTGTGCCCACACGCACTTCTCAATACTGAGAGCTCAGTTTTACCGCACAATTGCAGCAGCTTGCATTCTACCTGCGTACCTGCTCGATATATAATTTGGCGCAAAGCAATGTTGTTGCCGATACATTAAATACTCCGTGTTTAAGGAGTGACATTTACCAGGACGTCTTCGTTTTGGTTAAACATATTTTTTAAACTTGGCACTAGTGAGTCGCTTTAAAAAGTTTCGATTGTCCGCCCAAACTGAATCCAAACTTAGACAAAAATGTATTCATTTACACTTGGGACAACGTTCCAAGGAGATTTTGTATTTCCGCGAATTCCGTACATTTCTCTTTTCTTCTTTTTTTCATATTTCGTTTTTTTGTTATTCTTTGTCACTTGGTTTCCATGCATGTCCTCCTAGACCATTTGTTAAGGATAAGTGGTACACCAAGCGAAAATTTTTTGCGTATGACGTCATCTTCCGCATCTTATGACGTCATGGATGTTTCAGAGCTTAATATCATAAAAACGGCTGGAGTTAAAGATCAGGCGTCAAATATGTTATGGGACTACTTTTTTGACAAGGGACATCGTGAAACCTTAATCATAATGACGTCATTTTTCGGATTTTTTGTTCCTGACCGGTTTTAAAGCGGAATTTTTGTTATTAGTATACAAAACGCTTAATGGAATACCAAATGAGGCCCCCCCCCCCCAATGCATACAAGTGATAAGACACGCACATCTCACAGTACAAGGTGTCTATTGTGCGCACGTGATGATGTATAATGCAGATAAATACTGTTGTATGTGACTTGTGGCCTCTCCCATAACGAAAAGCTACTCTGTGGCCACGTGACCACGTGGGCTTTTTTTCAATGCTGCAATCAGTGAAAAGTTGATCACGGAGAGCAAATGCTGTATTTTCATGAAACTTTTTTTAAATAACTGCATTAAAATTTGTGATTATCGTGATAGTGATAACTTTGTAGTGTTCATTTATTGATCACTCTTACTATTTTGTGACGGTTTATTATTTCGAAAACCTCGATAAGTACATACTTTGAATTTGTGATCTTGACCTTTAAAATTTTACAAACTACTGTAATTTTACAAAATTTTACAATACTACTGTCGGATAGTACTTACAAACTACCGACAGTAGTATCATCACATTTTGTACAGTATTTTCCTATGACCCAGACATGTGCATCGTCAAGTTTGTTATGGATTTCACCTTTGACCTTAGCAGTGTGACCGTAACCTTTAAAATTTTGTCCGGGTCACCACTCGGTAACTGTTAATGTTAGCAGCACCAAATGTAGCACAATAAATCACTATGACCAAAGCATGTGCATTTTCAAGGTTTTTGGGTGGATTTGACCTTTCACCTCAGCAATGTGACCTTGGCCTTTGAACTTTTGTCCAGGCCACTACTCAGTTACCATTAATGATAACATCACCAAATTTGTAAACTTACTCACCGTGATCCAGACATGTGCATCATCAAGAATTTGAGAGGATTAGACCTTTGACTTTAAACAACGTTTCATAAGGCGTACCCAGGTAACCTTGAACTTCTTAGTCACCGCCAAGGTCGAAAACCGGAAGTTGACTATTATCTCGAAAACGAGTAGTGATAGAATGATTTTGAGCACATTTTTGACCTTTTGGGCCTAAACAACGTTACATAGAAGGTAGCTTGCTGACCATAACCTTCTGGATCACGGTCAGGGTAAAACGAAATTAGAGATACAGCGATTTTGAGCTAATTTTCTACCCTTTGGGCCTAAACAACGTTACATAATAGGTAGCTCGGTGACCTTGGCCTTCATTCTGGATCACGGTCAAGGTCAAAAACCGGAAGTTGATTATTATTATCATCATTATTATTATCAATTTTGCGTTCATTTTCTACCCTTTGGGCCTAAACTTCTGGGTCACGGTCAAGGTCAAAAACCGGAGGTTGACTATTATTTCGAAAACGGTCAGAGATTTGGAGCACACTTTCGACCCTTTGGGCCTGAATAACGTTACATAGGAGGTAGCTCGCTGACCATAACCTTCTGGATCACGGTCAGGGTAACAAACCGGAAGTTGACTATTACCTCGTAAACGGTTAGCATGTGCTGCTGACATCGTTAATCTTTTATAAAGTTTAAATGCGTTCTTTAATGATTTGCAAATGGCTACGTTTTATTAACCCAGCCGACTTTGTCGGACTGGGCTAGTCGTATAACTACAGGGGGCTTGAATGTAAGTGCGTATGTTAAACTTTTTCTTTAAAATGCTACTCCTCCTACAGTTTTGCTTCAATCGTTTTGATATTACGCAGGAATATTTTCTGGGTGTCTCCCATGTGGCTATTACTTTTTCGACGATTGGCGAAAAACTGACAAAATGGCGGCACTTTTTGTGCCCGTTTTTACCCATTTTTAATGCTACTGCTCCTACAGTTTTACTCCAATCGTTTAGACGTAACGCAGGGTTGTGGCCCATGAGTTCGCCTACCAGGCTATTTTTTCGTGGTTTGCCAAAACTGTCGAAATGGCAGAACTTTGAAGTTCGGCAAAAACTGGAATAAATGGTTGTAAATAACTGAATTGTCAAATCATTCATTTCTCTCAGTCTTGTTCAAATAGTTATAAAATTTTAATCGAACGTTTTTTAGGTGCTTCTCCACCTGGACTTCGCTTTTTTCGCAAATTACAAAAAAATGCCGAAATGGTGAAAGTTGTGTAAATGTCGGTAAATACGTGAATCGTAAAAACCCAACCTCTCCAACATCCCTTTTCGGATAACTTCCTCCCGGGAAAACTCGTTTTTCTGTATTAAAATTATGAAAAAGTTACGTCCCAGCAAACATTAAGACGTCAGAATGACGTCGGGTGGGCGTCGTGACCCGACGTTTCCGACGTCGGAATGACGTGCCGGTTTTGGTTGTACATGAAATGGAATCGACGTCGAGTTTTCAACGTCAGAATGACGTCGGATTCCAACCTGAAACAAACGTGGGGTTTACCACCTTGAAGCGACCAGCCTTAGACACGTCTTACAACAATAGTCTGGAGTTATATAATTAATGGATAACTAATCATTCAACTGCTGTTGTGAAATATATACCAAAGCATTTTTCATGTAAATGTTTACAATCTAGGAAGAAAAATACCGACGCGCCATCATATTCTAAGATTTTCATGTAAAAATAACGTTTTTTCTTCCTCTTTTTCAAAATTACTTCCATTTCCGGTGAGTGATAATGAATGTTGATCGCTTTTTGGTCGTTTTTGCAACGTCAGAATGACGTCAGAAAACCGACGTTTCCTCGACGTCGGAATAAAGTCGGGTTTGGGGAAATAGATCGTGACGTAATTCTACCCATTTTACAACCTTATTTTATTCAGAATATGGTTGTGAAGTGGTTGTGACCAAAATCCAACCTTTTTTTCAACAAAAAAGACTGGGTCATGTCCTTGGAATGCTTGTGTAATATCTGTAGTTATTGTTTGACGTTTTATTTGTTACCTTCGAAATTTCATTTCGAATTACATTACTTGCATTTAGCGCTAAAATTTTATATATTTTATAGCATTAAATATTTGATGCATGCAAGCCCCCTAAGGGCTTCTATATTTCAATGTTTGTGGTTTATCTTGTAGTTAAGCGGAAGTAGTGTTAGATACGAGAAGGCATATTAGAAAATAAAACGTAAAGACAAGTAACGTAGATTTACTTCAAATTGTAGTTATTGTTTGACGTTTTATTTGTCACCTTCGAAATTTCATTTCGAATTACATTACTTGCATTTAGCGCTACTTCCGCTAATGGAGTCCTTCTTTGAAAATGGAAAAAATTGCTTCTGATCTAAGTGATCTCACTAGTGCTGTAAGAAAGATTAGTGCAAACTTAAATATCATTGATACTAGACTTGAAAAGTGTGAATCTTTTATGCAAAGGAGTGGGGAACGTGACAATAACGATCAAGAAAGCTTCCCTCGTGGGAATCTAGTAGAAACCGATCATACTGCCCAAGGTGCAACTGGAACAACGTTTCCCAGTTAAGAAGGTCCAATAGACTTCTCTTCTGTGGATATTTTGGGAGAGTTTCGAGCAATCCGTGACTCTTATAGCCGTAATTCTCTCCCACTTGAAGTAAAACTTCATGCCGAGCGAAGTGGCATCAAAAACGAGGATAAGCCGAAGTATAATACTCTTATTGCGGTATCAAAGTATTCAGAGACAATTTTTAAGATTTTGTCCGGGTGTGACGGTGAGCATTTGTCAAAAAGTCAAATTAAAGAAATAACTACATGTGCTACAGCTCTACAGACATATCTGCGTGATGAATACACTGATCTACTAGTCAGAGGCAGTTTCAATCAAGAAACTTCAACTTGGTTCAGAGCACTTCAACGGAACTCTTCGGCATTTCCTCAGTCTGCAATGAATAATTTGCAAACGGCCGCTACTCTGGCTGCTGCAGCTAATCAACAACCTTCGCGTGGAAACCGTGGCCGTGGTGGTCGTTATTTCCGGAATTCATTTCGCGGAGGAAGTCGCGGTAGATTTCATCAAAACACGGATGTATATCAAGCACTCACGAATCAGTCAATGCCTTCGTTTGACCCTTCGCGCAACGACCATGATTAAGGATAATGTTAAAAGGCCATATTAAATATTGGCAACAAATTGCAGCTCCAAGCGAAATCATTGACTGGATTTATCATGGAGTAAAATTAAGATTTCGTAATCAGCAAGACAGTTTCGAATGTGAAAACCACAAATTAACACCTGCATATGTTCGTTTTATTGACAGTGAGTTACGGAAGTTACTTGAAAAAGGTTCAATTTGAAAAGTTTCCTACAAACCGATATGTGTAAACCCCATCTGATGTGTACCGAAAAAAGGAAAAAAAACTCCGATTGAGTACTGATTTAAGAAATTTGAATAGTAATGTAAAGTGTCCCTCTTTTAAAAATGAAGGTATAGATACTGTTTGTGAATAACTTCAACCGGGCGATAATTTCATCACGATTGACTTGGAAAATGGTTTTCATCATATTTCTGTTCATAGTGAATTCCGTACTTATCTTGGATAACCAATATTATGTGTGGAACGTGTTACCCTTTGACCCAAATATTAGTCCTTGGTACTTCAATAATAAAACATAACAAAACGGATGTTGTTTTGCCGATGACGGAATTTTAATGTCGTCACCTGCAAATATCGAAACAGAAAAACAATTCGTGTTAGGTGTGTTCAATAACTTAGGCCTGAAAATTAACTACGACAAATCTAGTTTAGAGTATTCTACCACAAAAACATTCATTGGATATGTTGTTTGTTCAACTCATGAAGATGGTAGTCCTTGGATATCAGTACCCAAGACCCGTAGCTTCACATAGATATCAGGCGTGCATTGCAATCTGATTACATTAATGCCTGCTTTCTTGCACGAATTTGTGGACAGTGCATCAGTTTCGCGAAAGCGGCTAAGCTGTTACTTCGTAATTTGTATGCCGTTTTATCGACCCGAAAATCTTGGTCGGATAAATTGTTTTTGTCCAAGTCAGCAAAATCTGATTTAGACTGGTGGTTACATGCAGTTTTCAACTGGAATGGGCGAAAAGTTGAAAAGCGTACTATCGATGCTCAAATATTTACTGATGCCTGATGGGGAGCTGTATTTAATGGCAGGGAAGCCCATGGATTATGGACCACAACACAGGCCTACCAATCAATAAACCATCGGGAACTGCTCACCGTACTGCTGGCAATATTGTCATTTGCAGACTCGTTACGTGGCAAGCACATTCAAATAGTGACAGACAATATCTAAAACGTAAAGACAAGTAAGTAACGCAGATTTACTTCAAAATAATTTTAGTATCTAATTTTAAATCATAAAAGGAATGTTAATTATGTCTGAAAATGTTCATTCTTCATGCAACCCTAAACCGGAACAGAACCAAGAATCAAAATTGCGAATTTAAAAACTGAAATAAGATAAGAAATTTTTCAGCTAAGCCAATAAGTATTTTTAGTATCCCAAGTGTTTGTTTCGCAACTCCGTTGCGAAATCGATCCAGCTATAACTGGTTTGCATGTGTACAGGATGAAACATTGTATCATCCACACATAATACCCCATCTTCCTTCCTCAAATAAAAATGCCCACTCTCAAAGTCAAATATGTTTCGGAATATAATGCCACGAACTTTCTATTTAGGGGAGAAAACGAAACAATCCACATTCTGTATGATTTAAAGTATACATTAGGCACATGAATTTTCCACCTACGCTATCTGTATATGACCCCTAAAATACACTGTCTATGTATATGACCCCTACAAAATTCATGATAGACAGATTTCGTCTAAATGTCAAATGTCCGTAAGTTTCAGTTTCTTTTATGTTAGTATGAGCTGCTTTTGCTATATTTCTTCTTTATTTTTCTATCATTTCTTTATTTTTTCCGGTTCCCTCGCAGTCAAAATTTAAAATTCTTGTGCATTTTATTCGAAATACACAAAATGTGATATGGCTTAGAAAACTGCAGTATATCATGCAGCATACGGGTATGACTGACTCAGAGACTATGGGCAAAACATAAGTATCCAGTAATAGTGCGTAATGCACTGTAAAAATTTACATCTCTGGAAGAATATTTTTCTAATCCCAAACTAATATTTTTTGCAATACGGCCATTGCCAACAGAACCAATTCTTAATATGCTTTTATTATTCTTTTGCAATTTAAATTAAATTTTTAAAACTTAAATTAAACTGAAACCTAAACTAGAACCTCATTTCGCTACCGAAATGTTAAATACTTGACAAAAACTTTCCGTAGGAAAAATGGCAACGGAAATAATGGCAACGGAAAATATGGAAAATGGAAATAATAGCAACGGAAAAATGGCAAAGTAAAAAACGAAAAAAATGGCAAAATAACAAAATAAAAATTTTATCACATTTGTCAAATTTATTCTTAAGCATAATATCACGAGCATGTTGCTCATTCTAGACAAAGCCCCTAAAAATGTATTGTTGTGATGGCACCCGAACAGCCATAGGATTAGCAATACTGTATACACAGGGTTTAAGTTTTGCCTGAGGCAGCCCAAATAAATATTTCTTACGTTGACACCCGAGCATCCGAAAGATTAACCGCATTGTACACAAAGCGAATAAGTTTTGCCTGATGCACCCCAAATAGATGTATTGTTACGTTGGCACCCGAGCATCCAAAGGATTAACGGTGCCGCACACAGGGATTACGTTTTGCCATTTTTGCTTGCACCCTGACATCAAGTGGCATTAAGTGGTTTTGATTGGATTTTCTTTAATCCTGATTAGTCAAGGTAGGCGATTTCTTTGTTTCGACTGAACTTCAGTGAAACCTGCAAAATTTGCCATTTTTTCCTTTTTTTCACTTTGCCATTTTTTCCATTGCCATTATTTCCACTTGCCATTATTTCCACTTGCCATTTTTTTTTGTTGCCATTTTTTTCCGTACCCCTTGCAAACAACACAGCTTGAATACATCTGATAAGCCGAGTAGCGTTTGGTTTTTGTTGACTTAAGGTTTTATTGACTGATGAGGCACACGCCGTGTTATCTATTTACGCAGTGAAAGCTCGCACAAAGCTTACCGCTACTGTGTGATGTGCATTAAATGTTCCGCATCCACTTGCAAAAAATACAATATTTCACATGGCATTTTAACAAAGAAAATGAAATCGAAGACGAAAAACAAAAGTGACATGCCCACGTTCAGATCAAGCTCTTCATAAGTCCCAAGTTTCATGGATCTAGGGCCCAAAGTGTCAGAGAAGAAGAAGACACAAAAAAATCGGAAAACTGTCACCAAGAAAAAAAAAGACGAACGGCTGCTCGCACAAATTCATATAACCCTTGCAAGCTAACAGCTTGTCAAGTGTTAAAAATCTACTATCCGGTTTGTTTTTTGCTTTTGCATTATTGTAAGCACATTTTCTTGGCTAAACAAGCAGAATTTTAATTTACAACATTTCATCCCCGTAATTAATTGCTAAAATTCTTGAAAATATCAAAAGTCTTTAAAATGCGCTCAAAAAGTTCACCGGTGTCAAATGCAATACTTTCGCAGTTAATGTGGTAAATGTTCGGAACTAAAGTCTTTTGCAGTCTCCTGCAGTTTGCTTTGAAACAAACTCCATGAGCGTTGCAAAAAGCTGCATAACTGTTGTGGTTTCTTTCCGGGTATTTTATTCCTTTCCGGTTTAGACCTTTTAGATCCAGATTTTGGTCCTGGAGGGTTATTCCAATGTAGTGAAAAACACAAGGATTTCCCTTTACCCGGTTGCGTAATTAGTCTGTTTTCTGTCCGAAATTAGTCTGTTTTCACGACTTCGCAAACGTGTCCTTGGAATAAACCATACGATATTAATATAGAACAATCTTTATCAATTAATCAAGTCATCAATTAATTAATCAATCAAATAAATCAATTCATTCGAATCAAACACCACTTGTGTTTGAGACTTTATTTAATTCCACTTAATAAAATAAAAAGAAGCTTAATGAATTTATTCATTTTTATTTAATTACACAATGACATTATTTTAAGGTATCCCGAGAAACTAAAATACGAAAAAAGAAAAAAAAACACAAACAAGATTTTGATGGCTCCGTATGGTGATTTATTCCACATTTTATGCTCGCCGTGTTTGAACTTGCCTTTTCTGCAGCAACACATTTTATATGTGCTTTATTGTTTAAGCATGATCAAGTTTTTAAACAAACAAAAATATATATATTTTTTTGGTGAAAGGCTATTTAAGTGATAAATTTCAAGTTGACGTTTGTGTCAGTTATAATAAATTTTATGTGTAACTATACATTGCTAATCATAAACTTAGGGAGACATTTTGTCCTTACATAAAGCACTTAGAGAGACCTTACAGTTACGGAGAGCAGAGAACAAAAAAAAAAAAAAAAAAAAAAAAAAACAAGCTGTGTGATTTCTATCGTGCCCGTTCCTTGCTTTTATGGCTTTATCTGGATCACCTTTTAAAAAGAACTGCTATGTTGATATGGAAGTGGAATAGAGACTTTTCTCTCAGTTACTACCTTGTGGGGGGAGGGGGGGGGGGCAATTTTCCAATTTTAGGAATTTTTATTTCACTTGGACATAAACAAAACCATAGGGAATACTGACAGTCGCAGAATATCTGGGTAGTATGAAAGAAAAAAGCCTCTAAAATATCCCACTTTTTAATGATTAGCTTGAGTTGAAAATAAAACAATGCGCTTGCTTTTTAATATAGTTTTATGGAGCCCCAAAAGCAGCCCATCTTTTGGTCGTGCAAACACTGACCTAAAACTTTCACCTGATTGATATTCCCTTGCCCTTATGTCTCCACCCAGAACACATCATGTAAGTGACTCAGTCCATGGGAGCAGCATTACATCCTAAGCGATGGGGGGGGGGGGGGCACTTGGTATCATATGTGTCCAAAATGAAAACAAAAACGCGGGGAAAGTAGGGGGAGGAGGGGGTGATTTTGGGGTCAGGTTTCGCTTATTACCCCGCGTTATCCACAAAAAGGGGGATTCTTTCAAAATTGTACTCCGCCTTTGGTTAAAAAAGAGGGTAGTCTTTCAAAATTGTACTCCGCCTTTGGTTAAAAAAGAGGTATTATTTCTAGCTTAGCACTTATGGTTCATTTTAAAAAGTCATGGACACGCATGGTAACCAGTTGGTACCTGAGTTGCCCCCCCCCCCTCCCCTGGGCATTACATCTACATCTTGGTCGTTTCCTCTTTATTGATACGCCACTTTTTGCAAGATGTACTGTTCATGTTTATCTTCATCTCAAATTGATCCATTAAAAGTTTAATCACTTCTTTAAAATCGCTCTTAAATAAAGGCGTAATAGCTTCTCTATATAGTTCCATTCCAGTATAAATTTATGCTATATTCGTGTTTGTTTATTGAAGTTTTATTGCATTAGCGGGAAGATAATTTAGCATCTTTTAGTGTCTTTGCTGTTGGTCTGCGGACTGGTCTAGCTCCTTTAGTGACGCGCGGTGAAAGGCAAGAACATTTAACTGTTGTTGGCGGTTTGCTCACTTGCGTTATGCATTAACATTGCCCAATCACGCATTATTTTCACAGACTCTTCCGCCAGAGCCTTGGAGGTTTGGTACTTTTCGTATTCTCTTTCACTTACAGATGGTACAGCAATGAGCCTCTCATGTACCGGATGCATCGCATCTGCTGCCAGAGTGCCGTAGAAGACACGGGGCAGGCGAGTCATGCGTACCACCGCGCTGCACATATAACACGGCTCACAGCTTGTATACAAGGTACAACCTTGAAGGGTGAAGCTATCCACAGCGTGACATGCTTGTCGGATCGCTACTATTTCTGCATGAGCCGTAGGGTCTTTGCTTTCCAGCATATTGTTTGTACCTTCGCCAATGATTTCGCCATCACGGTCACGCACAACGATCGCACCATAAGGCTTAAAGCGAGCAGGTTCAGCAATGGCCTTAGCACTCAGTGCAATTGCCCTCCGCATCATTTCTTCGTGGCGTTTCATGTTGATATCCATTTCAATTCAATTTCCTTGTTTTCTTTACCTAGAAAGAAATATTTATACTTAAATCAAATCCTTTTTGTTCCCCCGTAGACAATAATCAAATGCTAGATTGATTTCTGTACACTTTCATATTGTCATATTGTAGACGCCAATAACATCTCGGTTGTGTTTTGCATCTAGAGCACCTCTTAAAAAGTACCCTTTGGCCAACAGCGTAGTTCAGCCAATCGACCCTGCGAAATAGAACTATTTGTGTTTCATATTCGAGAAATAAAGCGGCAGAAAAAGAGAGTAGTCCTTAAGGCGCACATCATTGAAACTACTGAGAACATTAAGTTTTTGTGCTTTTAAGCAAAAGTTTAAAGGAACCATGATAAACAAATCATAACTTTTCGAATCACACAGTTATAATCATTCAAACTGAATCTCAAGCAATGAATGTTACTTTATTTACTTAACTTGAAGGGATGAACGTTGAATGCCACCCCCCCCCCACCCCCCCCCCACAAAAAAAAAAACAAAAACAAAAACAAACAAACAAACAAACAAAAACAGCTCACATATGACCACACAGATGTAAGGTTCTAGGCTGCATTCATTGCCACACATTTCTGTGCGAACTGAGTATGAAAAGAACGAATGTCCTTGGACAGATTTATTCGCTCCATGCGATGGTTCTAGACTGAATGTCTAGTCTCCTTGTTGCCCAAACTCAAGCAAATCATGTAAGAATATCTGCTCTGACAAAATATTAAGGCAATCAATGTGACCAACTTATATACAGTAAAACCTGCCTTAAGGAGAACCTGTATATAAGGGACACCTCGCTATTAGGGACAAAAAAGCTCAGTCAGCTAAGTGTCCTTAATATACAGGTTTTACTGTATGTCAAACTTCCGGTGCATAGTGTGAGTATATATTGCATTTTAAGACAAAAACATCAAGGCCCAAAAGACTATGTTTTCGAGCAGAGTGGTAATTTTATTTAAAAGAGGGTTGGTGTATTCTCATCCATTACTCAGCGTTTCCACACAAAACAGGATTGGTGTATTACTGCACTTAAAAAATAAATCGTTGGGTAGGTTTAATGCCTACTGCAGATGAGCATTTTCAAATTAGTATTTTCCGTGTGGTTGTCCGTGTTTGGTTAAAATAGATGCATTTTAAAACTGGGGTTTAAGTGCTTTTAAAACTTCACGCACAGTAATTGTTTGTTTTCTCCCACAAAAGAAAACAAACAAAAACAATAAAAAAAAACCTTAAAAAAAACTAACATACAAAAACAAAGAAAACAAAAAAACAAATAAACAAAAAAAAAAACCCCAAAAAAACAAAACAAATTTAAAACAAAAAAAAACCTGACTGCTACTCCGTGCACAAATGATCATAACGGCCCCAAGTTCAATCCCTCCTCGTATATGTGCCATATGGATGGCCCTGGACCATAAGTTGTTTAGTCTGAATAAATCGTAATGCAAAAAAAAAAAAAAAAAAAGAAAGAAAAGAAAAGAAAATGGCATTAATTTCGGAAGATAGCAAAATATTTGTTACATTTTTATGGTGTCTGCAATTTGAGAAGAATCGAGAACATAGTGTTTTGGTCGGGGTGGGGGCTGGGGAGTGGAGGGGGTATTCAAATTGGTCAATTACATTGTAGACACTTGAAATGTATCTTAGACAACTGTGGTCAGCCAATTGCCGCCCAACCAATTCCCATGGCGATTGGCAACTGGGCGAGACGAGACGGCAATCGTCTTAGTTCCACCCGAAAAAAATCTGTGAAAAAACATCTCAGCTTTGATATTGTTTTTTTTTTACCACACTACCTGTATACAGGAATTGTGGGTACATTTTGACCAAAATTTACGAATTTATTTAATAAAAGATCTTCAAGAAAGGTTTAACTCACAGTTTTCTTTGATAAATCGTCGTATTGAAAAAAAAGAAGAAAAATGCGGTATACAGCGAAAACACTTGTATTTTTTTCAATGTTTGTGAAATTATAGAGCAGCGTGTATGTCCCGTCCCAGGGAGCGGCACCCGCGGGGTAACTGAATCTGCACCGAGCCAAAGTAGCTCTATTGTAGTCTGGCGCAATAGAGCCACCGGTGCAAACACTGTGTTTTGGTGCAACACTGGCTCTGGTGCAGCCACTAGCTCCGGTGCAAACATTGTGCCCTGGTGCAAACAGTCTGTAAAAGTCTGGTCTATTGCTTTAGCCAAACATAAGAAGTCATAAGGAAAAATTACTTATTTGTGACCACCCGCCCCAACCCCTCCCCCCCCCCCCGCCCAACCCAGAGGAAAAAGAAGAATTTGGCTTTACTTGTGTAATGTCAATAAATCCCAAGTAAATTGTTTTTGTAGTCTTGTAAGAAAACAATGGATCAGCTGTTCGAGTGCAGATCCAGATGTAAACAACACATCCGATGCCATAAAACCTGTTGTTTTAAGGATAAACAGCTTATAAGCCGATAAACAGGAACTGCGCAAAAACAACATCGGTTGAAGTCCGAACTACAACAGAATACGCTTAGATACACAAATATGTAAACAGACAAACGCATACACATCCGGGATATCGGAGGATTTCAAAGATTACATGACATCAGCAGGGAATTCGCGTGATGTGCAATTATTTTACGATTTTTAAAATGTTAACGAAATAAATGTTGTTTATAATAACAGCGGGTCTAGGACTTTTGGCGGTGGGACATTTGGCGGTGGGACTTTTCGCGATGGACAACTAGCGGTAAAACTTTTGGCGGTTTAGGGCAATTGGCGGTATTTTCAAATAAAAATCAACATGATTTAAACTTTCAAAGTTTATTTATTTATCGGTATCATACATATCATCTTTGACTGCACTGCATTACACGGCCGATAATTTTATAAAACTAATGACCAATATTAGCTGCGCGGGGGCATGTCCTTCTACCATCTGAGCAAGGATCGCGTTGTTTAGACTCTGTCCCTTTTGCAGCACCAATAAAAAGCGCCAAAGGTTCTTGATAGATTCCATGTCTTGATAGGATTATGAATCAAATTGAAAAACACCCTGTATATATACTGACTATAAGATGCAGCTCCGGAATGAGGATATGCTCCGGATTACAATGCATCACAGCAAAGTTAATTACACTTTCCTGCTTAATTGAAAAAAAATTGCAATTACTTTAACATGTAGTTGATTGCAATTTCCAAATGCAATTCAAAAATGCGATTGCAATTTGTCAATAGATCATGCAATTCCAATTTTTCCATTAATGATAACATAAAGGAAATATGAATCACATGAAAGAAGTTCCAAAATTATCCATTGAGGATAGCATAAAAGAAAGGTCAAAGAATTCCCAAAAGAAAAACACCTTTTATATGTACCACCAAAAGTCCTACACCTCTAAAGTCCAACCGCCAAAAGTCCTGTTCCCAGCACCCCTAGCCAATGCGCCCCCTGTTTTTTTTAGTTTATTTCCAGAATTTTCTTTTATACTTTTTTTTGGACATACCTGTTTTTATTAGTGACATGAAACCATTTTTGTAATGAAAGCTACATTAGGCTTTTTCACTTTTATTGTTATGAACAATAAAAGGTGAAATTGGTTATTCATAAAAATTGAATACATTAAAGTGTATGTATAAGTAAGATTAAATGTATACTTTAAAATTTATGACTACAATTATTTACATAAAATAATAACCTCTCAGGTCATTCATTGCAAAATAGCCAGTTATAATTGCGAATGAGCCGTCCCTTTGCAATCGGGTATGAAAGGCATCTTAAAGGGCACGTAAAAGAGGAAATGATGTCTTTTGTTTCCAGTACTGAAAGGAAACTGAAAGCGTCTATGAGGTCTAACGCTATGTTAATTGTAAAAATACTACCTGCTAATTGCAAGTTAAAAAAACTAAATAAGATAAAAGAACGTCAAAGGGTTTTAAAGTATAACTTATTGCTCCATTAACTATTCTTTAGTTAAACAATGTTTATGAATAACTAATTTCACATCTCCCATAAAAAATACAACAATACTTTTAGAAGAAAAAATGGAGGCGCTTTAGTTTAGGAGGGCTCTTTAGCTGGCGCTTTGTCCGGGGTGTTTTAGAGGGGGGGCGCTTTGTCCGGGGTGCATTAGACGGATGCGTTTGTCCGGGGCGCTGTAGATGGGGGCGCTTTGGCCAAGAGCCTTTGATCCTGTACAATAAGATTCAATGAGGGTTGAGGTATCGGCATCCAAAATATGAAACCAGAGAGATGAAAACGTGCATTAATATGTATAGTCTCACAACCCCAGGGCGGGGTGGGGGGAGGGAGGGGGAGCACTCAAGTACCAACTGGTTACTATACCTGCCCATGACATTTTTAAAACGACCTCCTTGGCCTCAAAATTACCTCAATTTCTCCGCGTTTATTTTTTTTTAGAAACGCGTGGTAACACTATGATCTCAAGCCCTCATCCCATCACACAGATTCCCCATAATAAAAAAAGATACAAATAAAACGTCTCGACTTTCTTTAAAGTTTTTTTTTACCGATGTGTATTTTATGGTCCATCTAACATCGGACGTGCATTGAATATTCGTGCTGAATCCATGAAAGGAAGCATCCGGGCTGCACAGTAATACACAACCACCATCTATTCGCAGTAATAACTGCAATTTTTTTTTTTTTTGCAATAAGTGAAGACAGCATGATACTTGCACAAATGTTAACGTCGAGCTGTCTGTCGTTAAGGAAGGAGTAACCGATTTTTATTTAATTTTTTAAATGCTTATTACATTTAATTTTAGTCAGAAATATACTGTGACAAGTTATTTAAAAGAGAGGAACATGGCTACTGTGAAAAACTGTCCAGTACGTGTGATATTTCTGGTGTATCTAAGTCTACAAGGAAACCACTCAACCAGGATTAACCAAGAAGGCGAAAATTTCGAAGAAAAGGTTGGCGATTTTGTAAATGCGTTATTAAGCTGCCGCCAGTTGGTTAGTTTGAACCTAGCGGTGGTGGAAGGAAACAGAACGATTTTAACCAAAGGTTATGGCGTGGCGGATATCGATAGAGGCGCCAGCGTGTCACGTGATTCGCTGTATGGCATAGCGTCACTAAGTAAGGCCTTCGCCGCGACGCTCCTGGGAAAAGTGTTGGAGGAGAACGGGTAAGCAAGACGTGCTAATTTCGGGTGAAATGGGTGAGGGCATGCGGGTTGTAATTGTAATTATGATCTGGACGTGATTAGGGTGGGGATGGAGGGGGTAGGGGTGGATTTTTATTGGGGAATTGCGAAATTGATAAAAACCAGAATATTATCATCAGTGAGAAGATGCTGAGGGTACAGTTAGAACGAGATAACATCGGGATTCCATTATCGGTTACTGTTACTGAAAAAACACGGTAGACCGTTAAGAATAAATTCAAAATAAAGCCTATAATATTTGAACTTGGAGAGTGGGAGCTTGTTTTAGGCTAGATTGGGAAATGAACTTGAAAAGGCGAGTTTACGTTGCAGTATGATCCTAACTTCCTGTGGGCTTATTCACAAAGGTGAACTGTACAGTAAACTTGTTATTTCTTTTACTGCTTATTTAGTAAATATAAATTTTAAAAGTTAATTAATAAATTTCACTTTTACATTAAAGCAAATCCTTTTTAAAATTGTTTAAATAATTTAGATAAATCAGATGATTTCACTCGCGCGCATCTAGTAAACAGCACTTAACTTGTGAGTACAAGGGCTGAGGACCTCCTAGAAGAGTAATCGGTCGGGGTAATCGGTCGCATTGTAATATCATTCCATGTGTGGCATCAGTCTACCGACTCTGTTCAGCGTCGGAAAATAATAGATGAGCAACCATATCTCAATGCTTTTTTTTTTCTTTTTTTTTGCAAAGTCGAGTCCGTTATGTCCATTCAACTTGAACACAACGCCACAGATTTCATGACGCGCCTTAAGAATAGAGATGTCTGTATAAGAATGCAGAGACGTGTAAAAGCTATAGTAATAGACTCCCCCCTTCCCCCTCCACCTCGTTCCTCCCACCCTCCTCCCTCCCCCTCCCCCTCCCCTTGAAGAACTTTTGGTCTTTTTTCAACAATTTGAATAGAGTATTTAAGTAAATAATTCTATTTTATTTTAGCATTTCGTGTTTTCATTTATTTATATTTATTTATTTATAGTAGTTATTCATGGGATGCACGGGTGGTATCTATCTTGGGTGATGATTTTTACTTCTTTGACGATGTGCTCACGGAAGAGGCGACTCTAAGAGACTTACTCGCCCATCAGACAGGGCTGAGTGGATATAACATGGTCAGACTACAACACGGCATGGACAGGAAAACTCTGGCACAGTAAGCACTCCGGAACGACACAATTCCTTTTTAACACTTGACAAGCCTTTGGCTTGCAAGAGTTATATGAATTTGTGCGAGCAAAATTCGTCCTTTTTTTTTCTTCTTGACACTTTTTCCGATTCTTTGTGTCTTATTCTCCTCTGACACTATGGGCCCTACGACCATGAAACTTGGGACTTATGAAGAGCTTGATCTGAACATGTGCATGTCACTTTTTATTTTCGTCTTTGATTTCGTTTTCTTTGTTAAAACGCCATGTGAAAAGAGTACATTTTTTGCAAGTAAATGCGTAGCATTTAACCCACATCACACACAGTTGCACAGTGAGCTTTGTGCGAGCTCTCAACTGCGTAAATAGCTAACACGGCGTATGCTAGATCAGTCAATAAAACCTTAAGTCAACAGAAATCAAACACTACTCGGCTTATAAGACATATTCAAGCTGTGTTGTTTGCAATATATTATTCAAGAAATAACCCATTGAAGGAAGTATTTTTGCGTTTTAATTTTTGTCAAGTGTTAAACATTTCGCTAGCGAAGTGAGGTTCTAGTTATTACATGGAATTCCCATGCCACTCCCCGTCCCTAATCCCTAATTCTCCGAGGGCAGATTATTAAGCTTTCCAATCTTGTAGACTGTATAAAATAATGATTTATTTTATTTGCAATGTGAAAAATAATTTTAAGGTTAATATATTATTGTTTATGATTTACAAGTGATACGTTATAACTGATAGTTTGTTTGATTTTTAATAGACTGTAATGTAATATTTAAGTGGAGTAAGCAACACTGGCTGCGTCTCCTAAGTCTTAAACAACCATTTGAGGAAGCTTGTTCACATTGACTAGTTTCTGACCAGTCAAAGGTGTTCGGTTTGGACATCGTCAATTTGACCAGCTCAACTCGAAAAACATTTCGGAAAATATAAAATTAAAATTTCCTTTGCTGCCTGCTCTAAATAACTCGTGGTTTCAATTGATCAGCTCACAAATCTTCGATTTCAAGCTAAACATTGTGAAATTCTCACTGATTTTTTTTCACTTGTTTTTTGTTTTTTCTTAAACTTTTCCAAGATGTAGAAAAATCTGAATCTACAAAATAATTCAACGAAACAATTCTGTAATACTCTTGCTGTTTATGCCGCTTTCAAATTCACTTCATTGTTTGGCATTATACAGAAAGATTCGCTTCCTGCGAAGGACGGCGAAATTCCGAGACAGCCACGCATACAGCAACCTGATGTATGGCGTCATCAGTTACGTCACAGAAGTCCTCGGTGGTGATTCCTGGGAAACGCTCATGCGCCGCCATCTGTTCGAACCTCTCGGTATGGCTGCCACCACCTTTACACATGAAGTCGATCGTGCAACAGCTACATCAAGAATGGCGGTGCCCTATCTCTACGATCATGACGGAGCCTGGCGGCCAGTTTCTTTCGATCTACACAGGTGTTTTACATGTATTTTTAAACATTTTTACTTTAACAACACATTTATAGGCGTTTTGGCCTGATTTTATGAATTTTGTTATGCTTTGTTTCTATCCCATCTAAAATACTACCGCTTTTTTTTCTTTGAGAGTGGCAGAACGAGAAGTGCATTCCCTCTTTGAGAACATTATACGCACTGAAACTGATAAGGATGTAACCCAAACAGATTACTCTACTCTATTGCTGATAAATGAAAAAACATATATCACTCCTTTTTGGCTGGATTTATAGACAAATAAACAAAAATTCTTTGATCTGCGATAGAAAAATAATCAGAGGTCAGTTTCAACCTTGAAAATGTAATAGATGTATTCATTTTATCTTTTTAGAATCGATTTTGATTCTGTGTAAAAAAAAAAAAAAACAGCCAAAAGCTTCCAAGCTGTTGATAACTCCCGTTTGTGGGCAATTTTTGGCTCAAGCTGTGTGGTGTACTACAAATATACAACCAAAATCAAAATGTTGTTTTCACTTCGTAAAATTTAACCGCCTTTAGATTGGTTGTCCCCAGTAAATATTTGGATAATCAAAATGTGCATAAACATCTGGTCACCTCTCAAGCCCGGAGCTCGGAGATTGACGAGCACTCACGGACATTGTTCTGGAATCATGGGCAATACTAGACCGACTTCCCTTATCCTGAGGAATGACCAACTTGGATAATCTACTGTATAAATGGGAACGGTTAAGGTTAACGATTTGTACTCAACCAATTTAAAAACGCAACAAAAATATGGGGTTTATTGTTGTGTCCAGCAACTTACAAGAGCATGGTAATAATGTCCAAATTTATCCCATGTGGACATGAGTACTTTGTGTAATTCACGCGCTGGAGTGCTCCTTATTAACAGAGGTCAAGGCCACGTGGCACCAATACATAAAAAGCACACGTTGGGTTATGCGATTCTCGTATCAAAGCTAGGGAAAAGTCAATATGTTTAGATTTTTGTGAAGTGTTCGCTGAATTTATGGCTAGACTGACAAATATTCAGCGCGAGTGCGCAGGCGGGATGCTCGAAAGTGGAAGATCTGCGTCAGGCGTCGCTAGACAATTTGGTATCAATAGGTCAGCAGTTTCGCTGCTAAGAACACGTTTGCATGATACTAGGTAGACCGCGAACCGCCCTAGGCCAGGTAGACCACCGATAGCCACTATACGAAAGGGCCGATAAATGCGTCTATCACACCTGAGAGATCGGTTTCTGCCAGCAACTGTGACTGCTAGGCGAACACCCGGGGGCTCGAAATAATCGCATAAGTGCTCAGGTTGTGAGAATGAATATATATATATATATATATATATATATATATATATATATATATATATATATATATATATATATATATATATATATATATATATATATACGCTGCGATCCACGCGCCCGTCACCCGTATCGAGGATTACTGTTAACACGCGCTAGTCGGCTTCGTCGTGTGCAGTGGGTGAATACTCACATTCACTGGACGCATTGACAATGGAACAATGGATTATTTACTGACGAGTCGCGGTTTTGCCTCAATTACGCCCACGGAAGGATGCGCGCCATGTTCGAACGAGCGATACGCCGACGCCTGCGTTCAAGAAAGAGACCGTAGGGGGGTAACTGTTTGGGCTGGAATATCATTTGTTCACCGTACTGAGATCCGCCTCATACCAGTCATTGTCAATGCTGACAGTTATCGCGAGGTTATTCGATGTTAAGTGAGTGCCGTTCGTCTTACAGCATGGACTTATTCTTCAACAAGATAACACGCTTCCGTACTCAGCCCACGCAACAGAATAGTATCTACGGACGCAAAAAAGTACGGATTTTACCTTGGCCTGCATTTTCTCCCGATTTATCGCGCATTGTGCTCGCATAGGACATGCTCGGTAAAGCCGTATGCTCGCGCGATCCCGCACCCGCCACGCTGCCTCAGTTGCGCCACGCGCTGGTGGAAGGGTGGCACTACATTCACCAATATAAGATTCAAGAGTTGATCACCTTAATGGGGAATATATTGACCACAGTTCAAGAAGCACGTGGATGACACAAGAGATATTAATACTGGACACAGGATAAATTCAAGCATTATGTTGTAGTTCATTGAACCGTAACGAGACAAATTGGCGTTGAAAAATGAGGAAAATGAAATATTGCGTTATTTTCTTTCCAAAAATGTTTAATTCACTGGATTAAAGTTTATCTGAGTATATCTATTTAACTCATGTATTTGTTGCATTATTCAATTGGTTGAGTATATACCTCTTGGCCACAAAGGTGAAAAATGAGCTGTCTTTCTAACTGTTTCTGTTTGCTAACTTTCGGTTTCCAGTCTCTTCGGAAAAGGTCAAAATCAAGATATGTAAACGTTAAGTACCTCTTGTGCAACATCAAAAGGGTAACAGTTACCTCAGTTGGTTCGAGCGTTGGTCTAGTAATCCCAAGGTCCCGACTTGGAGTGGTAAGTAGGGGACTGTCTTTGCCCCAGTTGCCTGAGCCAAGCGAATGCAGTGAGTTAGATCACCTGTCACGGAATCCAAAATTAACACCCCATAATTTTTTGGCCATGCCTTAAATGAAAATTTAAAACTCTTTAAGGCCCACAGTGTAGAAAATAAGCTGAAATCGCTCTATGGCTATCGCTTTTTTTATATACATCGATAACGTTTCCATTGACTGGCATGTGACCTTGGAACTCAAAGTCACGAACCATACTCTTTATTTTAATACGTATAGGAGTTGGAACCCCAAAAGACGTACAGTTGCACAGAGGCCCTCATGAACCTAGCCGTGAAACGTGCTTTTAACCTGAAATAGTACGATGGCTCTGAAGGTCTACACACTTCACATTTCACATTTCACACTTCAGACTCGATACCTCTGACATATAAGTCTGAATGCTGGCTTCAGACTTCAGACCTCAGACTTCGTACTTAACTTTTTTATGACATAATATGTCTGAAGTCAGAAATCTGAAGTGTGAAGTTTCATCAAAGCGAATGTTGTGGAGTATTTTCGCTATGGTCACTTTCAATGTTTTTTATTCAAAGAAGAAAGTAACATTTACTTATGCGTGGCCTCATTTTCACCCACCAGATGTGCACTTGTTTTGCCTTTAACAATAAACCAATCGTTAAATATAACATGCTCATAAATTACCAAAATCATCGGCACTACTAGGGTTGTTTGGGCACCAAAAGAGTTTTTCTTGTGTTCACCCATCCGATTATATTTTAGGAACGTTTTGAAACATTAACAGTGAGACATTTTTCCCTTCTTACGGTTACGGAATTATTGTGACACAAAACGATTAATTTTTTCAGTCCGAATCCAGGCAACTTGCTTTGGAAGACCGTAAATTGTTTGAAATTAGAGACACCTCAAATCTATACATTGTTTTTCATGTTTTAAAGAGAGCTGTAAACGTGATACACATCCTGCCAGTGTCTAAATTTATGACCTGGATCATCTGGGTACAGTTTTACAATATGAATGGTGTCAGGCCATGCTTTGTTGTTTTGCTACTTACAAAAATACATTACTAAAGGGACCGTTACAAAAATAATAAGGTGGTTTTCTCCGTTTCAGACTTCATACTTCACATTTAACTTTTCATACTGCACACTTCATACTTCACACTTTGAATTATCGACAACAAATGTAAGTCGAAGTATGAAGTAAGAAGTCTGAATTCAGATTTATAAGTCTGAATTTTGCGGTCAGAAATATGAAGCGTAAAGTCTGAAGTCTGGAGTGTGAAGACCTACAGAGTCATCGTTGTTAACCTTGACTTTTGTGGACTGCTGGTAGCGACACTCCTTTACATAAGTTTTCAGTAGGAAGTGAGGGCAGTTGTGGCATCGGGTAGTGGTCGCCTCAAAACAATGCTGTCGCAAGTAGGCACAACAGTTGAAATAAGTGAATAGAGGCACCCTTTGTTTAGCTCTGCTGATAACCGGACCCAGCTTGTAGTGGACCACGTAATACTGAGTCTCAACGTCAAAGTTCTAACAGGTGTGACCGTTGTGGTTGGAAAAGTGAGTCAGATCGAGTGGTGCCCGGATAGGGGCTCATCATACTTGGTCATTACATTCGTTCTAGAGTACTCTGTATAAGGACGAGTGGGCACTGTATCTCAAAATGTCTGGCAAACTTCCTCAGTTAGGTACATGGCAGATCATCGGTGCAATTCCAGACCACAAGTGGCTCGGTACTTATTGGGCATGCTCAGTGCACTGAAAATTTTCACCCTGCCAAAACTCGCCAAAAAAGTCTCCAGTGGAACATGAATCCGTATTAAAAAGGACGCAGAATGTCTGCCCAAATATCATTTACCCAAAGTTACGTGAGACTATGTACAATTCCATTTACATTTAAAAAAACGGTGTCTAAGACTAGTGTGGTGCAATATCAGATCCAAACTTTTAAAACAAAGTTTAAATTGTTTCAGTGTATGTGTTTTTTTTGTTCTCCGGAACCAGTTTTAAGTCCAAATGTGGAGATAAGTGACTGTTAATTTTTGCGAGGTATATTTTCGCTTTATGGTAAGTATAGTGTTCCTTATTCACCGGGTATCTGTTGAGACCGTCGGTTTTATTTTTATTTCCAGAAACACTAACTCTCCATTTTATGCAAAGAAAAATTTCAAAAGAGTAATAAATGTCGTCTTGGGGATGCAGCTGTATTTGACGACTGTTTACTCTTGATTTGAAGACTTTTGTATAAAGATAACAGAATGGATCCTGATCTCTTTGCAGATATTGGGGTATAATTGGAGGAGCAGGTTCAATCGTTACAAACGCTGTAGATATGACAAAATGGCTCAAATTTCAACTAAGCTTAGGCAGAAATGAACAAGGAGAAGAAGTTGTTCTCAGCAAGGTTATCACATGTTAATGTTTTTTCAACCATCTGTACGTCCCACGTTCCTTGGGTCTGATCTAGGCGGTTTTCTGGTTACAATTATGCAACGCAGCGATCTGGTTTAAAATTTGTTAAATATTTTTGGTATCTTAAATTTAAAGTAAGATATAATAAGAGGAACCGGGAAGGGATCAAAGAGGAATTTATACGTTTGTTAGTAAGCAGTGATATGTCAAACACCCAAGTGTGTTAAGAATAAAAAATATATACAAATATGAAATACCTTCCACTTTGTGTATTCTACTATTTTGAAAACAGGTATGAAATATGGGAGTTTAAATTTTGCGAATATAGACCATTCTTGTTTCATATTTTTATTTGATAAAACGAGATTTTAAGAGTAAAAGCATAATTCACGTTCTTTCCTTTTAGACGGGGTTTCCCTTCATGTTTATTGTATTCATGCAAATGAGAACAAGTTTTCTTTTACTGCAGTTTGTATACTCTTAGTCAGTCTGACTAGCCAGTGATTGAGATAGGTCAGTCTTCAGGGTGGCAGGTCAGTACGACATTCCTTTTCTACCACCCTAAAATTTGATAAACACACCACAGGATGAGGGATGGAGGGTGGTTAAATCACTCTAAAATTGGAGAATGTATATTATGCTTTTACCCTTAAAAGCTCGTTTTTTTCTAAATAAAATGCTAGTTTTACTTCGCAAAAGTTCCGAAATGGTTGGTCTCCACTTTTAGATGGGACTCAAGACTGGAGCAGGGAAGCCTGCTGTTCTGAACTAAACAAGAAATTCGTAGCGAATTGCAAAAACTCATAGAAGCAAAATGTTCTTGGTAAATCAATTTCGCTTCTTTTAATCGGAAAGAGAGCACAGAGAAAAATATCCATAAAGAAATATCCATAAAATGCAAAAGGATTACAAGGTTTACCAAGACGCGTCAAAACTTACCAAGGCCAGCTCCAACCACGCGTCTTGGTAATAGTTAACAAAGAGGGTTGCTACACAGTTACTAAGAGATAAACAGCCTTGACCAAAACGACCCATGTTGATTAAATCTACTGTGTGTCGTTAGACTAAGAAAAGCAATGTTGTCCCAGTGGGAAGATCTTGTTTCATCAAGACCTGCCTACTTCATCCCCCATATACTGGATGGAAATTCCATCTAGGGCAAACGGTAACTAGAATTCATAGATAATCAAATGCTTGATTTTGGTATCAGATAACTACAAAGCAGATCGTGTACGAAGAGTATTGTCAAGCCTGACAACTAAAAAGGGACATACATTGAAAATCAGTATTATCCCGTCTAAGCGTAAGGATGGTTATTGGTATGTAGTGACCAAGAGATCCAGTAATTGGTTTGGTGGTGACCAAGGTTCACTTCACATCTACACTTCTTTTTGGATGAAGAGAGCCGATCCTGAAGTGCTGTGACCGGGTTCGGGTGTGACTGTGAATTGATATAGAATACTGACCAACACTCCTGATATGGAGCGAGTATTGACACTCAAAACACCAAATTGCTGGTTAAAACAAAACAGTCTTAATGCGAACGCCGACGATGTCGGGTAAAATGAGCAAATCTAAGGCTAAAAGTTGATTAGTCTTGGTGTTGTTATTTCTTGTTTTTATAGTTCCCCGTGGTTGATGGGGAAGCCACCCCTCTGCTTGAGTTTGTCTTTCAGTTTTGGGGGTATGCACAAGACATACGAATGGTATCTCAAAGCACTACCGTCTCACCAGCTGCTATCGGGCCTAATAAAGAAACACCCATGAGCTCATTATGCGAGAAGTCTTACAATGCTTAATAAGCGAATTAGGTGACCAAGAATCCATTCTGAGAATCTCGGGCTGTGATACACTAGACAGGTAAACAGTTAGCTACTTACGTAATGGGCTGTAAAATTGCAGTTTTTAAGAAGCTTTTTTCGGTTGGGCGTTTTCTTAGGCTGCGAGGACAACACCTTTACTACCATTAGGGTCTGTTTGCTTGGGTAAATCTTTATGAAAGTTTGACATACATGAAAGGATCAACGCCTTCTGCCTTTCTGTCCTGTATTGGTCAGACACATCGCAAGTACTTATGCGGGCTTTGGTCGGATATAGAGCGAGCGAATCTATCTTTTGCTAATGTGTTTCCTTTGCTGACAGAACAACGCGCTCCAGTGTGCGAACTCTGTAGTTGGTGTCACGAAGATTGTCGTCCATTCACCATATTCCTGCTGAAATTCCCTGTCCAGGATGGGGATGTTGCCTGTACGTTTGACTGTTCTTAGAGCTAACAAAATGGTAAACCTTACCGTAACACTTTGGGGGAGATTGATCCTCTCAAAAACTTTCTGCTTCATGCCAATACTTCAATGCCAGAGCGAGATCCCTACGAGTTACGTTCGACTGGGCAGGAGGTAGCATTTACCTGGAAATACCTCTGGCTAACTTTTAGTCTTCCCCTACGTCATAACTTGTAAGTGGCTGTCCTGGTAGCCTCATTTGACCTTGCCTTTAAGTGTTGTTCGATGAAAATTTAATCCCAGTAATCCGTCACCACTGTAAGGGATAAGCTTTTGCTTCTGATTTGTGATTTTATCCACGACCGGTCTTGGAAACCTTTTTTCATTTAGAAAGGAGAAGTGAGGTACCAAAGATGCAGGTTCATTAGGTGTGGAAAGGGGTGGAAGTTTAAGCAATGCCTCTGAAATAAAACTCTATTCTCTCATGGCACGGTATTTTGATTATCTTCACCGACAAGCAACTCCTTAGGAGGGGAAAGAAAAAAATCTGTTGGGAGACCAACCGGCTCTCAGGTGTAGCTGAGATGGTTTGAGTTCCAAGGGTTTTTAAGCTACCTGTGGCAGAATTGATTGGAGGGAATGCGTAGAGGACTCCCCCCCCCCAACCTACCATGGGTAAGCTAGGGCATTCATTGGCGAAGCTTTACGATCCCGACACGGAGATACGTACTCGAGTAGCTGGGTTTTGGTTGTCACTTCAGTGGCAAACAAGTCTGCAACGATGGGGGGGGGGGGGGGCAACGGGTACTGAAGGATCACCAATTGAAAGGATCCCGGGCCAAACACCACTCTGTCTAAATGACATGTGTTGCATTTGAGGCCAAGTCCGCCACGACATTGAGTCTGGGGTTATGTGACTGTCAAGATCTGATTCGATTACAGTGTACAAGAAGGATTTGAGGAGTTAGATAGGTCATATGGATGAATCTAGTACCCCGTTGTTTGTTCAAGTAGGCTACGGCCATCGAATTGTCCAGGGATACCAAGACACCTTCGACCTTGAGTTCTTTGGCTGGTCTGCGTATGACGATGCTGAAACACTGTTTGCCAAACATCCTGCCATATCTCGCCTTGATAATCGTTACCCATCCCCTGAGAGAGGCAAACGTTTGGTTTTCCAATTCGGGTAGGCGATGAGGTGGAGGTGATGGAATGATGTGCCTTCGCTGAGTGGCAAAGGGTCACACCACCAGGCCAGCTTTACAATGTGCACACCTTGGCTTGCGATGACCTCTACGTAAGGGCAACTCTTAGTTTTTGAAACTCCGGTATTGCAGTTTGTATAGGAAAAATATTTTCTCAGTTCCATTTATGCAACCCAACATGGCATGCAGACTTGCCTGTTAGTTTGGGTGGGTCACTTGCATTTCCACACTGGAAGACACATCAATTCTTCCTTCAAGTCTCCGTATCTGGAGAAATTGTCGGTAATTGATATTTATCCACGGATTGAGAAAGCTCAGGCTTGGTGAGTGAGCTGTGACTTGGCAGCTTGCCATTACCTTGGCTACCGAGTCACAAACTGACTTGGCTGCGTAGAGTTTCCCAGGTATTATCCATCACTAAATACTTGTTGTCTGTGGGAAAGTTCAGCTCGGAGTTTGATAAAAAGGCTTTAGCTATAGGCTTCTTAGATTTTTTCACCGGCTTTCTTTTACACTAAGTTGACTGCAAAGAGTGCCAGCAATCCAACAGCTAGCAATTTATTACTTCTCACTCATTGTATTACAAAGCTATCTCCAAGAAATAAGCGAGAGATTACCCATTTTTCTACAATTTTGGAAATACCTTCTCGTGAGGTGGGATACCAAGTTAAGCCAAGCACCCGCCGCCTTTTGGTACGTGCCATCCCGGCGAATCAAACGGAAGAGCTAAGGAAGGTGATTGGCAGGGAAATGACCAAGAATTACTAAGGAACGTATCTAGCGAACCAAGGTAACAAGCGCCAGATACCAAGGCACCAAGAAGTTTGGACTAGCTAGTCCAAAATTGTCCATATGCCGCATAGGGTATCCTCGTATTTCCCCTCGTATGAAGTGGATCAACAAAACTCAGCAGAATAGACTAACGGCTTAGTAACTACAGTAACCGAGTGTTGGAGATAGCTTGCAGTCACGACAGGCACAATGAAAGTGTAGTGACTTAAAATTAATGGACGATGTATGTGTGAGCTTTCGTAAATCCAGTGAAGAATGCGAGGCATATGTCTCGGGACTGACCAAAGGTTAATGCGCTTGCCGTTGTATAAACTCACCATCTATGACCACAATAACTTTCAGGTGCTAACTCCGAGCTTCTAGCAAACTAAATTTATAGAAACTCTCAGTAGTGATAAAATATGAACAGAACCCCATCTAAAGGTGGAGATAAACGATTTCGGATCTTTCTCTTGAGCTCCTCTTGTTTGGAATGTTGACTCTTGTGCATATCTGAGTTTTAATTCTTCGCAATGAAAAAGAAATGGGTAAAAATATCGTCTCTTTGTACTCCCTCTCCTCGTAAGCATGAATGCGGGGAATCTGACTGAATGTGAGGAACTTTTTGTAGATAGTCTCTGCCACCCACGAGAGAGTGAAAGTGATACCCCATGGAAGGGACGACGAACTGTACAGACGACCAAATGCACCCAGATCTTATATCTTTGATGAATACGCGCTGGGGTGGAGGCGGGGCTACTACAGAGGTTTGTACTTGTTGGCTTTGATTGACGTGGTGTTCTACTGGTATCTTGTGCATTTCGTAAGACCTGGTGACTGTATGTTTTAATTAAGCTGCATTTATTTTAATGCAAATTTAAGGCCAAATTGTGATTTTGGCAAGGGAATGAGTTGCTGGAAATGCACTTTACTAATTTTAAATAAATAAATGTCATTAAAAAGTAACTAAGCCGAGAGTATTGTTTAACAAGAGATATCTATATATCGACAAGAGAGTCTATATATCGATATCAGTGGTTATTTTAGATTCTTTGTCATCATTTAAATTATCATATAACTTACATGATTTTTAACAATTTAAAGATCGGCCAAGTGCATAAAATTCACGAAAATTCACTGCTTCTTTGTTATCTTGTTTTTAAAAGGCTGGCCAGTGATTGTTCACACCGGCACGAGTTTTGGCTATGGAGCCCTTCTTACTATAGTTCCGGATGCGGACATCAGCATTTATACAAGTTTATCAGGTATAACTGACATGGATCTCCCATTGTCCCATAATGTGTGCGTATGGTGGGATTAAGGTAATGGGGTCTTTATGAGTCTTGCGAAAGTGAGTACATATTACTAATGTTTGAGAAGAAAAGTTCGAAACACACAATCTCTAAAAGGTCGGGGTGGGGGGAGTGTGAGGCAACCCGACGTCTATCCAACTTTGCGTCAAAGACAGTGGACTAACGTTGCGATTTGGTCCCGATAAACAAAATAACTACAACTTTTTTCGAAACATTGGAAATTGAGCGATAGAAGTTGAGGCCACAAATACACTTTGAATTGACCTCCCAGTGTTCACTGAAAGGGAAAATATCTTACTTTGCCGAGACTGTGAGGTGTAGAAACAAGTGATGCAGAGCTACCAATTAAAGGTATTATATAGTACTGGATATATTACACACGTCCGGGTATCGCCGGCCTTTGAATAATTAAGTAAAGGAGTGTTGACCGCGCTTGATACTTTGACGTGTGATCGTTGGCACTCTCTACACCCAATGTTCCAATTTCGTATTGGTCTTGTTTTCAGGTCCTGATTCTGGATACAGAGCCAGACGTGCTTTGCACTTGTACATTCTGGATCTTCTGACCGGAAGTGAACCATTTCTAAACACAAGTTCAGCCTGTACCTTTCCTGATATTAAACCGAAGCGAAAGCTACCACCAGCACAGGATGTGGTTGTATATAATGCCAGTATTAAATCTACGGCGTACGAAGGACAATATGGCCATTTTGCATATGGAAACATCAGTGTGAAAGTGAGCGATGTTAGCGGAAGACTCCAGCTAATTTATGGCCCCCTTGGTATTTGGGATTTATACACAGCGGAAAGGGAGCATGCATTTTCTGGTCATGGTGTCCACCATGTTTGGCCAATATTTTTGTCAAATGTTACATTTGGTGGGTTTAATCCCGCTACAGGTTTCATGGAGGAATTGAGTATTGCGTTTGAACGCACAGACCCACCCTTGTTTATTCGTGGGTTGAGAATGTCGGATGCCCCTGGTCGGAAACCCACCTGCGGTGATGTAACAAGTCATGCGCACTCTGGCACATACGCTCATATTCATCTTCTTTTCTTTCTATCTCTCATTTGTTTCATAAATCTGTATGATGGTTTAGTGTTTGCTAACTGAATAGAGAAAAGATGCTGCGGTGTAAACAAGGGGCGGGTGAATACTGTACGCCCTTGTCCTTCCGGTACATCTCATGCTATATTTAGACAGGGTGATATATGACATCAGTGTTGTGCGACACAGCATGGACTAGACAAGACTAAAAATACAACATATAGAAAAGTTCTATATAAATTGTGGGGTTGGAGGGGAGGGGTGGGATTGAATGGAAGCAACAACTCATCTGTGACTACCCTCCCTGCGAATTTACCATTGGCGCCCATAATCAGTGTGTACTGGTGTTAGGATACTAGAGTGTTCTTTGTAAGCTTGTTTCCGTCTCCTGCCCTTTTTATTGCAAGGGAGGGGGTGGGGAGGGGAATAGATGGACCTTGTTTCGACTCCCATAATCAACTTAAATCCAACGCTGATTCGACTTCGGCGTCTGTCCACGTTAATCCGCGATGTTTACTTTTTGAAAATTTCTTACACTGTTGGAGCGTTTTTTTTTTTTTTTTTTTTTTTTTTTTTTTTTTTTTTTGTTTATCACAGCCATAGATGGAAGCAAATATGTCGAAAAGAAACGACAAATGTTTTACAATAACCTGTTGATTTTTATACTGCTCAATATATAAATTGCAACCTATCTGTGTATATATGTGTGTATTTTTGTCATTTAGTTTAAATACATAAATAAATAAATAAAAGAGAATAAAAATAAAATCGATCAGCAAATAGTCCTGTTCCTTGTGTGTGTATGTGGGCCAGGGGGCGGGGGGAACTCATGCACAAGTCGGTTGCTTTGCTTATGCCTAACTTTCTAAACGCGATATGTCAAGTTTGAAAAAATATTCCATTTTTTAACCAAACACGGAGACCCTTGTAAATTTCATTACCTAAGCGCGGAGTGTCAAGTTTAATTAAAAACGCCTCCTGTAAATAAAATAATATATTTATTGATACCAGCGTATGAATAGAACGGACGTGACTGCAACCAGAGCACGAAAAACAGATCGACACTTTCATTCAGAACTAACTGTGCACAGTTTGTTGGGTCTTTTTCGGTTGGAATTGGAGTTTATTTCCGACTCCCCCCTCCCCCCCCCCCCCCCGTTTTGTGGAAAACGCAGAGTACTGAATAAAATTTTCCCCTCCCTTTTTTGATGAAATTGGCACTCCGTGCGGATGAGCTCTGGCTCCAATAGTATTCTCCTCCTCCGAAGTTGTTTTTTTTTTTTTTTTTTTTTTGGGGGGGGGGGGTAGTGGGGAGGGGCACTCATGGTAATACATATTCTGCCAAGTGCCCCCCCCCCTCCCCTCTGTTCAGTCGAATTGGTGGAAGTCAGCTTTGGAAGGAGTAAAATTCTCCAAGTAATGTTGACTCATCATCCAATAATACACAACAAAAATGGAAACTTCCATGGCAGTGTAAATGTGTCTAAATATAGCAACATAACACCTGACGTCACATGCGAAAATCCCCCGTGAAAAATAGAACCGGTAGAGGAATGTAACATTGATCTGCCTTGATTTCTCAAGGCCTGTCTTAGTGGCCCATGTATACCTGTGGAAAAGTACATAAGTACTATCGCTGTGTACCTAATGACACACCTGTGACTGGACACAAGCTTGGGGCACATGACCCTGTGTTTTAGAGGTGTTGCTTATAAAATAAACTTGTTCTATTCTGTTTTGAAGTGCACCATAACCATAAAGTGTGGCGCGTACTTAATATTAATTATTTCTACCATAACTTGAATTAGTTAACATTGCGATAAACCCGGCGAATACTGCTATTTCCATGCCTGTCCACATTTTACACTCAATATTCATACTGAGTGAGCAGTGAGATCTTGAGCCACTGGTCCATGGAATTCTCCAACACTCCGTAAATATTCCAACATGTATCTATTCACCGTTCATTCTCGATCAATGATATGAAAAAACAGTTCAATATTTTATTCATGCTCAGTGTCTGGTGTATACCTGTTAATTGTTGTTCAAGCAATAGCTTTGCGCCGAGCGAAATGTACCTAAATGGATAATAAACATTTATTAAACTTATGTTTATATTAACAGAATAATACAGTAAGATTTTAAAAAAATATATATATGCTAGAAGTATAATAAACAAACATTAAGTGTGTATCTACTGTTCTGTCACAGTCGTTTCTGAGAAGGTATGTACAACAGGTACGCTGTCATGTTTCTCAACACACACCCGCAGTAGCTTATTTCAAATGGTTGTTACTTAATAAAAAAGGCTCCTACCCCTACCCCAGCTACCACACAACACCCCCATGAGGGGGGGGGGGGGGGTAATCACGTACAGTTAGTCTCCATGCGTGTCCATGAACTTTTAAAATGACCACTAAACATCAGGTGCTAAGTTGAATATAATCCCCCTTTTTTAATCAAACAACGAGTGGCAATGCTCACGGTCTGTGTCTTACCTCGCAATTACACTCCACCCCTCCGGCTTTTTCTGCGTTTTTGTTTTTGTTTTTGGACACGCGTAGCGGCAAGTGTGAGTGTGATACAAAGGAATCCCCCCTCCCACCCCACGGGCGAGATCCGCTTCGTTGTTTAAAGAAGACGAGCTTGTTATGCAGGGGGTGTGGTTCAATTTGTTGATAGTTCGGTACCTTCCTTTATAATAAAACACAATCTTGCTTTAAATATTCTATTATTATTATTATTATTATTATTATTATTATTATTATTATTATTATTATTATTATTATATGACAACATAATTTGCTTCAAATGTTGGGTGTGGCATAAAATCATTTTTAAAGTCTTTTTTGAAGCTAAGCGCTCGTACAACTGCCAAATTATGTAAAATTTTCGAATGCTGGCCTACAGAGTACAGGTTACATGAATATATTCATGCAAATAAACAGACATTTAACACCTGAAATAACGTATAGGTGTTCCTCCTCAAGAAATGATTAAATCATGAGATAGTACTGTTAAGTGAAAATAACACATCTAGGGTTGTATAAACTGGTGTTTTAAAATATAACATCTGCTTGAGCTTCTTTCAACAGAATCAGTACTGTGGAACCCCGGGAAAAGGACCACCACTAGGATTAAATTAAGGGAGTCTGATTTACATATTATTATGGGGTCTCCACACTGAACGATAGCTAGAGCGGGACTGTTAAAATTGCTAAAGGAAAAAAACACTTATACTTGTATATGTAACACCTAAAATGTTGCATAGGTGTTGACAATAATCTCGAAAGGTTATGCAAAGGCACAGCGGCGTTTGTACAGTGACGTAACTGCGCATCCTAAACGCTACCTACCGGAAAATCATTGAAATCGAGGAGAAAATATGTCAGAAAGTTCATTAGAAATGTTCTTTTAATCAAACTTACAAATCAATCAGATCGCAAACACAGAAAACAAATTGCTCATTTTACTTTTTAATTTGAATTTGTTAATTCGAAACGATGAATTCCAAGATAATATTGTGACGTCCATCGGAAGTCTATTCCAGGTTGCGAGATCCATTGATCAGTTTCTAACCGAAGCAAATGGCAACTCACATAGATGTGGGATATGATCGTACATCGTATATGAAAGTCGAAACAAGCCATTTCTTCTCGTTGTTATGGCATCGAGGACACAGCCCATATTATATATGCATTTCTCTCGTTGTTAAGGCGTCGCTTAAACAGCCCATATTATGTCCGTATCTCTCTCGTTAAGGCGTCGGGGACACAACCCATATTATATTTTCAGATCAATCACTTCCCAGCAAACAACCGACGTCTTTTTTTGGTTGAAATAAGGTTGGATTTTGGTCACGACGACTTCACAACCATATTCTGACCTATTACCCCAAAACCCGACTTTATTACGACGTCGAGGCGACGTCGGTTTTCTGACGTCATTCTGACGTTGCAAAACGACCAAAAAGCGATGAACATTATTATCGCTCACCGGAAATGGAAGTCATTTTGAAAAAGAGGAAGAAAAAACGTAATTTTTACATGAAAATTTTAAAATTTTGATGGCGCGTCGGTATTTTTCTTCCTAGATTGTAAAAATGTACATGGAAAATGCTTTCGTATGTATTTCACAACAGCAGTTGAATGATTAATTATCTATTAATTATATAACTCTAGTCAGTTTCAGGTCGGAATCCGACGTCGGTTCCAATTTCATATACAACCTAAAACCGACTTAATTCCGACGTCGGATTTAGGTCGGAACCCGACGTCATTCTGACATTGAAAACCCGACGTCGGTTCCATTTCATATACAACCAAAACCGGCACGGCAGTCCGAGTCGGAAACGTCGGGTGACGACGTCGACCCGACGTCATTCTGACTTCTTAATGTTTGCTGGGTTGAAGAGGCCGCCACGAAAGAGCATGAGAAAAACATACGTTAAGATCTCAGGGGTTAGCAGGTATTTATCGCTTAATTTTGAAAACCACAGATGAAAAGCGACTTCGTATGTATTCTAGCACACGGAAAGACCCAATTCCGGGAGAGGGGGTTGCGGAGGGGTGGGGTGGGGGTACTTTCATGGATGGGAGGCTACGGTTCCTCAAGTATATGTTGATCATCTACAAAATAATCTTTCTCTTCGTCTGTGCAACGTCAATCTCCGAACGTCTGTCCAACGTAGATGATCTGACGTCTATCAAAAGTCGCGGCTAAGACTTTGCTTCAAGTTTCATATATAAGTGAAGGGCCTGTCATCGTTGCATCTACACTGGTTCACCAAGAGTGGAAAATTTTAAATTAAAGTTGAATGGGAAATCACTTTTTGCGTCATCTCCTAACATAGATTTCTCATGAACATTTTGTTTTTAATGTGTCACAAAAAAGGCGTCAATAGAGAGTTGTGTGATTAATGTGACCATGACATTCATGCATCGTGAACAAGGAAGTACGCCGTCAATTATTGTGTACTAAAAACGGCAAACGCGAATATCTGCATTTACCTGTAAATTGATCGCCACGAACAACACATCACATCAACAATCAACCAATGAAATACATTTCTTAAAGATTTATTTACTTATTTTTTTTATTCGCTGGAGAAAGTCGCTGTATATCAATAATATATGCAAACCATAGCGTATGCAGTCGATTTTATTCAAGATACTCTTTTGGTTATAAATTATAGTGTTTTCATTGTTTCGCACGTTAACAAAACTTCACAGGATATAAAATAAAAATACCGTAGAGATATTTCAACGGTTTCAAGAGGTTTTAAGGGAATAACTCATTTGGACACTGAGGTCAATCATTGTGTTGACCGTCGTAAGCAGAGTGGAGCTCAGATACGAGTCGATAAGATACGGTAGGTTTTCTCCAATCTAAATTTAGAAAATGTTTTAAAGTCTTAGAGAAATGGGACTGATACTGGAGAGACAGTGAAAAGGAGAAATGGAGAGAGAGAGAGAGAGAGAGAGAGAGAGAGAGAGAGAGAGAGAGAGTGAGGAGAGGAGAGGAGAGGAGAGAGAGAGAGAGAGAGAGAGAGAGAGAGAGAGAGAGAGAGAGAGAGAGAGGAGAGAGAGAGAGAGCATCTGCCATGAATATACTTAAATTTATAACTGTCTCGCGTGGAAACTGGTTTACATGTGCATATAAGCGAATAATGAGTCTCTAGCGTAACGCAATAAAGAAAAAGAACAAGTTTTTCTTCTTAAATTAACTAATGCATAAGTAGCAAGCATAAGCAAAAGCGTTGAGCGCAGCGAACAAATAATGAGCTGAGTATATCCCCACCGCGTTGGGGTTTTATTCCAGAAGCCCCGCCCTCCTTAACTGGATCCCGCCAATATAAGGGTTGGGATCAAGAGTCGTGACTGGCTGTACGGGGGAGGGGCGTGCTGAGTAAATTGCTTTCACATCGGCATCACGTTTAAAATAAAATAATAACTTCTCAATATAAGAAGTAACCCTAAAAAATTGTTTAAGGAAAAACATCAGAACCAACCAGGTGAATGATAAAATACAAGGACTACTGAATTGTTTCATCACCAATTTTGATCAGTTTACGCCAGACACACTGTTTTCTTATCTAATCCAGTGTAGCCGGGCAATTGTCCGCCTTGAGACCTGGTCTAATTATGCATTTCGTCCCTGTGCACGTATGTAGTTTTTTTGCTATTGTGTGAGGGTTTATCGGTTTTTGTAACAGTGCTTCTCCACTCAGAGAAACTTGGTCGGGGCATTGGGATTTTACAGGCAATCAGTCGCTGGTCGGTAGTCCACCATATTGAATTTTCCAGCTCATCTGACTTTATATAGTGGGGCTGTTCCCATCGGTTGTAGGCTCTTCGTCATCCGATGTGAGTATGTGTGCGTGTGTCTGTGTGTGTGTGTGTGTCTCTGTGTCTGTGTGTATCTAAACATTTTTGTAAAATGTTACTCCTCTTACATTTCTGCCAAGTGTCGCACGCTGTTTTTATAGTTCTGCCTCCTACCAAAGCAGTGGTTTAGAACTGTAAGGTCAGTGTGCCCCATGGTAATTATCCTGATTTAAAAATACCAGTTTGATAGCAAGGTTGCCCAGGAAGTCTTCTACCAAATCTATATTGACTGTCAAACTCGGCAGTTTTCTTTTTTCATCTTTGTGGTGTCTTAATTTGCTTAATGGGCACAATGTCAATGGACGTTCTTGTTATGCTATGTCAGGGATTTATATTCGCGTTAAATTCCGCTTTAGTAAGGGAGAGGGTAGACGGTACCGGACGATGTAGGATACCTGTCCTGTGAAGGCTTTATCTGCCCCTCCCCTACCCTTCCCCCTTCCCCACCACTACTCCCTGGTGACTCAAGTATACAGAGGAAGTACAAGTAGTTGCAAAATAGATGTATGCCCCTGAAGTCATTGATATTTATAAATTTTAATTTTATAGCTAGTCATTGTGACTTGGTGCTACATACCACTGAAGGGTGTATTGAACCCAGTGGGTACCTTGGGCACAAAGCTTACTTCCTAGTTTACTTTACCGATTATTAAGGGTTGATTGACAACAACCCCACAAAGTTATCTCTGTTGGATCTATGCAGCCATGGGCTAACACCTCATCGTCATCATCATCATCATCATCATCATCATCATCATCATCATCATCATCATCATCATCATCATCAAGGGTCTTTTATACTGCGCATATTTAAATACTATGCGCGACAAATTTTAAAAATTGTCCAAAATTATAGATATATCCTAAAATTCTACTATTTCAGTCACTAAAAAATAATGTTTCAAAGTACTGTAATTCTGTTAACTAAAACTAAATATCCGTATATGCTCTCCTAAATAAGTATGTCTTCAAGTCTTTTTTTTTTGAGAACCTGGAAAGACGATTGGGAACGAATATCACTTGGGAAGGTATTCCAAAGCGAGGGCGCAATATGAGAAAATGCTCTATCACAATAACGTGTTCGAGTCCTGGGAATACACAAGTCCATTGAATTTGCAGATCGAAGGGGCCTGTTTGGGTTGTATTGCGATATCAAATCACGGATGTACTGCGGAGCAGAGCCGTTCAGCGACTTCCATGTGATGCACATTAGTTTGAAGGTTATTCTGTCCTCAACTTTCAACCAGTGCAGTTTAGTTAACAATTTGGTAGCACTGCAATCGCGTGGCATTTGCAGAATTATCCTTGCTGCCATGTTCATAACACGTTGTAGATTCCCGATAAGGCTTTTTGGGAGAGAGGCATACAAAGAGTTACAGTAGTCAATCCTAGAGATAACGTAGGCTTGAACTAGGGTTTTCGACGTTTCAACAGAAAGGTATTTTCTAACCTTCCTTATCCAGTTTAGGAAGAAAATGCATACCCTACAAACATTGTTCACTTGGACCTCCATTGATAACGAGTTATCCAGAATAACACCAAGACTTTTGATGGATTTGGAAGCATTAATCGTACTACTTTCCAGTTCTAAATCAGAAATTACCACTTTACTACGATTTTTATTACTACAAATAACCATAAACTCAGTCTTTGTAGGATTGAGCTTCAATTTATTTACACTAGTCCATTTTTCAACAGCCGAAATGCTGTTGCTTAGAGAAGATACTGCGTCGGATTGGTCTTGGGAAGACAATAGGGACAGTTGCTTTGACAGACCAGTGTCATCAGCATAGCAGTGGAATAGTATTAGCAGAAGTAGAAGTAGGTTTCCCATAGGTTGTGTGTAGTCAGAGTACAACCTGGGACCCAAAATGGACCCCTGGGGCAAAGAGCATTATGGATGGAAACAGCTACACGTCTATCACTCAGATATGACTGGAACCATTTGTTTGCAATATCCGTAACACCAAATGTAGCTTAAAGGCGTTTTAAAAGAATGCGGTGGTTTACCGTGTCGAAAGCGGCGGATATATCCAACATTCCTATTAAAAATACTGTATTTGGTTGATCCAATCCCCTCAAAATCCCATCGACTACGGCGATCAGTGCAGTCTCGGTACTGTGATGAGGCTTGTATGCTGATTGCAAGGTCTGATTGAGTGAGTTTGCAACTAGGTGAGAAGATAACTGCTTATTCACGGCAGCTTCAACAATTTTACTTAGGTATGATAAATTGGACACCGGTCTATAGTTTTTCAGTTCGGTATCTAACCCAGGTTTTTTCAGCATTGGACGAATAATTGCACGCTTAAAAACCTGAGGAAATATTCCTGTACTCAAGGAGAAGTTGATAATCCTGGTTATAACAGGAAGTAAAATTTGAATGCAGTGTTTAAACAAGACTGCAGGTAGGGGATCTAGTTCACACGTTTTTATTTTCGAAGAGTTAATGATGCGCAAAACTTCTTCTTGTGGCAGCTCCTTGAAGCGATCTAGAGGTGTTCCGTTAAAACCCCTATCATATTCGAAAGCATCATCCGTACCATCGTCGAAAGAATCGCGTATTTTATCTACTTTTTGCTTGAAGAATTAATTGAATCCATCAGTAAGTGTTTTTGCACATGTCTGCTCGGGGAGGGGATTCTGTCTAACATTATGCATGACAGTGTTCATTTTGGCGAAAAGCGATTTCGAATCGCGTGAACTTTCCTCGATAACACAGCGTAAGTGACTCGTTTTCGAATCATCGAGGCGTTGATTAAACATAGACCATTTTTGCTGAAAATCCATAAAATTATCACTAGTACTTGATTTTCTAAAACGCCGCTCTGCGCGCCCTTTAATCCGTAAAGCTTCTAGAACTTCTTCGGTTATCCATGGGTCCCTTCTCTTGGAAGTCGTCGTTCGTGAAATGAGTGGGGCGTGCTTTTCAAGCACCTCACGTAGCTGACTATAATAAGCCTGAATAAGCTCATCAACTTGCATGCATTCGAAGTTATGCACGATGGGTAAATTTGAAACGTTATTACAAAATACAGTGATATCTACAGTCTTGACATTGCGATATGCTATTTTGCGCTTTTCTCTTTTTGGTCTTGCTATCGATACTTTACAGTTAACTAAAAAATGATCAGAAATTGCGTTACTAATCCGAACATTTTCGATTGATAGCGGATCACTGTCCCGACTTAAAATCAAGTCAAGAATGTGTCCCTTGGTATGTGTGAAACTATTAACAAGTCCAAAAGCCGTAAGCAGCTCTTTAAACTTTCGAACGTATGAGTCGTTTTGAATATCCCATCGTATATTAAAATCACCACTTATAACTAATGATGAACCACCAAGTGCAATATCCTCAAGTAGGACACCAAACTGCTCAAGAAAGGTGGCAATAGACGATGATGGGGTCTATAGACTACTATAAATCGCACTGTATCTGGCGCGGAAGAGATAGATATCATCATATGTTCAAATGCTTTGAACTTTGGTGCTTCGATAACTTTTGGGCTATAGTTGCTCCTTATGAGAAATCCCACACCACCACCGGGTCGGTCATTTCGGTCGACATGTAGTAGATTATAACCAGCTGGGCAAATTTCATTAACCTCTTAGTTGTCTTCCGAACGAAGCCATGTCTCCGTTATTGACAGAATATCGATATCGTCACTTTGCACAATAAATTTCAGAGAGTTAAGATTTTTGCGAATGGAGCGAGCATTGACCGTAGCAAAGGTCTTTCATTTGTAAGGGGAATCAAGTTGTTCCTATTGACAGAGTTCGGTACATATGCACAAGTTTTATTGCCTCTGTGAGTGACACGAGTCTCAATAGGTTGAAAACAGCTGAAATTCACATTCCCATACCGCCTCGGTGCATATGAGGGTGTGTCAAAATTATTCCAAGAAATCCTGGTTTGTATTGGCTGAGACACGTCAGCCCTCAATAAACAAACCTTTATGCAAATTCCATAGACATAGCACAAGAATAGGTACTTCATCACAATCGATCAGTAACCTATATCCCTCTCAGTCTGACACATAATTCGCCAAAATATAAATAGATTCCGCAGATAGAGTTCACTAAGTATTTTATCCTTTGTGTACTTAATCAATGAATTAATATGACAATATCCATTTAAACTTGCATCTAAGTCACTTTTTAAAATTTACTTATTTATAAAAAAATTAACACATATGAATCCTCGTTAAAAATGATTCACATTAATGTAAAAGTTTTACGAAATATCGCTTGTGTCCCTTATAAAATTGATTTAAACAACAATTTTGCAAAAGCCGTGTGCCACATGCGGTTTACAATTGACACCTAAACATTATGTCCACGGGTCGAGCCTCGCATGGGTGGGTACGTGATTTTGTGAGCATGGGAAATAGTTTAAATTTAATATATGTCAATTGATCGGTAATACATTGAGACCTCTGAATTAAAACAAACCAACAATTCGAAAGTAGTATCATTTCAGCGCGGGTCTTACGCAGAGGTCCCCCTGTATATGTTACAAATGAAATTAAAAATTGGCTTTGATGGAATTAGTTGTACTTCTTGTGTGTTAATGCATATGGCAAACATTTGTTTTTAGGGAAAAAAATGAGAGGATATCTGTATACTCTATTGCTGGTAAGCTCCTTGTTTGAGATGAGCACGGCCATAACAGAGGGACTCGCAAACCAGCTCAGAGCTTTTGCGGATGGAGGGTTACGGGTCAACCGAATGCAGGTGAACCACTGAACTCATTTGTCAATACAAAAAATGCGGTTGTACCGCTGAATTCAGACCACCATCGGGCCAAGAAAAAAAATGCTCTCACTTTAGAGGGGGCTTATATTAGATGCCCCAATAAAAGAATTACACAACAGTACCCTTTGATCGCCCTTAGTCCCTAACCATATGCATCTTTTTCAAAAGTGTTAGCGTGTCCTAAGTGACTTGATTGTTGTGTAATTGATCACTTGTTTATTTTCTTGGTACCTCACCAGGAATCTTTGGAAGGAAATGACACCGGAACCATTTGGATATTGATTGAACATAAAAACAATTCATAAAATAACATAAAGTTTTATTTCACATCAGGACCACTTGGACAGCAGTCCTGATTTCACCTTCACCAGCCGTGCCATAAACGGATCTGCAAGCCTTCGACAGGTGCGCGCCATATTGTTCTAGCTCCAAATAACAACAACAGCAACAAAAAAAGATAAGAAAATTGCAACGAATATTACATTTCTTATTACGTTTTTGTCGCCCCTCCCTCCCATTGTGACTATATCTGTCTGTCTGCCTGTCTGTCTGTGTTTCTCTCTCTCCTCCTCTTCTATTTTGTTTCCTCTGTTCTTCCTTCTTCTTCTTCTTCTTCTTCTTCTTCTTCTTCTTTTTCCTCTTCTTCTTCCCCTCCTCCTCCTCCTTCTTCTACTTCTTTCTTTTTCCTCCTTGTCGTAACCTTTGGTATCCATCTCCTCTATGCAGAAGACACAGGTACATTTTTGGCACACAGCTGCAAAAGGCTGTTCCACAAAATTTTACCAGTCCACTAGAATACTCCTACATAACACGGCGATTTTAACCTGTCAATACATTTCTGTATGAATATTTAACTTTTACTCTGGCTTCTTTTTTTCTGTCCTATATTTTCCATCTCTCGTTGTCTGTCACCTCATTTATCTTCCTGAGGAAACGACCTTGTAAATGGCCATCCTCAAAATAACGGCCTTGTTCAAGGTGACATCAATTGCAATTACAGGCAGCTGATCTTATGACAGATAAATATCGTGGTCGGATACAAATTTTGCAAAGACTAAAACAAGATATAGAGGATGCGTACAGCGATGTTACACGATCCAATCCCTACACGAATTGCCGCAATGTTCGTGGGAACGAATTTGATTCCAGCCTGCAGCAGGAAGTAAGTATCCAACAATACTTATATTTTTTTTTACTTAGGCACTTTCAAGAATTTTAATATTTGTGAGCTTGTGTAAAAATACACTCCTGAGCACAAGTCTTTAAAAGTTTTAAAGTAAACTGAAAAAGTAGAAGAGTATTTAGCGTTTAGTGTATTATTTTACCATATGATAGGTTGATTATGACAACTTGTGCGTTGCGGGAAATGGACTGGAGAGAAGCCCCAGTGAGTTTTTGCCCACGCAGTTGGTAGAGTCATGGAAGGCTACATATCAACAAGAACCCGGATTGCAATACATTTATTTCGGCTCTGAGGAGGGAATCATCTATAATTACCCGTCTGTTAATTTTGATAGTCCTGACTATGATCCAAGATTCAGGTGAGGCCTCGGAAACGAATGTAGCGGGGAACATATAAACTAACTCATCCTTTCTGGAGAAGTAGTCAATATAAAATGTGAGGTAAATTAAAATACATTAAGACTGAACGCCACTTTAACGCTTCTTCTCCTCCCTCCCCCCCCCCCCCCCCGTCAGTAAACATAAGATCTCTTCTGTTCCCTTTACAGTAAAAATAACGGCTAATAGTTTGTTATAAGTTGTGCAGAAAATATATTTATTGAATATTTGATATTCGTTTTGTTTAAGGCCATTTTATGTGGAGAGTGTCACCCCGAAACCCAAAGACGTAGTAATTGTGATAGACAGATCAGGTTCTATGAACGAAATCCACAACGGACGGAAACTCATGTCGATAGCGAACGAAGCGGCAATTGCCGTGATTGACACACTCACCGCCAATGACAGGGTAAGTCATGACAGCGACACCTAGCGGGTAACCACGAAGTCGCTTTTGTAATCTAGATACGTTAGGGATTGTCTCAAATTTATTTATTTGCTGAGGTTTAAAAAGTCCTATTTTTTTTTATTTTCGTGACAATTTTGAAAGAGGTGCATTTTGTGACATCAACGACTGTTTATAACTTTCTTCAACTGTGTTTCTTCTTATTTCGTGATTTTTCAATTTCTTTGCCGACAATTTCTGTCAATACTAGACACTTTCTGTCAACTGAGCTTGTGTGACAATGTATTAGGTGGGCGTGGTTGCGTTCTCGGACAACCCTGAAACACCGCCAGGAACTGTCTCCACGAGCACCTGCTACGGCGACCAATTAGCGATGGGTACTGGTGAGAACAAGGACTACTTAAAGAGCTTTGTCCGGTCCATCTCTGAAGGCGGTGGTACGAGGTATCTACGTGCCTTAAGAGCTGCTTTTCGGTTTTTCGAGAACAGTGAGACGCCGCAGCACGATTCTAGAGACAGAAGTAAGTTCAAAACAGCTTTGAATCCTGACCCATTCGTTCAATCGACATGACATCGAGATTTTAGTAGGGCTTGCTGCTTATGATTTTAATATACCGTGACTTGTTTAAATGAGTGATTGTTTAAACAGCATATTACAAAATGGCGGCTTTCAGACTTTGCAATATGAGAGTGATGAAGGGCAATAATACAGGAACGGTACATTTTTCCGCATCCCCCTCCCCCGCGAGAAAAGGATGAAGATGTTTATGAACATTGTTAGGTGTCAACACCCGGCTGATCAGGCTATCTCAACCCCCCCCCCCCCCCACTTTACAGGCCCCCCCCCCCCCCGGGATAGCTATACTAGGTTATCTTCGCCCTCCAGTATATTTGCCCCCCCCCCCCCACCCACTTTTTTGCGTGTAGATGTGTTTTAATAAACAATGCAATTAAATTGTATAAAACTATCTTGAACTACTTTATTGACTAACTTTAACCTAATTCAAACAAAAATATAAAAGGCATCCTTGATCAGAAAGTTCTTTGTTTTTCTCTTAATATCCTTTTTAGCATTTTTGGGAGCCCAGGTGGATACACCTTATCGCTGTGCTTTTCATAAACAACATCCACATTAACCAAGAAGCGCTTTCTTGTATGTTCAATTTTACTTTTCTTTTAGAAAGTGATGATAATCGGGGGCAAAAATACCGGGGGGGGGGGGGGGGAGGTAAGATAGCCTAGTCTATCTTCCCCGGGTGGGGATGGGAAAGCTGTACAGGGGGCAATATATGCTATTACCCCGGCCTTGTTCCGTGTTAAAAATTACATTTTAATTTGATTGAACGGTACGCTTTCAATTTGAATTTCTTAGCCGCTGTGAACTCGGAATTCTAACTTAAAAACTAGACTACATTATTTTTAATGATGATCTTCGTCATCTCTTTGCACAGGCAGAGGTAAGTATTGGCATTACATAACTTATAAAGTTGACATAACACACTGGACATTACATCGGGTATGGCTAATGAGTGTGTTTATTTTTAATTTACTACATTAGGCACCTCACGTAGAAAGTTTACTTCTCGTTTTTATTTATCAGTAAGGCGAGAAATAAAAGAGTCATCACAATTAGAACTAAGTGATCCAATCCAGATTTCTGTGATTTTTTGGAGAATTTCCCTGACCCAGTTTTGGTCAAAACTACTTTTCGTGTTTTTTTTACTCCACAGAATTTAAAAGACATAAATCTGACTGAAAACTTGCACCATCAATTAAAACTATTTTATTTTGAGGTGTTTATTTTATGAAAACGGGAGCGCCGATAGCGCGAGCGCTAAATTTGAAGATAATTTTCTCTCTCTCTCTCTCTCTCTCTCTGAAAGACTTCTTTAACAAGTACTTCCGCATTCCTTTCACAAATACTTCCGCATTCCTTTCACCAGTACTTCTGCATTGCGGGTGCTTTTTGTTTTACTTTCAATTTTGTTCAGCGGCCGGTCGAGATTTTTAGTTGAATATTTTTAGATTTTTAACTGGGGACTTCAGTGGCCCGGCCGTGGAAAAAGTAGCAAACTTTTTTTCTGGCCTTAGGCTTTTATAAACCAATTCTAGGCTTACTATTAGAAGTAACCTTTCTATGCAAGCTCTCTATTTTACCACGCGTCAGAATATATATGCCTTTATATAGGGCGATTCCGCTATAGCTAACAAGGAATTGCAAAATGTTACCCTCCACTCATAAGCTTAGTCATATTAACAGAACTAGATTGAAATCCCATGGAAACGTGAATGCAATCAAGCATTATCGCAGAATCAAATACTCTTTGTTGCCCAGACGTAGAACAGGGCGTAGGAGAAAGACAAGAAATTTCAATTTTTGCAATGAGGCCTGCGATATCCATAGTCAACCATCGCTGTATGAAGCTTCGTTGTAATCGTAGATGCTCTAAGCTGCCATTACTAACAACGAATCGATGTCACACTGCTTAAGTGTAGGGAGTGGTAATAGATGGTTACAGATTTTACGACTTATTTCTCAGAATATTACGTACAGGAGGAAGGAACGACATCAAGTAAGACATCTGCAAAACGACGCCGCATTGGCGTCTTACAAGCGGAGGTGTGTCCAGAAAGTGCTATGTTCTATAGTCTTCCATTGGTTCTGTCTATTGTTGCACAATACATACATAAACAGCAGTAGTGGGAAAATAAGAGTTCTACGGCAGTCAATCATCGTGACGTCATCATGGCGTCATCACTGAAGCCCCGCCTCCTCCCCTCCCCCAGGACATACTATGTCAGGTCCCCCTAGGACGTAGTCGGTCAGACCCCCCCCCCCCCCGCACGACATACTATGTCAGACCTCCCCCCCCGTGAAGAAATTTTGTGATGTTTGCATATTTATCCCTTTCAGACGATCCTGAACATTTTTGTTTTTTGAGACCCCCCCCCCCCCCCACTCGGTGAGAAAATTTTGTGATTTTTGCATATTAATCCGTTTCAGACAATTCTGAGCAACTTTGGTTTTATGACCTCAGCCCCATCCAATATGGCTAGCATGTGAAGCATGACAACTTCATCAGAGCATAACTTTAAAACTACTAGGCCGATTTTAATCATTCTTTCACTAAAACGCGCAGCAAGACGTTATCTTTGTGAAATATGGATGTTATTGTCAATCGGATCTATATAGACTTTGTTTGTTGAACTTGTCATCTTTGAACTGTGTAAACAGAGCAAGCGGATGCAGATATAAGGCATATGCCAATATAACCAACTGTCAACATGTCATGTCTAGTCACATGACAGCTGTAACTTGTCATGGTTCTTCCACCATGTAGGATTGGAGAGGACATGCCATTGTTGTTGGTTGTTGGTTGGTTGTTTGTTGGTTGGTTGTTGGTTGGTTATTGTTGATTGGTTGGTCGGTTATTGGTTGGTTGTTGGTTAAAACCGATACAACAACCAACGAACCACCAACAACCAACCAAGTACAACAAACCAACCAAAAACCAACCAAACACCAACAAACAACCAACCAACAACGAGCAACAACCAACCAACCAACAACCAACAACAGCCAACAACCCTGTTTACACAGTTCAAAGATGACAAGTTCAACAAACACGAAGTCTATACAGATCCGATTGAAAATATCATCATATTTCACGAAGATAAACTCTTGCTGAACGTTTTAGTGAAAGAATGGTTCAAGTCGGTCAAGTAGTTTTAAAGTTATGCGCTGTTGAAGTTGTCAAGCCTCGCATGCCAGCCATATTGAAGGGGGGGCTAAAAAAAAAACAAATTTGTTCAGAATTGTCTGAAACGGATAACTATACAAAAATCACAAACTTTCCCACTGGGGGGGGGCGGTCTGATGTAATATGTCCGGGGGGGGGGTCTGACCGACTACGTCCTAGGGGTCTGACATAGCATTCCTAGGGGGGAGGGGAGGAGGCGGGGCTTCAGTGATGACGTCACGATGATTGACTGCCGTAGAACTCTTATTTTCCTACTACTAACAGTTCTGGTACTTCAGTTCATGTAAAGGATCTTCAGTCATGATTGATGGTTTTTCCCATTGTCTTTAGCGTTATTTCTCAGTTTGGAATCCACGCTAATTTTCAATCTATTGTAACAATGATGTCTCACCGAATTTCTTTGCTCAGGCCACATGATCTTTATTCAGAGTCCGGAGGTCCTTTGGCGTTACGGGTCAGTGAACAATTTGTAGGCTCCTATAAAATGTGGGCAGACGGATTTGAACTGGGCACTCTTCTGTTACTAAGCGATTTTCTTATCCACTACACCATGAAGGCAAACTGACAGAGTGAACCATTTTATAAATCTTATTCTACACTTTTCAAATAATCAATATAATTTCCGGAACATCCTTGACGACCTTGCCCTTGATTTGTAATTTATTGTTTATGATTTGCATTTGTTTTAAAGATATAAATGCAAAACAACAAATTAATATTTTCATCAATATTTTCCTGAGAAAATGGCACATTCTGAAAGTGCTTACAGATTTTTAAAGGAGATTGCTGAAGCGCAGTGCTTATTTATGAATTAACACTGTTTTAGTGACACATAATAAGCTGTCTGCCAATTTAATTGCACAACTATGAGCAGTATATTGTTAAATTTGGCGTGGAAGCGTAAAATATTTAGCGTGCTCAGAAATCCCGCTAAGTTTCCCACAGAACACCACTTAAATTAATGTAAAGATTCAAAGCAATGCTACGCAACTCGTGATTTCAGGCAACTGAAGACACTGTTTTTCATCAGTTAACGGCAACATATAACACTGTGTTCCATTGGTTCGACCGGTTCCATACATTATGTCTCGCTAATCTCAATTCCATTTGATTTCATTTGCTTTCGACAGTTGGCTATTCCCATCACTTGTGGACTGTCCGTCGTCCGTGATGTGTGTGTGTGTGTGTGTGTGTGTGTGTGTGTGTGTGTGTGTGTGTGTGTGTGTGTGTGTGTGTGTGTGTGTGTGAAATATGTTTCAAAATACTTCCCCTCCAGCATTTCTAGTCCGATTGTTTTCCAATTAGGAAGGTAGCTCCCCGTACTCCCCCTCAACCACTCAGCATGTATTTCCTTTATTGATTTGGTCAGATTTCAAAGCGATCGGACCAGATTTGTAGGAATAGTAGCTTGTATGTGTTTTCTGAAATTTGAACGCTTTTGAGAAAATACTGGCCAAAAAAGCGTTCAAATTTCAGAAAACCCAAAAGTATATTCATCGTACAAATCCTGTCCGGTCCTGTCGTTTCGAGATTCGACAGTAATGTTCCCCGACGTTTCCTCACCAGGCTTTTATGTTGTTTCATGATTCCAGCCAAACTGGCTAACGTATTGTCTAAGAACCGACAACCGGAAGGAAGGGAGTGGGGGAGGACGGGTCCCAAGTTCAAGTCCCAGCCAGGACTCATTTTGTGACTAACTCGCTTGCCTATATTTATAGTTTTGCCTGCCTCAGAAGCAATAGATGCGCATGTAAAATCCTCTCCGAAATTAATTAATCTGTATTCAGAATTGTTAGGCCTCAGTTATGTTTGGCGATTCGGCCAAAATATTGGCCAAAAGCGGCCAGATTTTAGAACAAAGAAGTCGTTTTAAATTAATAGTAACGATCCCAGATCCATCTACAGCAGGATTACAATATCTTGTTGTCGGTTCGACCAAGCTATTGGCAAAAAAAAAACGGATGAATTAAAGAAATCAGACACAAATAATTCTGCTCTTCCGACCAATTTGATCCAACTGCTATGAAATTAGCCAAGATGTTCCCATGAAAGTCCTCTATCAGACTTGTGTTTGCTTTAATCTACACCAAAAGCTCCTCCATACAGACAAATTTACCAGGACACTTCCCAAGAACGACAAAATTTCATCAAATACCAAAATGCTGTTCGTGTAATAGTTTTCGCTCAATCTTTTCCACTTTAACAGGACCGATTCCAGGTAGATCTCTAACTGGCACAGTATTTTGTTCGGCTAAAACTAGACATTTATTGGCAAAACCAGAGAAGTTAATTAAAACACAAACAATACTGTCCATCCCACAGTTCTCACTGGGCTGTGAAAGCAGTTTAATAGATAGTAATGTTGCCCAGGAGGTTTTCCACAAAGTACATATGTTACGTTGAATATCTAATTTTGTTAAGGTGTTAAGTCAAAAGCATCACCAAAAACACAAAAGTACTATATTCAATGTAGCAGCCTGTCCAATACTGTCAAATCCCATATTCTAAAGCTGCTTTTTTTCAAATTGCGTAATATTGCTTTTTACGACCAGCAACGTAATTTCAAATTTTTTTGGTCACAAACAATGTGGAAATGTGTAAAAATAGTCCATATAGAAACAAAAATTTACGATATTAATTCTGCAAAAAGTTTGTGACGTTTTCATACCTCTATTACGCATTTGCTTTAAAATTGTTGTTGTTTTTTCCCATCCATATTCGATGTATATTAGGTCGCGAATCTAAATTCAATGGAACCGATGACACTAATTCAACCAAATAAAATATGAAGCTGTCTGGGCATAACTGTGCGAGCGATGCTCGCAGGAACGAGCGATGCTCACAAGAACGAGCAATGCTGACAGGAACGAGTGATGCTCACAAGAACGAGCGATGCTCGCAGGAACGAGTAATGCTCACAAGAACGAGCGATGCTCGCGGGAACGAGCGATGCTCACAAGAACGAGCAATGCTGACAGGAAAAAGCGATGCTCACAAGAACGTTTGAACGACTGTTTTTATCATATCTCTCGTTCTAATGTGAAGTAAAATGAGGCACACGGTCACTTCCCATACATGGTATATAGGTGATTCTAAAAATAGATTAGCTATTTTTAGACGTTTCTGACACTGATTTTTAGATTTCTTTTTCCAGTAAGGGATGAAATGGTTTGTCTTGTTTTCCTTGAGTCCTTCACACCATGACTACGTGCTACGTTTAAGTCCAAGGTAAAAAAACAATGTTTTTATGCAGACGTCTGTGCAACATTTGAATTTCTGAAGTTTCATTATTACTTTTCTACTACTTTGTGGAATTTGTCAATCGTTTTAAGCATGACTTTTAAACTAACGTCGGTGTCACTGCACATATTTGATAGAAAGTATGATGTGTTTCAACTAACGTCGGTGTCATTGCACATATTTGATAGAAAATATGTGTTTTCTCACACCCCTACTATTAAGACCCTAAATAAGGAAGCTATCGTTTCCGAATGATCTGATTTTGGTATCATCCTGTAATCAACTTGTAAAACATATATATTCCGATTCACAAAAGGGCTTTGATTTGTCTTTTGTTGATTGCCTTACCGAAGTATTGTTTATGTTAAATAATGAATTAGAAAAGATCTGAAGCAAGTTTTGTGACATAATGGGCTCGTGGCTCCAAACAAACTCAGAAGACTGATGCATGATAAAATTAAATCATTTTGCATTCAATAACACCTGTGTGTTAGTTTGTTCAAAGAAGCTAATTACAACAATATGTCAAGGGACATCGTTTCCCTAGAGATTATGTGATCGTTATGTGAAATACAAAATTATTTTTTAAATAAGTTTGAATTTTAAAACAAAAACCTGCGATGTCATTTATATATAAATATATGCTGCAATACCTTGGAATTAAGTAAATTGTTTTATTGGGATCATAAGAAAACGGATGACTATTGAAAGTATTGGATAAAGACTAACCCGAAACTGAAATTAAATGAAATTACCAGTGTATGTATATCAGTTTGACTCAATATATTGCTTCAAAACGTTACCTAGAATTTGGTGTAATTTGTTCTTGATACTTGCCGAACATGACTCATTGTAGCTTAGCGCTTTCTCTATCTGAAAGGGCTTCAATTCTTAACTTAAGAATGATTTCATTCTGGTCACTGTTCAGTCAGTTATTTGCCGAGTCACCTACCGATCACATACATCCGCTCACTCATACTGACACCTAACACACAATAGAATAACAGCTAAGATTATAATAGTAGGAACACTGGAACAGTCAAATAACACAAGGGGTGTACAAAATTGGCGTTACGGTATATACAGTATCTCAGAAACGTAATCTTTCTCATGCTGTTTCCAAGTAAACCAGCCGCCGTTGTCTACTCAGTTCGGCTGAAATGCAACGATGTATGGTTAAGACCTTTTCGTATTTTAGGACAAACATTAGGATTATCTAATACAATGAACGCAATAATCGTTTTGAGAAATAATCCCTTTCAATGCTTGTGATCTGCTACTAGGGTTTCTAAAATGTAAAAAATATATATTTCGCAGATATAAAGTTGTAAAGTTCTATTCAGTGTTCGTTGTACCTTTGTTTATTTTTAAAAATGCCAAAAGCAAAAATCATTGAGATCAAGAGTACCTTGATGGAATGTATGTGGATTTTTAATTGGCCTATAACGGTGTAAAGAAATCCCTTCCTGGTTATGTATGTAAAGTCTTGAAACATTGATTCTATTTTAACCCGAAATTTTGCTCCACAATTTGTGAATATAATAATTCCTGAAGGGAACTTTGCATGAATTCAGTGACTGATGTATTTTGATTGTAATGCGCTACTTTATTAAAAAAAAACTAATTTAAAAGAGAAAGAAATGGAACATTGTTGTAATTTCTGTTCACCGATGGCATTCTTTGCTGTAAAATAGTGTTACCATATCAATCCAAGTTTTACAACTGTGGTCTAGAAAAATCTTTGCGTTCTCTCCTGCGTTCTAGTTTAGGATTAAGTATGAATAAATGCCATAAAATGAAAATTGCTTGCCTGTAAACAAAGCAGCTATCTAAATGAATAATACTCCTGCAATACAGTGGTTGAAAAGCTAAATCCAATGATGAAAATGTTTTTCGGTCCTCGTAAATTATTTAAGGCTTTTCTGAAATTTATATTAAAAATTGATAGAAATTACACAGTACTTTGTTGTTGTTCTTCTCAGTTTCAAAGTCTCGTTTTAAAAAACAAAAACAAAACGAAAGTTATTCTTCTAAAATTGTAGCACATATGAAAGAATTGCTGAAAGGGTTTGTCAACTGAACCCCCACTTAAAAACTGACTCTACGTATTAATACTGTGTCCCAATAGTGCTGGTAACATATCTGTTTTTTTTTTATTGAATTATTTTAGCCAGGTGACATAATTTAATATATATTTTGTCCTGTACGCCCGTGGTCATAGATAACATTTTGTTAATGTCTTCAGGATAGAAAGGCTCTTATGAAGCTTTTCAAGGATCACGCTCATCTTGATAAATTTTCCCTGATTAAAAACTGCTTATTGAGCTATTAAACTATTAACTATAAAGCTTGTGTTTGTGTACTGCGCAGCTTTGTTCGGCTAGAAACATTAAGTAGTGTTGTAGTGCTGAGAGAGTGTGTCAGATCCAAGTATATTTTGATCACCCAATGTCAGTACTTTATAGTCTGTTATCCCCATTTTTCTGTATTTCACGTGAGTGACATTAACTGTCCTGATATGAAAACATCGTGAAACACGAACGTTCCTATGATCAGAAAGTTCACAATTGCAACCATCAGGTTTTCTAAAAAAAGGTTACTATGTTCTGTTCTTGCAACGTTGAAATTATTTTGTGAATGATGTCTAATGGTTTACCAGTGAAATTAAATTTAATAAAATCCTCGTGGTTGTCTAACAGCAAGCCGTGAACGGCGGTTCGATCTGTTGAGTATAAAACATTTTTATTCCATCGACCCCCTGGTGGTTTCGCGACAATAATACTCTTATTGAAAGATCATACATACTTTTTATATCCACCCGCCTTCTGTATTTACATATATCTGCCCAGAGGTCAGCTGTTTAAGAACCACGATCAAATCCGCAATCATTCTCAATAAATGTTCTTTGGCATTCTTTTGTTGCAATACCGAGAGTTCTGTAAATTTTAGTCAAATGTACAAAACTCCATAGTGCCTAGATAAGGAAAAATGATAGCACAGTTAGGAGCACACATGTTAGATAGTTTCCCGATGGATAAAATGATAACCTGTTTCCAAGATCAAGCGGTAGACCTTGTACTATTCTTTTCATATTCCCGTCCAGACATTTCTGTCTGGACAAGGTGTGGCGGTTTGATATTAAACTATCAAGCTGACTTTTAGCCAATCATATTTGAACATATAACAGCATGTACCACTGCGCTCTCGCATCGCTCGTACATGTAAGCAAAGGCATAGGAAGAGCGAGTCATTGATCTGTCCCTTGTCAACATGTTGTCAGAGTTTGAAATGCCACTCCTTAAGCAGCACAATTTTGCCTGTAACGGCTCTCCTTTAATTCAGGTATTTTTTCTTTCAATTTATTTAGCGAAGGTGATTATATTCCTGACGGATGGCAGGCCAAACGACAACAGTGCACCAGATGGGTCACCTTATCCATTTGGTGGATATATTCTGGAGGAGATCAGAAACTTAAATGGAGCGCTTGATAATGAAGTTGTTATCATCACATTTGGCCTTGGAATGAGTGAGTATAGAAATTTAGTATACCAAGTCCATACAGTATCTTATTTTATAGAACCATGGAAATAAATTCAACGTTTTTTTTTTTTGTTAAAAGTGGATATAAATAATGCAGTTGTAGAACATTTACAGGGCCATTTGAAAAAAAAAGTGCAGTCCGTATAGTAACATGGGTTTATCAATGTTATGTCATTAAAGTGCAGGTTTTATTCTTCTTGCCCGATTTGTCCGTTAGTTTTCAGAGAAAAGTAAGCGATTTCAGAATATTTAACGTTATCAAGCGTATTTTTACACGGCAATGAAAACTTTCCATTTTTATTGTTAAGATTGTAAACCAGCACTTTCTCAGGAATACCACTAAATGCACTGGTGACCATGTTACAGGTTTAGACGACTCGGCAAAAACACTGCTACAAAACATGGCAGACCAAGTTCTGAGTGATGAAGCTAATGGCGAGGTCACGGTGAGGTCAAGTCTTAGTTTTGTTGTTGAAAATATCTCTCAGCAAGTCGTCACTAAATCTCTCGTATCCCTCTCATTGCTAGATTTTAAAACATAAAGTGTAGTTTTACTTCACCATCATGGTCGTCGTCTTCGTCGTCGTCCTCGCCATCATCATCGTCATCGCTGTGGTCACCTTTGCCGTAGCTGTCGATACCACCACCATACTGTGTAGTAGATAACGCTTAACGGTAAAAAAGTATAACTTCTGGACTCTATGTATAATGCTTGTATAATGTTTATTTAGGCCCCAACCCTACAGGGTTTGGGCCATTAGACTTGGGGTGTCCGTCTGTCCGTCCGTCTGTCTGTCTGTCCGTCATCGCTTTTTTGTACAAGCGATATCTCGAGAACGCAGAGGCCTAGAGACTTGATGTTGGGCTCATTTGAAAGTTCTGGACTTGTAGATGTGCCTTTTGGCCATTTTGGCCAAATTCGATCACGTGATCTTGGCCAAATTGGCCAAAAACGCAAAAAATCGACTTGTGTTTGTACAGGCGATATCTCGAGAACGCAGAGGCCCAGAGACTTGATGTTTGGCTCATTTGAAAGACATTTTGGTCGAATTCGGTCACGTGATCTTGGCCAAATTGGCCAAAAAAACGCAAAAATCGACTTGTGTTTGTACAGGCGATATCTCGAGAACACAGAGGCATAGAGACTTGATGTTGGGCTCATTTTAAAGGTCTCGACTTGTAGATGTGCCTTTAGGCCATTTTGGCCAAAATTGGTCGCGTGATCTTGGCCAAGTTGGCCAGAAAACGCAAAAAATCGATGTGTGTTTGTACGGGCGATATCTCGAGAACGCATAGGCCTAGAGACTTGATGTTAGGCTCATTTGAAAGGTCTCGGCTTGTAGATGTACCTTTAGGCCATTTTGGCCAAATTCGGTCACGTGATCTTGGCTAAATTGGCCAAAAGTCCACTTGGTCTTTAAAAGCACACTGAGAAGTACCCTGACGCATTATTTTCGACCTCAGCGAAACTCCCAAACCAGAGTAAAGCGTGATTTTGCAACTGTGGATTTGTTTTTGTTGTCGGCGATAATGAGGGATTCGGTATCCTGATCTCAAGAACACACATATTTTTCTCAGTAAAAAATTGTTATCTGACCATAAAACCTGTGCGCCATAATTAGGCCCCAACCTTTCGGACTGGGGCCTATAGGTTTGGGGTGTCTGTCCGTCCGTCTGTCAGTCATCGCTTTATACCCCTATGAATTTTGGAGCGGTTGGGGCGTGCGTGTGTTTAACAAATACTTACTTGTATATTATTACAGAGAGGGGAGCGAGTTCTGGTGAGTAACCCTGATAACCTGAGAAGCGAAATGGCCACTTATTACAACCTCTTTCTACAAATAGCCGGACAAGCTGAGCCCACCTTTACCGTACCTTACCAGGATGCTTTTGGAAGCGGTAGGACCCTGTTAAGTCTTTCGATACTGTTATTGTCCCTTGTGCTCCGTGTGTTTATGTAACGGTCCGTTGTCTGTGTGTTGGTATTTCTACTCATAATAAATACGCAAATCATTGTGAAGATTAAATTCCCATACCAACACTGTTGTTAAACAAAGTTAAAACAAAGTTTTGTTAAAAAGAGAAGTTTTTGCAAGAAATATTTCTTCGCTCATATGTTTGGTTCTCTACTGCTTATGATTGCTCTACTGTTCTTCACTGTGGTTATTCGCGTGGCTTTGTTTATAAAATATTTTGAAGGGCTGAATTTTTCTCCTTTTTTTCTTACTTGCGCAAACATATTTAATTTAGTAAACATGACTATTGTTGAATTTTTATTATTTTTACAGGATTGATAGCGTCTATATGTATGCCCGTGAGTGCTGGAACAACTGAATTAACTTTGAAAGGAGTCATCTGTATTGATCAAACACTGGGCGAACTCCTTTCCGAGCTGACCTACTTCCAAATAGGCGAATCCAGTTATTCCTTCATGGTGGACAAATATACGCGTGTTTTGGAGCACCCCAATGTGGCGAATCCCACATTCATCACCAACACGCCTAGGTTCACGTATCTCGATACTTTAGAGACCGAAGCAGATACAATGATTCAAGCTATGAAGAGGTTATTATCAAAAGTAGAATTTAAGAGCTAATTCCTTTGAGAAAATCAGCTCATACAAGTATTTTTGACTGGTTTCTAAGACATTTCCAAGACGTTTCAGCAAAAGTTACATCACTAACACCACGCCAAATTGACCAATCAGACAATAATGCAATAACGCAAATATTGACTAATTATGAGCCTATGAAGATGTTATTGAACAATTACATTGAGAAGTGTGTGCACAAATTCTACACCCCCCACCCCCCACCCCCCTCCCGAGTGCACTTTCTGAAAAACCTCCCTGTTTGTGGGAGAAGAGGAGTACTGGATGAAAGTAGTCCTGAGATAACATCAGTAAATTTTACAGTGACCTTGACAGTCCCAAAACTGACCTCCAGTTTTGGCCTTCACTTGCCAATGTGGGCCTGTCGGTTACCCGGCCCATTCATTTTATTGTTTAATTTATTCATGAATTATTGTTGTTCTTTTAGAGGAGAATCTGGTGAACTTGAAGTGAACGCTAGGATGGTCATCTCGAGGGGCAACACCGACCTGGAGGGCGTTAATGTGGTCACTTCCCCAACACATTACTACTGGGCACAGGTCTATATTTTGTCCATTTCTTCTAGAAACTGACTGAACGAAATATTTATGGAGCATGTTTTGCTGATTATACCTGGACGCATGTTTTCTGTCTTGAATTTTAAATGAGTTAATAAATTATGTTTTTATTAGAATAAAACGTAACTATTTTAACTTTTAAGTTATTAAATTAAGATCCTTCTCGAAGTGTAGAAAAAGAAAAAGAAGAGCAAACCCTTGTCATTCCATAACCAAATTCCTAAAATAAAATAAATGTAAATACACTGATATAAACCAACATAAAGTTAATTTCAAATATTGCAAAGCTGACTTGCACCTTTTCTAATTCAGGTGGAAGGTACTGGTTATACCATAGGTATTGCCATAAAGCAGGGCGATACTCAAGCGATCATTGAACTAAACCGAGTTTCGAATCACTTCTTCTACCATAAACTAGAACTGGAAGCTGCTCTGAATAACATTGAAGAATGTGCACACTTTCACGCTGTGTCCGTCAGAGGTAAGAACTTGACTTTTACACTTTTTTTAGCCCAGCTTCGACTTTGTCGAAGAAGGGCTTTACCCATTACTTTTCACCGTCGGCGGTATGTGTGTGTGTGTTAGACATCTGTGTGTTTTCTCGAAAACTACCAGAGGGAGTTTTTGATATTACACACGATTGTTCCTTAGGTAAGTCGCTCCCCAGCCATAATCCAATTTTTGGTATTTGACCAAAATTGGCCAAATGACGGGACTTTGAAAATTTTGGTGAACTTTTTTTTCAAAATGCATCTCCTCCTACAGTTTTGGTTGGAGCTTCTTGATATTACGCATGTACAATCTCCAGGTGGTCCTGTACCGGAAAATTACTTTTTTGTGATCGGCCGAAAAAAGCCGAAATGAGCGGACTTTGAAAATTGTCAGAAATTGGTATAAAGGATAGTAAAATACTCGGAATTTAAAATGCAAAATGCATCCCCTCCTACAGTTTTGGTTGGATCGTGTTAATATTACACGTGTAGAATCTCTAGGTGGTCCTCTACCGTAAAATTGTTTTTGTTTTTTTTTTGGGGGGGGGGGGGGGATTCACTGAAAATGGTTGAAATGGCGGCACTTTGAAAATTTTTGGAAACTTTTTTCAAAATGCATCTCCTACTGCAGTTTTGGTTGGATCTTCGTTATATTACACTTGTAGAATATGTAAACAGTAAAATTGGTTTTCTTCGAGATGGGCCGAAAAGAGCCATAATGACGGAAATGGTTAGAAATTTGTATATTTTGTCTATATTTTTTCACATATATCTACAATATCTGTGGGGCTCTAGTTGGATCTAACATCTCTTTGTCGCCGCCCCTCCTTTCTGCTCCCTTTTCTCCCTCTCCTGCTCCTTCTCTCACCACCACCCAGTCCCCCATCCCGACACACACGAACAGAGTTACTTTTGACCGGATTGAATCTGTAGAAAAAGCCATGTTGTACATGCACGTCTTAATGCTGTGATTTCCCATGACCTGTTTTTGGCATTGTAGTTCCTATGTATGCTAAGCCTTTGGAGTCGATCAATAGTTGTGTGTGTTGAAAAAAGGGCCGATTACACAAAAGAAGCTGCAAAGAAAAATTCTTTCTCAGTGGCGGATCCAGGGGGTGGGGGCGGAGGTTCAAGGGTCGCGACCCCCCCCCCCCCCCCTGAATTCGAAAAAATAACTGTTAAACTTTGGGTTTTCTGAAACTTTTAAACTCCGGGACGCATTGACTTTACCTGGGACGCATTTTTTTACATTGCGTCTACGGAGTGCACACAGAGTAATGCGTCGGACGCACTGCTTGCGTCCGGGACGTATGGCGGTATATTTGAACAAAAAATCAAAACGCACATGCGGAAATTTCTCAGTCGGGCAACATTTACATTGCAGATGTTATTTGACAATTCATTTCGCGCTCTTTAATTTAAAATAATTTTATCCCGCACCATAATTAAACGTCTTGTGTTTTAAAGAACGTTTGTCTGACCATGCGTTTTATTACGTAATTCAATTTCTTAATTTTGGAACGCGAAAAGTTAATTATAGGGCGCGATAAATTGAATTCAGTCTATCATTTATTTTTTTAAATAATAAAAACCACGTGCAGAAATTACAGTGACTTGGATAACATAAAAAAGTGGTTCGTGAAAGAATTAAATATTTTCTCATCTATTAATTACACATAAATACCATTGCGATCAAAAATAAATGTTGGAGCGCGAACGCCATGAAATTTTTGAACAAATAGACCGCCATAGGGGCGCGTTGACTTTACCAGGGACGCATTTTTTTTTTGTAACACTGCATCACGTAAGCGAAAAAAAGTCCCTGGTTAAGTGAACTTATCTTTGTAGATAAATGTAACCAAGCTTGAAATGAAAAAAAAAACCATACAAACAAAAGAAAACAAACAAACAATGGGGGAGCTGGCACGTTTATTTACAATACATATACAAATATTATGTATTATAACAGTTAACGTGGTGAATTATAACACAATTAATGTGAGGTACATTAAAAATTGCCCAAGCTGAGCGCAATGTCCCTGGACATTCTTGTTCAAAAAGAATTTTAAACTTAGCTAAGAGGCTTAGCTAATCTTGATGAAAGTGATTTTGACAGGTATTTGTGCGTCTAGTTTACAGATAAGAAATAATCATTTTTCATATAAAAATACAATATGACGTCGGTATATTAGACGTCGGTATATTAGACGTGTGCGATTACTAAACGGAGTGCACACAGAGTAATGCGTCGGACGCACTGCTTGCGTCCGGGACGTATGGCGGTATATTTGAACAAAAAATCAAAACGCACATGCGGAAATTTCTCAGTCGGGCAACATTTACATTGCAGATGTTATTTGACAATTCATTTCGCGCTCTTTAATTTAAAATAATTTTATCCCGCACCATAATTAAACGTCTTGTGTTTTAAAGAACGTTTGTCTGACCATGCGTTTTATTACGTAATTCAATTTCTTAATTTTGGAACGCGAAAAGTTAATTATAGGGCGCGATAAATTGAATTCAGTCTATCATTTATTTTTTTAAATAATAAAAACCACGTGCAGAAATTACAGTGACTTGGATAACATAAAAAAGTGGTTCGTGAAAGAATGAAATATTTTCTCATCTATTAATTACACATAAATACCATTGCGATCAAAAATAAATGTTGGAGCGCGAACGCCATGAAATTTTTGAACAAATAGACCGCCATAGGGGCGCGTTGACTTTACCAGGGACGCATTTTTTTTTGTAACACTGCATCACGTAAGCGAAAAAAAGTCCCTGGTTAAGTGAACTTATCTTTGTAGATAAATGTAACCAAGCTTGAAATGAAAAAAAAAACCATACAAACAAAAGAAAACAAACAAACAATGGGGGAGCTGGCACGTTTATTTACAATACATATACAAATATTATGTATTATAACAGTTAACGTGGTGAATTATAACACAATTAATGTGAGGTACATTAAAAATTGCCCAAGCTGAGCGCAATGTCCCTGGACATTCTTGTTCAAAAAGAATTTTAAACTTAGCTAAGAGGCTTAGCTAATCTTGATGAAAGTGATTTTGACAGGTATTTGTGCGTCTAGTTTACAGATAAGAAATAATCATTTTTCATATAAAAATACAATATGACGTCGGTATATTAGACGTGTGCGATTACTATGGCGGTATATTTGAACAAAAAATCAAAACGTACTTGTTGTATATTTTATTTTTGCTCGAGTTCATTTGGATGGCCTCGCGGCAATTTCCTCAGCCGCGCAACATTTATATTTCATATGTTATTTGACTATTTATTTCGCGCTCTTTAATTTCGCCATAATTTTATCCCGCACCATAATTAAACGTCTTGTGTTTTAAAGAACGTTTGTCTGATCATGTGTTTTATCACGTAATTTATTTTCTTAATTTTGGAACGCGAAAGGTTAATTATAAGGCGCGATAAATTGAATTCATTCTATCATTTATTTTTTTTAATAATAAAAACCACGTACAGAAATTAATAGTGACTTTGATAACATAAAAAGTGGTTCGCGAAAGAATTAAATATTTTCTCATCTACTATTTGCACATAAATACCATTGCCATCAAAAATAAATGTTGGAGCGCGAACGTCATGAAATTTTTGTACAAATATACCGCCATAGATTACTGTACGATTAGCAGTATTCAGCTATGCTCGATGAGTCCGGTGTTCGAACAGTCGTATGTATTCAGGCTGTTTCAACGAAACTGAACTGCAGATGGACGGCGCTGTATTTATATTTAATAGAGGTTATGGTAGTGTAACAGAAACCCCTCTGCTCCCTCCCGTCACCGTTGTCCGCAAGAACAGATAATGCTTAACATATGTTATTGAATATGTTTATTATTCTTGCTTTCAGATGAGAATTCAATCCACTTTTCTTTGGCGGCGTTTCAACAACCCTTTGAGTATTTTTATAAAGAGGAAAGTGTGATTGACCTTCAAAGATATCAAACCTATTTCACGTCATCGGTGACGTCACCCTTGTTCCAGGTGATTTCATTGTTAGCATTATGGCGCGTAATCGTAAAGTTCTGCTAAATCTAAGGGTAGCATTTTTCGCCACTCGTTTACATGTGTTTGTTGAAGCTCTCACTCCCCTAACCCTGCTCCCCAATAAAAAAAAATCAAAAAAAAAAAAAAAAAAAAAAAAAAAAAATGGTAGTTGAAATTTAAAAGGATTGTAAATATTTTGCTTAATTCCATGAACATGGGTTTGAGGTCAGCTGATTTTGTCGGGCTGGTCTAGTTACATCAGAAGGTGCTTCTGTCGTCCGTATGTACGAATGTGCGCATGCAAACTTTTATTTGAAAAGTTCCAAATTTTGTATGAGAATGATAATTGCCTCTAAAAATACCTTTTTTTTTGGCAAAGCAACAATATTTGTCGAAGCAGATTTTTGGAAAATCTTTCAATTTGATTCCTACAGTTGAGCGGATTTATTGTAATTTAGTAAGAATATCCTTAAGATAGTTGTCTGTGAAAAAAATGATTTTTTAGAGGTGGCGAGGGCGATCTGCAAAAATGGCGGTATTTTTTTTCAGAGTACATTTTCTCCATCAGTTTTCTATGGAATGCCGTTTTAACATTTAATGCTTATTTTTGACATCAAAATATAATTAAAGATATCAATAAATCAATGTAGATCTCAATAATTTATTATTTTGCTATCGATACTTGAATTTAAGGTGACAAAAATTTATTTTTGAGATAAAAAAATCAATTTTACAAACTCAAAAAATCTTAAGAGAGACACACATTTACATAAAATATAACGAATTGTCAATTACATTTTGTAGATAAAACTTGAATTATTTTGAGATCAACATAACAACACGATTTTTGAATTGCTTCTTTTTTCCACAATAAAAAAAATAAAGAACGTTTCTGTATACAAGAACCAGTCATTATTTATTTGCAGATGTGTGTTTCTGAATTTCTTATTCAAAAAAATAGACTGATGTTTTGATATCAAAAATCAGTTTTTGAGATCGTAAAATAATTTGCAGATTTCAAGATACAAATAAAAAAATTATCATTCTGAAATAATGACAACTAAAATAAATTCCTGATATCAATAAAAGGAAAATGAATTATTGGGCTCAAAATTGATATTTTGCTCGCAAATATTTTATTTTTGCTATCAATAACTGACATTCGATCTTAAAAAATCTATTTTGGATATCATTAGATCATTTTTGATATCAATAAATATTTCTTGATATTTCTAAGTATTTTTTTCTTTATTTTTTGAGATCAAGAATACATTGAGAAATATCAAAAATACAATTACAGATAGCAAAAATTAATTCTTGATATCAAAATATGGATGCTTTGAGATCAAAAATTAATTCTTGATATAAAAAGTCAATTTTTGATATCAAAAATTAATTCTTGATATCAATAATTCCACAATAAATGTGAAAATAAGATTCCATAGTTTTCCTCATATATTTCTTTCAAACTGAGCATGAATATTTATCAGGTGATTCAGTTCAGAAAGCGATCTTCCAGAAATTGTCAAAGTAGAGGCATTTTTATTTTCTTTCAACTTTTTGCAGGTGGATTATTTCCCAGTAATATACCCCGAAACATTCCTTTGTAGCATTAATGCGTAAACAAGTGGCATTTTTCAAAATATTTCGTTTCCCACAGTTTTGTAGCGATTTCTTTCAAATTTTGTAGAATGTGCCAGCAATTTGTCCTCAATGAAAAATGTAATCTCATTTTCGAATTTAAGCTTCTTGATTTATTCAGACACAACCAGAAAAAAAAACATGATATTAGCGCTCTTTAAACTGTGTCGCGGCTGATCGCAATGTCCCTGGACATCACGTTCTCAACAAAGGTGTTTTTTTTTCTCTCGGCATACACCAACCAAACAAATTTTCTGAGTATCCCTACCTACCCCCTCACATCCCCACTCCCCGTCCCCCGTCCCTACTGAATAATTTCAGGCTATTATTTTTAGGACCAAATCAGGGAGTATGTCTCGGCAACATCATACTTCCGGGAGCTCATGCGAGATACAGACTACGACACAGTGTGTATCTGGAGATACCTGGCCACAGAAAATGGCATCTATAGGAATTTTCCGGCTTCCGAGCTTCCGAAGGATTATGACGCCACCTCGCGTCAATGGTAAGTTTTATTTCAGCGCAGAGCAGAATTTCCGTTTCTTGGTTTATCACTTTACTTTCGAATCACATAAATTAGGAATGTTTGTACAAGTAAGGTCCGGAAAACGTTACCAATTTTCTTGTAGTGTTTTTGCTATTTAGTTCGATTTTTGGTCTTGAATGAGTCTAGATGGTGACGTTATTTTGAATCTAGGAAGAAATCAAAAAGTGTTTTTTTTTCTTTTTTAAAGCCAGCAGATAGTTTGTTTATTATTTATAGGTACATACAAGCTAAATCTAACAGGGACGTGATGACGCTGACAGCGCCATACGAGGACGCCTTGGGCGGGGGCACTGTGCTATCCCTAACACACGTGCTTTACGAAGGAAAGTAAGTAAGCCAAAGAACAGTAACATCTATTGATGTCGGCATCAGTAACAAGTAACTTGGCGGAAATGTTTCGCAGTTTTCCTAAAATATTATCCGCATTTATAATTTAAAAACTCTGAATACTTTAACAAATTAATTGCAGTAGGCTTAGAGTTTGTTTAAGATTGTGACAGACACATTATTACGTAATTATTTTCTTTCTTTTACCCGTCAGAGATCAGCACGATGCATCTACTGATCTGATCATAGGAGTGATGGGGATGGACTTCACGCCTTCATTTGTCTACTACATGATCACTGACAATGTCCCTCAGTGCCAAACACACGAGTAAATAACCCTAATGATCTGTGTCCTGGATAGGGAGATATGAGTTGACGAGTGTGGCTGTAGTGGTTTTGGGGTGGGGGCTGGGCTGAAATGTCTCGAATTTTTGTTGTAGTCAAGAGGCCAAGATCATCTTTAGAGCTACGGGCAACTTTTGTTTTGGATTATGTGATTCCTTCTGTGTGTAGTTAAATTGAAATACTATTTTTCTACCTAAAGGGTTGGCAGAACTTAATGTGTGTTTGTTCCGCACTTGTTTGTTCGGCTTCTTATGCCTTATCTGGCCGGGAAAAAAACGATGCAAAAACAATTCCGGACACCCATTTTTTTTATTTTGGTCGAGAAATGAATCATTTAAAATCATGTCAGATATCAAGGGGTCTGTTTTTTTTCAGGTGTTTTCTGATTGACCGCGCTGGCTACATTTTAGTTCATCATGATTGGATAGAATCGCCAAGTTTCTCGCAGAACTTATACAATATCCACATATCAGTGAAGGAGAGTGCTATAGCCAAGGATATGGTGGAAAGGAATCTCATGTCACACGAGGCCTGTGTCAATGCTAGAGATATACGCAAGCAGTACTTTTGGAGGGTAAATGAAAGCTGCAGATTAAAATAAAAATACACATCAAAACGTTATATCCCAATAGGATAGGATTAATAGCTGAACTGTGCCATCGTTCTTTTTTAAATCATTGCAAGGACTGTAATTAGTTGTGTCTCGTCTTTTCAAAGCGAACTGCCCTTTTTATCGTCGGTTTAATTATTATTATTATTATTATTATTATTATTATTATTATTATTATTATTATTATTATTATTATTATTATTATTATTATTATTATTATTATTATTATAGTAATTGTATCATTTAATAGCTTTATTTTCGAATTTAAGCGTTCCTGTTATTTTCTTATTCCCTTTTATTTTTTTTTCACTTTGACATACCGGACTACTGTTTCAGGTAACAGTGACGTCATACAGCGGCTCCAACTATGACATATATAATATCGACAATACCAACGCCTTTCTCATAATCAAGAAGAGTGACTTCTTCAGCAATCCCACTTGTTCTGCTTGCACTGGAGTAAGTACAGACTGAAGCAAACAACGGAGAAGGGGGGGAGGGGAAGGAAGGGGGGGAGGGAGGGTAAGGCCCACTCACGTCCAAGCTGGTTACCATGCTTGTCCATGACTTTTACAAAATCATGACCCATAAGCCGAAGTGCTAAGTTTGAAAAATATCCACTTTTTAACTAAACATAGAGTGTAGTTCCGAAAGACCCCCCCCCCCCCTCCCCGCACTCCGCACCTCTCCTTATGAAACAAGCTGAGTAGTAAATGAAAATTACCCCTTATCTAACGAAATTGGCACTCCGCGTATCTGGTCTCAAAAGTATCCCCCTTTCTCAACGTTTTTAGTCCCCCGCTGCCGCGTAGGGCGGAGCGGGGGACTATAGTATTCGGGTCCGTCCGTCCATCTGTCCGTCCTTCCGTCTGGAGACACTTGGAAGCACAAATTTGTGTACGCGATATTTCAGCCGCTATTCAACCCTGGCTTTTGATTTTTGCTACAGTGAAAATATATATATTGAAGTTGTGCGACGAAATGGCAACTTGTTAGTCCCTTGCCACCGCGCGTGGCGCGGAGCGGGGGACTTATGAAACGGGCGGTGCCCGTCCGTATGTCCGTCTGCCTGTCCCCATCAGTAGTGGTAAGTTTGTACGCGCCATATCTCAGTAACTACTACAGTTATTTCATTTCTTTCTTGCACAGACAGAGTACATATATTGGAGGTGTGCAACGCATGGTTGTTTTTTGTTTTTCTCAAAAATTGAAAAATTGCCAGATTTTTGAAATGTTGTGAAAATGTGCAATTGTCCCTATGTGTAGTGGTAAGTTTGTATGCGCTAGATCTCAGTCACTATTAAAGGGATTTTATTTTTCTCTTGCACACAAAGAGAGCGTACATTGGAGGTGTGCAATGTGTGGTTGTTTTTTATTTTCGTCGAAAATTGAAAAATTGTCAGATTTTTGAAAAAGGGCAAATGTCAGTTGGTTGATTGCTATTGCACTTGACCCGATTAGGTTTTGGATCAAAGGTCAAGATAACCCTAAACAAGTTCACTGTTGAAAATAGGCAATGGTTTAGTATTTCTGTTGTCTACAGTGCAACTTTGTGCACGCGATATCTCAGCCGCTATTCAACCATGGCTTTTGATTTTTGCTACAGTGAATATATATATATATATATATATATATATATATATATATATATATATATATATATATATATATATATATATGTTGAAGTGGTGCGACGTCGCATTATTTTTCGATTCGACCATAGTTCGTGGCGGGGGACATTCATCAGTTTCACTGATAACTTGTTTGTTTTTGTGTTTTGGACATCCATGGTGACACATATGATACCACGTGGCCCCTCCCACGGTCGTTTTGCACAAGGGTTCTCAGCGGTGTCTTTTTAGAGGGTCATAAAATTAAGCTTGATTATAGCTTATTGATAGATTATTGCACCTCATTTGAATCTGTGTGTCGGTTAGATAACTTACGACTTCAGTAATCTACTAACTTCTTAAGTGTAAGAAATCGCCTCGACAGTCTCCGGAATCAGTATCGAACGTGGCAATTTCCGAAAATAATTTAAAAACGAGTGCCAACGATAGCTCAGAAGGTCTGCAATATTCGGCAAATATGTAACTCATCACTGTATCATATTAAAAAAAATAGAAACTTCCGAAATTAAGTTTTTCTTACATTAATTCTTCATAGTAACTAGAACAATTGAGAGAAGACAAACTTTATTGCGATCCATTCGAAATGCACAGGAAGCTGCTAAATAACTTGCACAATATTCACAGGATTTGTGTCATATTAAGTAAAGAAATTGTGTTTATACTTCTATGATGATTATTCCTGTCTGGAATTTCTGAACCTCTCACAATAAACAATTTGAAAAAGCAATAATATAACCATATGTTCTATTATTCAGGGTTACTATTCGTGCGGTTTTACACCAGGAACACAAGACAGGTGTTTCTGCCCCTGCTTCGGAACAGACAGAAGTTTTTATGACTTTTGCGAGGCCCTGTTCGAAATATCAAGGTGGGTCCACTATTCTAGTGCTGACGTTATTATCCCCCGTGTAACGGAGGGATATAGTTTTCAGCATGTCTGTCCGTCCGTCTGTCCGTTTGTCCGTCCGCTCTGGTGTACTATCTTTTGTCCAGGCTCTTACTCGAAAACTTTCATGCTAATACTTTTTTTTCGTTTTACATGCGGTTAATACGTATATTGAAGGCGTTCTACGATGTAGTTTTGTTCGATTTGAAAAGAATTTGTCAAAATGACAGCATTTTGAAAATAGATAACAGTTGAGTTGGAACGTGCAAAGCTGTGACATTTTGTCCAGGCCGTAACTCCAAAACTATTTATGCTAATGCTTTTTCGTTTTGCTTGCGGTTAATACGTATATTGGATTTATGCAATGTTGTGGTTTCTTTCGATGTCATAAAAAATTGTCAAAATGACAGCATGTCGAAAATAGATAAAAATTTAGTTCGAATTTACAAAGATGTGACTTTTTGTCCAGGCCGTAACTCTAGAACTATCCATGCTAACGCTTTTTCGTTTTGCATGCGGTTAATACGTATATTGAAGGTGTGCAATGTCGTCTTATTTTTTAAATCGACTAAAAATTGTTAGACGATGTAGGGTTTTCAATTTCAATGAATTTATTAACATCTAATGACATTATGTGTTACACGGGGGACCCTGCCTCACTGAAGCTCTAGTTCTAGAAGCTCTAGAAATATATTGAGATACTAAGCTCTGTATTTAAACATATGCTTAAACATAGCTCCAAAAATAACACGATTTCCGCTCTGTTTTATCGGGCGAGTTTTCATAGAAGATATAACTGCTTTTAGCGACTCGGATCCAGTGTGCACGCCCTCCCTCCCAGAGGTCGATTTTGAGTCGGTACAGCGAGCGGGCAGCAGTCTGGACACCTGCTACGATTATAACTGTGAACAGTACACCACAAGCAGGTGAGACAATTCACTGCTTTCAATGATCTTTAGTTTGACATATTTCATTTATTTGTTGCTTATTTATGAATTATTTAGAGAAATATTAAGACGTAACAATGTAAGCCAAGAGGAGTATTTTATTTTGGTTGATAACGATAATAATAATAATAATAATAAAATAATAACAATAATGCTGATGCTAATGATGATGATGATGATGATGATGATGATGATGATGGTGATGATGATGATGATGATGATGATGATGATGATGATGATGATGATGATGATGATGATGATGACAGAAATGATAACATTTACTATTTCAATGGCAGGGATTGCACAAAAGTCATCGGTTGCAATTGGTGTCTGTTTACCTTATCCGGGAGTCGACTGGCGGATCCGTACTGTTCAGATGCAGCCGTCTGCCCCCATGGTATCCTAGCAGCCAGTGACGACGGTGGCTATTTTCATCATTTTCCTTATCTCTGCATTGCTCTATGTGTGGTCTCCAGCCTCACGCTATAGGTATTCGTTAATCCGAACACTGATCATCCGAAACATTGAATAACATGAATACAGTCTCAACCTCTTCTGAAATTTATAGTTTTATTCAAAGCACGGTTCGATGGAATCGATGTACCTCAAAACGTTCCTATGCTTTCGGATTCACGAGTATTTACTATGTTTCTAAGTGTGTCTTTTTTAATTTCTAATTGGCGTTCGTGTGTGCGTGTTTAAACCATCGGCTTTATCAGTTTTCGTGCTTCCAAATGTCTATCAAGATCAACTACATCAAATAACTTCAAAACAATAGATTCAAACTTATATCCGCAAATATTTAAGATAAGAGATATTTTAACCTGCGTGCTTTCTGACCTCATAAACTAATCCACCTATTTTTAATTTAATGCTGGTTGAACTGGCATTTTTCCAAGTTGTAAATGATGCCAGATTTGCACTTATCTACTTACAGTTTCAATCACTGAAGCCAGGAAGATAAAGACTTGTTTCTCATCCCTATGTTTTTAAATAACCGGTCCAATGATATTTTTTTTTTGAAAGTATCGATGACGTAGCATTGGCCAAAGTTCTGATTTTCTTGCTTCCCTCAATATAGGGTTTAATGGATTTATAACAGGTAATTAATAATTAAATTTAAGGGCACTATTGTGATTTTTCTGAAGTGCTTTTTGTATAAAAATACTAGCGCCTAATGCTCAAGCGCACGATTTAAAGATAAATGTCTCCTCCGATGGACTCCCCCTGGGGGGTTGGGAGAATCTTAAGAAAACAACCACAGCTTTCTGTTCCGTGCACCGTCTTTCTTTCCAACTCTCCTTTTACTATTTCTTCATTCTCCCTTCTTTTTTATTGCCGCTTGTTAGTCCCCCGCCGGGAGACTATAGTTTTCGGGTTTGTCTGTCCGTCTTGCCGTCCGTCTGTCCGTCTGTCGACACCTTTTTTGTTAACACACTCAAGTCTACATTTGTCCACCGATTGTTAAGATATTGTATCTATGGGTAGTACTGGTACGAACAAGGATCGGTAGTGTAAATGAGCCATGTCGGCCCAAGGACATTGGCCCAGCTGAACTTCACAAATTTTCCCAATCCATACTCAGTCGAATGAGTTTGTTAACACACTCAAGCCTGCATTTTTCCACCGATTGTTAAGATATTGTATCTATGGGTAGTACTGGAACAAACAAAGATCGGCATTGTAAATGAGCTATGTCGGCCCAAGGACATTGGCCCAGCTGAACTTCACAAATTTTCCCAATCCTTACTCAGTTGAATGAGTTTGTTAACACACTCAAGCCTACAATTCTGGATCGATTGTTGAAATCTTTTAGATATAGGAAGTATTGGAACCAACAAAGTTCGGTTTTGTAAATGAGCCCTGTCGGCCCAAGGACATTGGCCCAGGTGAACTTCAGAAATTTTCACAACCCTTACATACTGGAATGAGTTTGTTAACACACTCAAGCCTACATTTCTGCATCGATTGACAAGATATCTTAACTGTGAGTAGTATTGGAACCAACAAGGTTTGGTATTGTAAATGAGTCATGTCGGCGCAAGGACATTGACCCAGTTGAACTTCACAAATTTTCCCAATCCTTACTCAGTTGAATGAGTTTGTTAACACACTCAAGCCTACATTTCTGAATCGATTGTTGAAATCTTTTAGATATAGGAAGTATTGGAACCAACAAAGGTCGGTTTTGTAAATGAGCCCTGTCGGCCCAAGGAAATTGGCCCAGCTGAACTTCAGAAATTTTCACAACCCTTACATACTGGAATGAGTTTGTTAACACACATTTTTGAAACAATTGGCAAAATGTTACACACATAGGTAGTATGGGTGGTAACAAGAATTGGTATTGTAAATTAGCCATGTTGGCCCAAGGACATTGGCCCAGCTGGAATTTTAAAATTCACGAATATGATACGAAGGGTTGTAGTCCAACCTAACAAAATCAAATACTGGGATTGTACGCCGGCGGGGGACATAGTCAGTTTCACTGACCCACTTGTTTCTTTAGCAAGTGCATCCTAATATACCCATCCTGGTTGGTGAACGGGACGTTAAGCACCAAACAAACAAACAAACACCAAACAAACAAACAAACACCAAACAAACAAACGAATAGTCTCCGACGCTAGGTACTGTTCAGCATCTTTGCTGCCTACCGGGTAAATATTTTTCCTTCTAAAGTTTGCACATACAGCCGGTCGGGCGATTCCTTTTTTTTCACTGTAAATTTTTAAAACTAAACTGAGTCATTTCTTTTCTTTTTGCGATTTTGGTGACACGGCGGACGTCGGGAAGGGGAATTGGGCGGGGCAGGTGATAAAAAAAAAACAAGATATTTTCCCATCTTGTTAATAAACATTTGAACTAGACGATTAAGGAATTAAAATAGATGATTATGAAAGACATCTAGGATAGATTGTGCCATATTTTAGCTGTTCAGTTGCATACTTCATAAATGATTAATTATAAAGCTATTTTTCGTACAAATAAAAATGGCAATATCTTTGAAAAATACGCTTTGGTTACAGGCGGAGGTAAGAACAAGGGAGGAAAGGGTAGCGGAGAAGGTGGTGAGGAAGGTGGTTCCCTCTGGTGGATCGCTCTTATCGTCTTAGCGCTTATAGCACTAGTTGTTGGAATCGCTTTATTTGTGTATTTTAAAAGAAAACAATCGAACACGGGAGCAAGACGCGCGGATAATTATAACGCCGCTAATAATCAAAATCCTGTGACGTATCACGCCCGGACAAACACTGCTTACGCCAGGGAGCCAGCCACAAACCCCACGGCGCCAGCCTTCGGACATGCCGGGCCACCTGCTTTCGGCCACGCAGGGCCGCCTTCACTTGGCCCGGGTGGTGTGCCTGCAGCGGGCCATGTGGATGCCCCTCCCCCTTACGACAACCACCAGCAACATGTTGCCGTGCACCCCGGGACTGGCTATATGTATCAATAACATCTATAAAGTCAATACTTAGCATCCAGAGAGCAATCCGAAATAACACGACCAGTTTCTTTATAACAGAGGTGAAAGTAACTAAATCAACTGGCAGAAATGGCCTCAATGTCAAGGACATGTTATTTCCCCCTGGTAACTCGTCCAGCTGTGTTTGTGGGTAAAAATATGAAAATTATTTAATGGTAGGAGGAGAGTGGTTATGTGGTTATTCTTATGTTGCTGTCTGGTGGATGTAAGTCATTGAACAACATGATGGAAGTTATAAGCGCAAAACCACGGCGGGTGTAATCCACAGGGCTCCATGGTGAGTGTGGTTCACGGAATACCATTGTGTATGTAGTTCACGGAAGACCATTGTGGGTGTAATCCACGTAATATGGTGGATGTTGTAACAGGAACGCTACGTACAGTGCGTTATATAACAGAACACCATGGCGCGTGTAAGTAGCGGCATGTCATAGTAGTACGGAAGCGCATAGTTGACATACTACTCACCAGGTGGAATGCATAGAATTAACCATGATAGTATTTCGTATTCACCTAGTGAGTATACAATTACACTATACCACGTTGTACATGAGTACAGTATGGTTTGAATGACACTTGTTTTATATACTTGCATTTTAAGTTTATACAAACTCAAAACCTATTTTGTGCGCTCGTTTCTTACATTTTTTCCAGAAAGATATTTTTACGCTACAGTGTTGAAATGGCTATTTCCTGAGCAACACCGAGAAATAAGTGTCATTCAAACCATAATGCACTCATTTACAGCGTGGTACTCTGTGGTTGTATACTCACCAGGTAAATACGAAATACTATCATGGTTAATTCTATGTATTCAACCTGGTGAGTAGTATGTCAACTATACGCTTCCGTAACATAGTGCAGCTCTTGTAGGATCTGTTCCGTAGACTTACCTGATGTGTTATCCCGTGTGTAGGAGTGGCAAAAGTTGATTTCCGGTTAGCAGAAGGATATTAGCATGCCGTTTTTGTGTAAAAGTTAGACCTGAATACAAAAAATGCGCTCTTGTGATAAAAAATTAAAGTTTTCTTGTGAAATGCAATAGTAATCCATTAACATATTCTTTCCATTTCCGTTATTTGCTCTTGTCCACAATGCGATCACGGTCGCTGACCACATACTCAGTCACGAGAAATAGTAATTTTCTACGCCTGTGTACGGAACCATCCGAGCATTTTAGCAAGAAATTATTTTTTTTTAAATCCTTACACTGGGGGAGGGAGATATATTTTTCACTTTTTTATGTGTATAGTTTTACATAGAGCAAGATTAATTCATGTAAATAAGACCTATTTATAGCACAGAATTCATACAAATTACGTATTTGAATAACGGGTTGGGATAACAATTATTCTGCACTAAAGATTTATTCTGTGTAAATCGAACATTTAATTAAAATAGCGTTTCAGAGCAGCCTGCGTCTGTAGGTAAATCTCGTATGTTTATTTTCAGGCGTTAGAGCAATAAATTCGGTTGATACATGGAGCGGAACAGCTGAAATAGGAAATGAGCAAGTGTGGTCTTACTTTCGGGCTCGGATCTTTAATAACTACGGCACCTAGTACTGGAATGTTGAAAATTGGTCCTATTTTTGAGATTATCCCATTTGCGGGAAGGTCATATACCGGGTTGCCGCTGTACTATCAAGTAAACATTGCGACGTTCGATCAACGTTGCATAGACGTCGCATCGACGTCGAATCAACGTCGAAAGGTAGATGTTGTTTCGACGTCCATAAACAACCAATCTCCGACTTTGGTTTGACGTCGGGTGCGTCGTCTGGCTAACGTTGTAGCAGCTTCGCAATGTTTAATGGACTGATTCTAAATGAATAAAGGAAAACTCTTGGGATATGAAAATTCCATCCGACAAAAGAAAAATAGAGTTGTAGAAAGCAGTGAATCTGACGGTTGTGCTGTACCAAAAATAAATAAATAAAAACTTTAGACAAAAGATTTACAAAAAAAGTTGCAAAATCAGTGACATAACCGCTTGTAAGCCTTCATTGAAAATATAGATATTGAAGTTTATGCGCGAACTGTGATATCACATGTTGTAAGAGTGTACAGAGTAGAACTTGTCCGTGTGACGCAAAAGAGGCACTGTTGGTTAATTGCTCGTAGGTGGGCCGGATGTTATGTGAAATCCTTCATATAAGTACAAGTTTATTATTATTATTATTATTATTATTATTATTATTATTATTATTATTATTATTATTATTATTATTATTATTATTATTATTATTACTTTTTAGGGTGTCCTGATGGGTATGATTGAAGGTAAAAGAGAGTAAGGGGAAGTAGTGGGGGGAGCTTTGGCTGGCCTCAATAACCGGACTATTATTCGATAAAAGCCTGCAAGTGCTTCAATAGCTTCTGCGCCTTCTTATACTCTCGCCTTTCAAAGTTAGCCATCACATTGTGCATGAGATCATGTTTTTATTGCTGAGCTGCATGGGAAGCATTGTCAACAATTGTTGTCAAGATAAACATTCCGAAGACTGAAGTTAGAAAAAAAAAAATTTCTAATCCATGTGTGACGTCATTGTGTTTCTTCGTTTCCTTTCTTGAAAAAAAAAAAGAAAAACAAACAAGAGAAGATTCTGATTTTTTAAATGTTTGTTTGGTTTAAATAACTGTTTCTGTTTTATCCGTGAAGAACGTTGATGGTACATAACATTTTTGTATAATATGTTCATATCTTGTGGGTGTTAGTGATTCACACTGGAAATGTTTCATGTCAGATAGGGGTATTAATAGCAGTGAAAATATTCAGCTAAGGAAAATAACACCTCAGCTACATAGTACCAAGAACAGTCTGGTGTTGTTATTAAAACAACTATTTTTGTGCCACTATTTAACTATGTCAAGAATGGAATTGCCAATAGAACTAAATAAATTTGTGATCTAAATTAATCAGTTCAGAAATTAATTTCATTTTTGTAAGTTTGGTTACCGAGCTACTTGTTATCATGACAAACGACAGCCCATCATTCACGAAGGATTTCCAGACTTGGAAAAAATAGGGTGGAGAGGGCGGCTGCTTTTTCGCCACTTTTGCATAAATGGGGATTTCCTCCGGGGTATTTTCCGGAGATGGGGATTTTCTTTGGGATTTCACACTGGGTTCTCTTTCTTATCGATATTCTGGTTCGCTTTCTCCGATCTCGGATTTCCTTCCCGTGTTTTCCGCGGCCAAATCTCCGCCTTCCGTTTTTGTGTGCATCACAGGCATGGATTTTTTTCTGTCCATGTTTTCGTTGCTTTCATTTCCTCTTGGAGTTCCTGTTCTGTTTCCAACACCTCTGACCTTTCTGTGCGCTCATCAGCTGCATCTTCCCTTTCTGCCTTGCAGGTTCGTCATTTAGCCATTCATAGTCTGTCTCATTCAAGGGCTTAGGCAGCTCATTCTCTTTTTTTTGGTACCCATTACTTGCTCAAATAGAGCATCAGTACTGTTTTCCATAAATTTAATGCTGACACAAACCAATGTATTGAACCTGTGGCTAGTTAGACTTGCACATTAAGAAGTGGAAGTGTTCCATATGACACGTATTCCACTGATGTAGTTTTGCGCTTATGTTTTGGTGTTATTTCAGGTAAACGGTAGAAAGTCTCCCCAGCCTTTTTTTAAGATCTACAGTAAAACCTGCCTTCAGACAAACCTGTGTAATGTGGACGACTCTCTAATGGGGACAAAATATTTCAGTCCCTTTAATATTTTCCTTTTATGTAACGAGAACCTGGATAATCGGACATAACCCTATTCCGGACACCTGACACAATTTTTCAGACCAAGTTGTAGGTTTTACTTATGAATAAAAGTGAAATTCGGGAAAGATAATGGCCCGATCTTTGCGTACCGTTTGCGTGTACCTCCTGGATAATGCCAGTAAGAATGTGCCATAACAAATGTGACTACTTCTGTCTGCGAACTGTGTTATCCCGTATTGTCCCAAGTGGGTTAACTAGTGTAAATATAATGATGTTGTTCATTCAAAATGTCCCAAAAAATTAACTCAATGATATTTTCAATCAAAATTTACAAAGGAGACAAAAAGGGTAACGTAATTGTTAGGAATTATGTGATATATAGCCATTTCCTCTTTACGTTTTGAATACAGTTATCTGACATCCCTTAATTTTGGGTGAAGAGGAGGAGGCAAGTGGAGCTTTCCAACTGAGAAATAAAGTGGCTTCCTGCTTTTCTTTTATACAGGGTTCATTGAAAATTCATTTCAAATAAACTTAATTGGCCGTAATTCTCTCTCTGCAATTCATGTAGAACCGAATACGCGATAACAAGTCTGGCGACAAGTCTCTTGGTGACGATACGCCTCAATTGAAAGTGCGACAATTCGCCTAAACATCAAGAGTCATACAAGGGTTGAGACTGCGATTTTTGTTTTGTTAAAATAAAGTTTAGAGATTTTTTAATAAAAGTTATAGCTTCCCTGCTTTCACACGTTGTTTTCATGTTTTCTAAACCGTCTATTTTCATAACATAATCTGACATGCAAGCATCCTTGGACTGAGAGCTATTTCTAGTTCCCGCCGTTTCTTGAAAGGAGTTGTTGTCCAATGTAGCATGGCATTGTGAAAGCTAATGACGAATGGAATACTACTTCGTGTATGCCCCACACTCATAGGAAAATATCGAACTCCACAGCAGCTCTACTTTTGTATATCCTTGATTGATTTGAAATGATAGAATTTCGAAGTATTTTTTTCTTTTATGCATGTTCATATTTGTTTGAAATGGTAGGGCTCCGAAGTATTTTTCTGTTTCTGTAGGCTGACGTTGATTTGAAGTGACAGCAGAACTACGGAGATATGTTTTCTGTTGAAGTGTAAAAAAATGAGCATTTCAAAATAGTCGAAATAGCAAGTCAGGCGAATTGTCGCACTTCAGAATACAGGCCAGTCATTGCCAGACATACTGTCGCACCATGTTAAAGTTAGATCAATTAGTGCCAAACGTATTGTCACTAGGATAGGTATTTTTAGGATACAATAGTAAGCAATTCTCAGAAAAGATAATTAATCATTCTGAATAATTAAACTTCAAAACAAATGATGGGATTAAGTGACAGTCGTAAGGTATTGGAAAATTGAGGGGTTAAACTGTTGCCCACATGGGCATTATGGAATCAGAATGCCTACATTACAAACAATGGTTTATTTAGTAAACATTATTGGATAACTTAAGTAATCCAAACATCGCACTAATTTTGACCAATTTTGTCAGTCCAAACGCCATCCGGATTAAACTGGTTTTGCTGTTAAACCTAAATTTCTAATAACCCGTACATGGCAATGGTATTTCAAACCAGGTACAAAAACCAAATAAATTCAGAGGGGGAAAATGTGCTGGTGTATACTGCACACGGGTGGACTAACCAGACTGCGCTGAAAACGATGTCATTGCTTAAAGAAATGCCAATATTACTTTAGGAGCATGAAAGTACCGTTTACCTAGCGTTATTTAAAATTGATATGAAAGAGGGCTTAAATAGATACGCTAGAGGTCACTGGCACAGTAATACCTCGTAAATAGTACTGCATTTGAGTAGTTCTAAGTGCCTTGCTCATTCACCCTTTATACAGAATTATAGTCCGAAAATTGAATCACTTAACCACATTCTAACTTGTGGTCCTGTTTGCCGGTGTCACTGAGCATAGATAGATTGATCAAAATAACTAAAAATAACAAATCAAATAAAAATATAATAAAACTAGAGAAATATTTTTAAATCATTTTTCAAATTAATTAAAGATTTGTCTAAACAATTGATACAGGCTGTTTGATCTGCAATACCCAAGATACATATTCCATTGCATTTTCAATTTATGTGACAGCTAAGTGGGTGTCAACCTCCAGTGGCACTCATTCAAGCTTGGCTATGACTTCTTTTTTAAAGTGCTAAATTTAATTTCTGTATATTATTTATATGGTAAAAGTACCTTAACGTTTTTAATTATACCAGTCAAAGTTACAGGAAAAATATGAAAAAGTAAAAAGTTGCAATAACTAGGACTGTTAAAATCTGCCACGGCCTTTTATACGGCATTTGTAAGAACAAAACATCCTAGTCATATTAAACTTCACAAGGTAAATCAGAAGCAAGTTCAATAGAAGTATAAAATTTGTGTTGTTTTCTATATCCATATATTCTATCTCTCCTTCTCTCTGCTTTTCTCTCTCTCTCTCTCTCTCTCTCTCTCTCTCTCTCTCTCTCTCTCTCTCTCTCTCTCTCTGCTTTTATTGACTTTGCCTACAGTGCTCAGCGAAAAACAGGCCATTTTTGCGGGAAGAGCTTGTAAGTAGCTCTCTAACGCGTAAACATTTGTATTGTTAATCACATACATTGATCATTTTGTGAGAGAAAAGTGAAATTCACATAATTTAAATGGAATTATTTGTGTCCTGTATTAACAAAGCCTCTTCCCAAACAAGTTACTAATCAATCTGATTAAAAATCTACCACTAATTCTTTTCTTTAATTATAAACTTCGAAACAAAATGAAAACCTTGATGTGAACAAAACACAACTGTTAAAAATGCTCATAGCTTTTATGCTAGAAATTGATATGCATATCTGCGTTGGATGTATTTAAGTTACACTAAGTCATCTAAATCATTTGACTGTCTAAAACACTTTACAAAGCTCATGCTACTGCTGTTGTAGGACTAACAGAGAGTGGCCGGAAGGCATACACCTATAGTCTTAAATTCGTGCTACTCTTCGGCATCGAAGTAATGGATTTTTGACGACTTTAATTTATTAAACATAAATTTTGACACATAGAAAAACTCTTCTACTCATCAATATAAAAGTTATAAGTAACACAAATATCTATAATAATATCTAAAATATAAGCTCCAAGTAATCTTGACTAAACTATACACATGTAGAATAGATGTCTAGACTAGATGTGTGAGCTAAGAATCCAACATTAAGAAATTAATGTTATATTCGTGAAAAAACCTTTGAGAAAGCAAATAATTAAGATTAAAGTTACTAAATATTTGAAATGTAATGTTTACATGCAGAATACGACAAATAAAGAAAAAATATATACGATAAATTGATTGAACCAAATGAAACATACAGGTATTATTTATGCATAAACTTCGCGTAAGTCGGTATTAGAACACTCAAGAAATTCCTCGACACCTTGAGCTAGCCAAGGTCCAAACTACCATCTTCAGAGTAACGATCAAACGCCACCCCCCTCACACACACACATACACTCACCACCCACATAATCAAGTTGTACATTTCAGCAAAATATTAGATGAAAACAGGTCCTGTCTCCCGAGATGCTGTAATGAGAGGTTCTGAAATACGACATTGTGTGGAGGCAAGTAACAAGAGATTCCCTTATATAGTTCTGTGACTAGATATTCAGTGATGAGGTCCAGCTCTCTGACGCAGATTCAAATCAAGCACAGCTAACTGTGCCTTAACCCTGCTGAAGTTTGTAGTTCTTTTCTAACTAGCAACAGTGTCTCGAACATGCGTTTGAAAAATAATATGTTTTACGCATATTCTCCGAAGGGTGGAGGGGGAGGAGTGAGTGTCCATGAGTATCCACAACTTTTTGAAACGGCCATAAAACGAGGAAATAATACCCCTTTAACCGAACGCGGAGCACAGTTCTGAAAGAACCTTCTCTTTATGAGAAACTGTGAGTAATGAAAGAGAATTACTCTTATAATAAAACTTTGGCCTCAAATTTATTCCCTTGCTCTGCGTACATTTTTGGAAAGTTAAAACACATGGTAACACACATGATACCAAGTGCCGGCCATCGGAATGTGCTATACAGAGTGAAACGTGACAAATAACATAATAGGCACAAAACTGGTAGGCAAATAAATCTGTTTTTCTTCAAAAAACATGGATGCTTTCTTAAAGATATCAGCCAGAAAATACATTAATTGAAATCTTAAGCAGCATGGCATTAGCAGTGATTATTTAAATACTGCGTATATGTGCGAAATCTTCCCGTTGCAATAATAAATAAAACAGCCTAGTTTTCCTAGTCATAAAATGTTTGATCAATACTTGTTTCTGAAATGAGAATATAAAAATGAAAACAATCAAGTTAACATCACGAAAATGGTGCACATCCAGTACTAGCTGGAATATGAGTCAATCGTAAGATTATTCATTTATTACTTTACTGCTTTATTACTTTACTCTTCTTTGGTATTGTTAAACATTGAAACTCAAGAATGAAAGATTGATCAGGATCACAATAAATATAAATGCTTGATGTTTTGAGTTTGTAGCCTATATTTTTAACCCTGCATCATTTTCGCTCGTAATAATTGCATCTTAAGCTTCGTCCCACCTCTGAAAAAATAAAGTTAATTAAAAGTAATGGATTGAAAAAGTTAAGCAATATGAGCGCTCTTTTCGTATTGTACCATGTTTGCTTTTTTGAGAAATACAGTTGCAAACTTGTATATACATTGCATATAATTCGGGGTTGTTTATGCATTATAATTACATAAGTTTTTGTGGTATGCAAAAATATACTAACTTTCTTCGATGCTCTATCCGAACCAAATTGGTATTGTTAAACGTTGAAACACAAAACTGTTTTAGACATGACAAAAAAAACTCCACTTTATCTCAGGCATTGTCTGTACTCGCAGTCGGTTTATTTCCTGAAGTCCGGCAAAATTTATGTATGTGTCCTGGCAAACGTACAATGCATAATATACAGCTAATTGAAATGCAATACCTATATTGACAGAGGCATATCTTTTGGAAAAACTCACACCATTGTGTAATGGAGAATCGCTATATAACAAATTAAAATGTCTAGACTTGTGTCTGCTGAAGTTAGTTCTTTAATCTTAAGTGACGCTTTGTACCTCTGCCAAAAACCTATTGTAATATAATGAAGCCATGCTAACATCAATTGGTGGCCAGAAGTGTCAGCTGTCTCGCATGACGTGTATATAAATATCAAGCGCCCAATGTTCACAATGTTATGGTTGTATAAAGTTTTCGAGTTGATTTCCTGTGTCAGAAAAAAACACGGTAGAAATCTCCTTAGAAAAATGAGTAAGCTTTTGATTGCGGTTGTTCTTTGTGGAATGCTCGTTGTTATTATGGCGGGCTTTCACGGTGACAATGGATACGACGAAATCAATGACGGCTTTGACGACAGGTAATTATCAAATAAAAATAATTATTTGAAGTTTTCATTTCAAATTGAACAAATTAATTACTCAGTTATTTATTTGATAGACTCATTCATAAGCTTACTACATGTCTCTATACCCAGGTTTAATGGCACACGTACGAATGACTTATCTTGCTAAGAACAATGCACTGTCGCAGTTTGGCGAAGAGTTTCGAAAAATAAGCACAAATTAATGTGGTCTGTTTCACTTATTAAGATTTTACCGACACAGAAGCTGGCAATATCACTTTCTTTGAGATATATTTATAACGTATTTGTTTGTATACCATACTTTTTTATTTTGGAGTAATTTTTTATATTCTGACAGATTTTAGACTTTGCTCTTTGTCTCTTATTTGTAAACGAGTGGAATGCCTGTGTACTGACCGATTAGTTATTCTCTTTTCTATTAAGACTTTTTAAAACTGTTTGAAAACGAAAAGCACAAAAATATGAAAATGTTAATAAACAAAATGCCAGCCGTAGCTCAGCCAACTGGCAACCATATAAGGACATTGACGACGCTTCAGAACAATACATGTGCATTCACCGAATAAAATATTGAACATGCCTATCTTTGTTTTTTATAACAATGACGTACCGTACTGGTGACATTATGCCCATTTATATAAGCAGTACCTTATACTCCTGGCATAGTTTTTACTTTTAGGCATACCGATCATATTGAAAATATTAAAAAATATAAAGGTATGTATTAATTTATAATTTTTCAAAACTCTGCTTCAAATGTATGTTTATCTTTCAGAAACATTAGCTAGAAATTTCAGAAGCTTTTATTGGACAAGCCGCTCTCAAATATCCTAAGACAACTTAACTTTAAATTAAATTTTACCCATGGCATTTACCAAAAATAGATTTCATACAACACAAAATCATTTAAATATTGGATTTTATTTTTAAAAATGAGATAAATTATAATGCCAAATTAAAATATCAGAGGCATAAAATATTAAAACAATGTTATCTCAAAAGATTACCTCCTGTGGAGGTCAAGAATCGCTATAATACACATTTCTAGATCTAACTGTTAATCCATTTCATCCTCGCGTAGCTTAAAATACGCCGGTTACTATTAAAATTGATTTCCTTTTTTCAATGGTGATTATTTCGAGCTTGAGTTTCATTAAACTATAACCGCTTGTGTCAACTGATAAAAGATGCAATTGTCCTACCTTTTTACATTTGTTTTTTTTTTCAACGATTTTTAAGTCAAAGACTGAATAGCAAATTTTAATTCTCAGACAGGAAACGCTAACCCACTTAATCGATGCCCTCAGCATCCATCCAGAGCCGAAATATAAGTTGCAACTCGAAGAAAGACCAACAGTGCAATGCTATGCCATTCTTGAACTTCTCCTCAGTATATGAACAAATATTCACTCTTCCTATTTTGATATCAATTGAGGATTTTCTCAAACTTGCAGAATCGTTATCAACTATTAATACAGACCTTCGGAACGTACCCATATAAATAATATTTTCAGCGAATTGTCGGACAGTACTCAAGTTTTCTTTGCCGAGACCCCTTGTAAGTTTGCATATGCTCAGTATATGTTGTTGTTGTTAGATTTGACCAAAACCGTGACGGCAAGCCTAATTACTACGCACCCTACTACAGGACCAAAAGCTACTACAGACCAGGCTCCTACGTCTTAAGGAGCTACGGACATATAGCCGGTCGTTAATATTAATTACACGGTTAGAAACTTGAAAGCATTTTAGTCTTTTCTTCAATCAATTTAAAAACTCATAAATGGAACAGCAGCCCATTTAACATCAACATTAAAAGTTGAATAGGGTGGTGATATACCGGTGAGTTACTGGTGATATTCTGGTGATATACTGGTGATAGTTAATGTTTCGTAAATTTTAGTCATATAACTTAAAATTAGCTTTTAGACTTTTGAAAGAATCTTTAAATTTACTGACAGCATTAAGCTGAAATATAGTATCTATTTTGGTTGCATTTTCAATTAGCAAAAGTACCTGCAACCTTAACGGAACATTTAAGCAGTTTTCAGGAGAGGGCGAAAAAGGGACTTTGGCTTTACAGCTTAGATGAAAGATATAGATTGGAGTAAATTATATTGTGAAAGAGTCAATGCGTAAAGTGATTTGTTTTGTTAAAGTTACCATGCATAAAAGAATGAGGGCTTTAAAAAATTTGGTTTGATTTTCAATAAAACATGCAAAAATATCATCTTTAACTTTTATTTTTAAAACTCGATGCAGCCATACATCATACCTACATATGTGTTTTTACTATTCGTATATTTTCTGAAGAAAAGAAATTGCCACGGTGAGTTGATTTGATGTAAGACTTATACCACTTTACTTGTACTTAATATTGATAACTTTATATAAATCATTCCTTCCTATTATTGGGCAAATGAAGATATAAAATAACAATTTTATTGAATAGACAAGGCAAAGAACATAACATATAAAAGGAAGAAAACCAATATATGCAATTTCACACGATGTCATAATGGCCTAGAAGTAGAAGGCTGAACATGTAACGTGCTTACTTTCGTCCTGAGCAAAATGACTATTTCAAAACAAAATTCCCCGCAATGTTTCAACATCGGCTTTGTGTTTGTAGCATGGCTGCTTCTTACACAATAACACTGAGTGTACCTATCATTTTGAATAAGCGCACATGTCAATTACACGTTAATGACATGTCACACTTGTCATTACTGTGCAATTAATTGGGAACGAATACAGTCCAGGGCGGCGATATTTGTGCTCTATGGCATAGCCCTTGTCTTGTCAGTCATGGCAGTCATGGCTAACTATGAACTTAATATGACTTGGAAACTTTTTTGGCGACCCAAGGGTCATCAGCATATCATTAGACTTGAAACTATCGAGCAGCAAGACATCCTTCTACAGACAGTAAAGACGGTGCTATTACAATACAGGTTTAAGTTTAATTTAACAACTCAATTACATTTTTAAAACACGAATTTTAATTAAGCATCAACAGTACAAGTGTCTTAGGCCTTCCAACATAAATTGACTTTTTAATCCAAACGTTTAGATCGTTATTACAGGCAATTGAACGTAGTGAAAGAACATGATAATTAACATGTGTAGTATAATAACGGAAGCTGGGTAACTGATTGCTTGAAATGGAAGGTTTTATATATTTGAAATATATAAAAACAATATTTTTCTGATGAAGATGTGTAACATATCTAATATATAAATGAAAACTATGATAAAGACCAATTAACATTGTTAAATCAATGTTGTTCTTGGCAGTGTACTACGTGAAAGAGAAAACCGAGGATAAAGTGCCTCATCCACAGCCCATTCACTGGTAGTGGTTGCTACCTATACTATCACTACAATTTGTTATCGTATACATTAGTCGTAAAACCTTTTTTCATGAGGCATTGTCCAAAAGACAGCAGCTCGCATGACTTAGCTCAGGTAAAACAAATTCGAATCGATTTGGAACATTTCAGCATTAAATCAGCATATGGGCTATAGAGTGCACCCGCCCCCGCTATGATTTGACTTAAATACTACCCAGCAAACAACATGTATTAACGTATTAAAAATTTTTAGAAAATCTGATACATCAGTCAAAGTTTTAGAAAAGGTGTCAAAACATCCGATTTGTTATAGGTTGGAAAATATCCGGTTAGAAAGTTTCCGGTTGGTAATTGTCGGTTTGAAATAGACCAAATGGACAGTGTCTGGATACCAAAAGTTTACAATTTGTATGATGCCCAGTTTTCATTTGCCACAATTAATCATTCAGTTTAATTAAGCATAAAAACATTTTGTGATGAGATTAAATTATATCATAGAATGTTGTAAAACTAAGGGATCATGGCTATTTACCCTCTGTACAATGACGGGTAGAACATTTGGGGAACACTATGTGTGAGTGTTGATGAGGGCTGAGAAGGGGACAGAGGGTAGATTGCCTGCAAAATTTCTCCCCGCCTGGATATTCTAAAATTTATCTTCTCATTAACGTTGACTTAAAACAACAGAAACTGTTAGGTACACGCCTTGAGGTAAGATGTATTTAAAGTGGTATCCCGACATTTCTAGCAACAATTGATGTAGAGATGATTGATCTAAATTTACAGTGTATGACAAATGATCTGTTTTCTTTAAAATTGTTTCACTTTTATTATTTCTCGAAAATTAATTAGCATAAATTCTCACCTTACTTTTCTTTCAAACCGGACCAAAAATAGTTGTTGCTTTTAAAACGCTGCAACTTTAGATTCCAAGAACCCTGTTTTTAACTTTTTAAAGGAGAATACTTGAAAATGGATATGTGAAAGCAATTTTAAGACCTTTAAGGGTTAACTTCTCTGAGGTTCATTCAAGACCAATCTACACATAGCTACTTCACAGCATTTATTGCTCTGCACAAAGTATAATCCCCTAAGTACCTGTTACTTCCAAGGGATACTTACCAGTCCGAGGGTAATAACTGGGCCTATCTGCTACTTCGGCGTGCAGATTCCTCTACGCTGAGAAGGCTCACAAATCGCAAAAATGTAAATCCCCTTAGCATCTTTTATGCCAACGACTGTATTAACTGTCACAGTAGCTGGGTAATTAATCCTTGGGCTTACACAAAAAAAGTGTTTTGAGAATGCAGGTCAGTTGTCACAACTTGTCCATTTACATCAATTGTTGCAAGAACAATCATCGCTAGATCAATTGGCGATGGATCAATTGTCACTATATCAATTGTAGATTCGGTTAAAGCCAGTTACTCCTTGGGCACAGCGGTTCTTAATCTTGGGCCTTCTTTCTTTGGTGAGCTCGGTGTGAAATATCGGACAAAAGAGCCCTGGCAAATATTTTTACTGAGTTACATCCAAAACGTTTTACATTTTATGCTGAAATGATAAAAAATCAAAGTTAGTCTATTTTCTTGCCAACCTGCTTTACATGATTTATGTGATGCACTGTACAGATTCCAGATTCTGCCTCCAGACAAACCTGTATAATGTGGACGACTCTCTAATTGGTACAAACATTTCAGTCCCTTTAATATTTCCCTTTTATGTAACGAGAACCTGGATAATCGTACATGTCCCTATTGCGGACACCTGACACAATTTTTCAGACCCAATTGTAGGTTTTACTTATGAATAAAAGTAAAATTCGGGAGAGATAATGGACCGATCTTTGCGTACTGTATGCGTGTACCTCCTGGACAATGCCAGTAAGAATGTGCCATAACAAATGTGACTGCTTCTGTCTGCGAACTGTGTTATCCCGTATTGTCCCAGGTGGGTTAACCAGTGTAAATATAATGATGTTGTTCATTCAAAATGTCCCAAAAATTAACTCAATGATATTATCAATCAAAATTGACAAAGGAAACAAAAAAGGGTACCGTAATTGTTAGGAGTTATGTGATATAGAGCCATTTCATCTTTACGTTTTGAATACAAGTTATCTGACATCCCTTAATTTTGGGTGGAGGGGAAGCGGGAAGCGGGCTTCCAACAGAGAAATAAAGTTGTCTCCTACTTTTCTTTTATACAGGGTTCATTGAAAATTCATTTCAAATAAACTTAATTGGCCGTCATTCTCTCTCTGCAATTCATATACACCGAATAAGCGATAACAAGTCTGGCGACAATTCGTCTAGTGGCAATTCTCTTGGTGACGATTCGCCTCAATTGAAAGTGCGACAATTCTCCTGAACATCTCAGTCATACAAGGGTTGAGACTGGAATTTTTGTTTTGTTAAAATAAATACAGATAAAATAGAGATTTTAAAATCAAACTTATTGCTTCCCTGCTCTTACACTTTGTTTTCATGTTTTGTAAATTGTCTATTTTTGTAACATAATCTGACATGCAAGCATCCTTGGACTGAGAGCTATTTCTAGTTCCCGCCGTTTCTTGAAAGGAGTTGTTGTCCAATGTAGCATGGCATTGTGAGAGCTAATGACAGGTGGAATATTATTTCGTTTATGCCCCACACTCATAGGAAAATATCGAACTCCGAAGCAGCTCTACTTTTGTATATCCTTGATTGATTTGAAATGATAAAATTCCGATTTTTTTACCTTAATGTATATTCATATTTGCTTGAAATGGTAGGGCTGCGAAGTGTTTTTCCTTTTCTGTAGGCTGGCATTGATTTGAAGTGGCAGCAGAACTCCTGAGAAATGTTTTCTGTTGAAGAGTAAAAACTTAAGCATTTCAAAATAAAAGTCAGGCGAATTGTCGCACTTCAAAATACAGGCCAGTCATTGCCAGAAATGCTGTCGCACTATGTTAAAGACAGATCAATTAATGCCAAATGTATTGTCGCTAGGATAGTAATTTTTAGGATACCATAGTAACCAGTTCTCAGAAAAGATAATTAATCATTCAGAATAATTAAACTTCAAAATAAATGATGGGATTAAGTGACAGTCTTAAGGTATTGGAAAATTGAGGAGTTAAACTGTTGCCCACATGGGCATTATGGGGCCAGAATGTCTACATTACCAACAATGGTTTATTTAGCAAACATTATTAGATAACTTAAGTAATCCAAACATCGCAGTAATTTTGACAAATTTTGCCAGTCCCAACGCCATCCGGATTAAACTGGTTTTGCTGTAGTTGACAATGCAGTCAATGTGAATAACGTGTCAAAATGTTCAGCCGCTGAACTGCACCTAGGTCTAATTACATCTGAAAAAAAACATATTTTGTTAAACCTAAATTTCTATTAACCAATACATGGCAATGGTATTTCAAACCAGGTACAAAAACCAAATAAATTCAGAGGGGGAAAATGTGCTGGTGTATACTGCACACAGGTGGACTAACCAGACTGCGCTTAAAACGATGTCATTGCTTAAAGAAGGCCAATATGACTTTAGGAGCATGAAAGTACCTTTTACTTAGCGTTATTTAAAATTGATATGAAAGAGGGCTTAAATAGATACCCTAGAGGTCACTGGCACAGTAGTACCTCGTAAATAGTACTGCTTTTGAGTAGTTCTAAGTGCCTTGCTCATTCACTCTTTATACAGAATTATAGTCCGAAAATTGAATCACTTAACCACATTCTAACTTGTGGTCCGGTTTGCCGGTGTTGCGGGACAGATTGAGTCCAGGCTGAATTGAGTCGATTTACTATATATTCCTTTATAATGAGGCAACCCATTCGGAAAGGGGACGCACTCAATTTGGCCCAGGGAACATTCGCGTGAAAATGCGAAATGTTTTCTCAAGGGATGTTTACTTAAGAGTGGGGTTGTGAAAAAGGGTAACTTAGACAACTTATCAAGACATTGTTAATCGCTCATTCATCTCAGACCATTAAAGAGAAAATTAGCGTTGGTTCTTTTAATTACTTATACGTGGATCTCGGAGTTCAGAAATTGCTGTTTGGATTGTATTAAATCTGCAGATCGATTAATGGATTCACAAGGACAATTGATGTCAAACAATTGAAAGGCGAGTAATTATATTGCATATAAAATCTCCCTTCGTTTGATTGCAATTAAATGGAATAACATACGTATTAATAGAATCTTGTGGCATTTTCTACTCACGCTACTCATGCTGGATTATTAATGATAATTGCAATTATAATTAAATATACTCAGTTATGAGCACTTCGAGTATTTTATCCAATTAGCAAGCACCTGATTACAATACCGTGTGACAATTAATTTATTTCGGGAATGAAGTTAGTTGTTTTTGAGTAACTGGGGAAATAATACTCAGAGCCACAATGGAATCGTCTGAGAATTCTGAATCAAATTCTCAAGTTAACCAGAAGAATGAGATAAATATTATTCACTGTGTTAAGTATGTGCACTTTGGTATATATATTATATGTATACAAAGGATTAAGAGACTCATTTTGGCCCGGGACGCAATACGAACTGCACCAGGTGCAGTCCGAAATGTGTGCACTCAATTCAGCCTGGCACTCAATCTGACCCCCAACACCGGGTGTCACTGAGCATAGATTTATCAAAATACCTAAAAATATCAAATTAAATAAAAAATATAATAAAACTAGAGAAACAGATTTAGATCATTTTCAAATTAATTAAAGATTTGTCTAAACAATTGATACAAGCTGTTTGATCTGCAATACCCAAGATACATATTCCATTGCTTTTTCAATTTATGTGACAGCTAAATGGGTGTCAACCTCAAAAGTACCATGAACTGCTCATATGTAACATTAGACCAGGCATTTCGACCCCTTTATCCAGTGGCACTCATTCAAGCTTGGCTATGACTTCTTTTTTAAAGTGCTAAATTTAATATCTGTATATTATTTATATGGTAAAAGTACCTTAACATTTTTAATTTATACCAGTCAAGGTTCCAGAAAAAATATGAAAAAGTAAAAAGTTGCAAAAACTAGGTCTGTTAAAATCTGTCTTTTATACGACATTTGTAAGAACTAAACATCCTACTCATAGTAAGCTTCACAAGGTAAGTCACAAGCAAGTTCAATGAAAGTATAAAATTTGTGTTGTTTTCTATATCCATATATTCTATCTCTCCTTCTCTCTGCTTTTCTCTCTCTCTCTTTCCCTCTCCTGTTCTCTTCTCTTCACTTCTCTTTTCTCTCTTCGTTCTTTCTCTCTCTGTCTCTCTCTCTGTCTCTGTCTCTGTCTCTCTGTCTCTGTTTCTCTCTGTCTCTCTCTCTCTCTCTCTCTCCTTTTATTGATTTTGCCTCCAGTACTCAGCGAAAAACAGGCCATTTTTGCGGGAAGAGCTTGTAAGTAGCTTTCTAACACATAAACAGCTGTATTGTTAATCAAATACATTGATAATTTTGTGACAGAAAAGTGAAATTCACATAAGTTAAATGGAATTATTTGTGTCCTGCATTAACAGAGCCTCTTCCCAAACAAGTTACTAATAAATCTGATTAAAAAATCTACCACTAATTCTTTTCTTTAATTATAAACTTCGAAATAAAATGAAAACCTTGATGTGAACAAAACACAACTGGTAAAAAATGCTCATAGCTTTTATGCAAGAAATGAATATGCATATCTGCGTTGGATGTATTTAAGTTACACTAAGTCATCTAAATCATTTGACTGTCTAAAACACTTTACAAAGCTCATGCTACTGCTGTTGTAGGACTAACAGAGAGTGACCGGCAGACAAACATCTATAGTCTTAAATTCGTGCTACTCTTCGGCATCGAAGTAATGGATTTTTGACGACTTTAATTTATTATACATAAACTTTCACACATAGAAAAACTCTTCTACTCATCAATATAAAAATTATCAGTAACATTAATATCTATAATAATATCTATAATATAAGCTCCAAATAATCTTGACCAATCTATGCACGGACTTCACGTGTAGAATAGATGTCTAGACTAGATGTGTGACCTAAGAATCCAACACTAAAAAATTAATGTTATATTCGTAAAAATACATTAAGAAAGCAAATAATTCAGATTAACATTACTAAATATTTGAAATGTAATGTTGACATGCATAACACGACAAAAGAAAAAATATATACGATAAATTGCTTGAATAATATGAAACATACAAGTATTATTTATGCATAAACTTCGCGTAAGTCGGTATTAGAACGCACAAGACATTCCTCGACACCTTCAGCTAGCCAAGGTCCAAACTACCATCTTCAGAGTTTCAGAGTAACGATCAAACGCCACCTCCCCCCCACACACACACACCGCCCCCATAATCAAATTGTACATTTCAGCAAAATATTACATGAAAACAGGTCCTGCCTCCCGAGACGCTGTAATGAGATATTCTGAAAATACGACAGTGTGTGAGAATGACAAGTAACAAGAGATTCTCTTATATAGTTCTGTGACTAGATATTCAGTGATGAGGCCCAGCTCCCTGACACAGATTCAAATCAAGCAGAGCGAACTGTGAATTAACCTTGCTGAAATTTGTAGTTCTTTTATAACAAGCAGCAGTGTCTCGCACATGCGTTTGAAAAATAATATGTTTTACGCATATTCTCCGAAGGGTGGAGGGGGAGGAGTGAGTGTCCATGAGTATCCACAACTTTTTGAAACGGCCATAAAACGAGGAAATAATACCCCTTTAACCGAACGCGGAGCACAGTTCTGAAAGAACCTTCTCTTTATGAGAAACTGTGAGTAATGAAAGAGAATTACTCTTATAATAAAACTTTGGCCTCAAATTTATTCCCTTGCTCTGCGTACATTTTTTGAAAGTTAAAACACATGGTTACACACATGATACCAAGTGCGGCCATCGGAATGTGCTATACAGAGTGAAACGTGACAAATAACATAAAGGCACAAAACTGGTAGGCAAATAAATCTGTTTTTCTTCAAAAAACATGGATGCTTTCTTAAAGATATCAGCCAGAAAATCCATTAATTGAAATCTTAAGCAGCATGGCATTAGCAGTGATTATTTAAATCAAATGCAGTACTGCGTATATGTGCGAAATCTTCCCGTTGCAATAATAAATAAAACAGCCTAGTTTTCCTAGTCATAAAATGTTTGATCAATACTTGTTTCTGAAATGAGAATATAAAAATGAAAACAATCAAGTTAACATCACGAAAATGGTGCACATCCAGTACTAGCTCGCATATGAGTCAATCCTAAGATTATTCATTTATTACTTTACTGCTTTATTACTTTAATCTTCTTTGGTATTGTTAAACATTGAAACTCAAGAATGAAAGATTGATCAGGATCACAATAAATATAAATGCTTGATGTGTTGAGTTTGCAGGCTATATTTTTAACCCTGCACCATTTTCGCTCGAAATAATTGCATCTTAAGCTTCGTCGAACCTCTGAAAAAATAAAGTTAGTTAAAAGTAATGGATTGAAAAAGTTAAGCAATATGAGCGCTCTTTTCGTATTGTACCATGTTTGCTTTTTTGAGAAATACAGTGACAAACTTGTATATACATTGCATATAATTCGGGGTTGTTTATGCATTATAATTACATAAGTTTTTGTTGTATGCAAAAATATACTAACTTTCTTCGATGCTCTATCCGAACCAAATTGGTATTGTTAAACGTTGGAACACAAAACTGTTTTAGACATGACAAAAAACTCCACTTTATCTCAGGCATTGTCTGTACTCGCAGTCGGTTTATTTCCTGAAGTCCGGCAAAGTTTTTGTATGTGTCCTGGCAAACGTACAACGCATAATATACAGCTAATTGAAATGCAATACCTATATTGACAGAGACATAGCTTTTGGAAAAACTCACACCATTGTGTAATAGAGAATCGCTATATAACAAATTAAAATGTCTAGACTTGTGTCTGCTGAAGTCAGTTCTTTAATCTTAAGTGACGCTGTGCACCTCTGCCAAAAACCTATTGTAATATAATGAAGCCATGCTTACATCAATTGGTGGCCAGAAGTGTCAGCTGTCTGGCATGACGTGTATATAAATATCAAGCGCACAATGTTCACAAGTTGATTTCCTGTGTCAGAAAAAAAAACACGGTAGAAATCGCCTCAGAAAAATGAGTAAGCTTTTGATTGCGGTTGTTCTTTGTGGCATGCTCGTTGTTGTTATGGCGGGCTTTTACGGTGACAATCGATACGACGAAATCAATGACGGCTTTGACGACAAGTAATTATCAAATAAAAATAATTATTTGAAGTTTTCATTTCAAATTGAACAAATTAATTACTCAGTTATTTATTTGATAGACTCATTCATAAGCTTACTACATGTCTCTATACCCAGGTTTAATGGCACACGTACGAATGACTTATCTTGCTAAGAACAATGCACTGTCGCAGTTTGGCGAAGAGTTTCGAAAAATAAGCACAAATTAATGTGGTCTGTTTCTCTAATTAAGATTTTACCGACAGAAGCTGGCAATATCACTTTCTTTGAGATGTGTTTATAATGTATTTGTTTGTATACCATACTTTTTTATTTTGGAATAATGTTTTATATTCTGACAGATTTTAAACTTTGCTCTTTATTTCTTATTTGTAAACTAGTGGAATGCCTGTGTACTGACCGATTAGTTATTCTCTTTTCTATTCAGACTTTTTAAAACTGTTTGGAAACGAAAAGCACAAAATTATGAAAATGTTAATAAACAAAATGCTAACAAAAGCTCAGCCAACTGGCAACCATATAAGGACATTGACGACGCTTCAAAACAATACATGTGCACTCACCGAATAAAATATTGAACATGCCTATCTTTGTTTTTTATAACAATGACGTACCGTACTGGTGACATTATGACCAGTTATATCAGCAGTACCTTATACTCTTGGCATAGTTTTTACTTTTAGGCATACCGATCATATTGAAAATATTAAAAAATACAAAGGTATGTATTAATCGATAATTTTTCAAAACTCTGCTTCAAATGTGTCTTTATCTTTCAGAAACATTAGCTAGAAATTTCAGAAGCTTTTATTGGACAAGCCGCTCTCAAACATCCTAAGACAACTTAATTTTAAATTAAATTTTACCCATGGCATTTACCAAAAATACATTTCATACAACACAAAATCATTTAAATATTGGATTTTATTTTTAAAAATGAGATAAATTATAATGCCAAATTAAAATATCAGCGGCATAAAATATTAAAGCAATGTTATCTCAAAAGATTACCTCCTGTGGAGGTCACGAATCGCTATAATACACATTTCTAGATCTAACTGTTAATCCATTTCATCCCTGCGTAGCTTAAAATACGCCGGTTACTATTAAAATTGATATCTATTTTTAATGGTGAAAATTTCTAGCTTGAGTATCATTAAACTATAACCGCTTGTGTCAACTGATAAAAGATTAAATTGTCCTACCTATTTACATTTGTTTATTATTCAACGATTTTTAAGTCAAAGACTGAATAGCAAATTTGAATTCTCAGATAGGAAACGCTAACCCACTTAATCGATGCCCTCAACATCCATCCAGAACCGAAATATAAGTTGCAACTCGAAGGAAGACCAATAGTGCAATGCTATGCCATTCTTTAACTTCTCCTCAGTATGAACAAATATTGACTCTTGTCCTATTTTGATATCAATTGAGGAATTTCTCAAACTTGCAGAATCGTTATCAACTATTAATACAGACCTTCGGAACGTACCCATATAAATCATATTTTCAGCGAATTGTCGGACAGTACTCAAGTTTTCTTTGCATAGAGGCCTTGTCAGTTTGCATATGCTCAGTATATGTTGTTGTTGTTGTTAGATTTGACCAAAACCTAAATCTAAGCCTAATTACTACGCACCCTACTACAGGACCAATAGCTACTACAGACCAGGCTCCTACGTCTTAAGGAGCTACAAAAACAGAGCCGGTCGTTAACATTAATTACACGGTTAGAAACTTGAAATCATTTTGGGTTTTTCTTCAATCAATTTAAAAACTCATATATGGCACAGCAGGACATTTAACATCAACATTAAAAGTTGAATAGGGTTCATATTATAGTGGTGATATACTAGTGAGTTACTGGTGATATTCTGGTGATGTACTGGTGATAGTTAATGTTTCGTTAATTTTAGCCATATAACTTGAACTTAGCTTTTAGACTTTTGAAAGAATCTTTAAATTTACTGACAGCATTAAGCTGAAATATAGCATATATTTCGGTTGCATTTTCAGTTAGCAAAAGTACTGCAACCTTGACGGAACATTTAAGCAGTTTTCAGGAGAGGGCGAAAAAATGACTTTGGCTTAACAGCTTAGATGAAAGATATAGATGGGGGTAAATTATATTGTGAAAGGGTCGATGCGTAAAGTGATTTGTTTTGTTAAAGTTACCATGCACAAAAGAATGAGGTCTTTCAAACGTGGGTTTGATTTTCAATAAAACATGCAAAAATATCATCTTTAACTTTTATTTTTAAAACTAGATGCCACCATACATCATACCTACATATGTGTTTTTCTATTCGTATATTTTCTGAAGAAAAGAAATTGCCACGGAGGGTTGATTTGATGTAAGACTTATACCACTTTACTTGTACTTAATATTAATAACTTTATAGAAATCATTCCTTCCTATTATTTGGGCAAATGAAGATATAAAATAACTATTTTATTGAACAGACAAGGCAAAGAACATAACATATAAAAGGTAGAAAACCAATATATGCAATTTCACACGATGTCATAATGGCCTAGAAGTAGAATGTTTAACATGTAACGTGCTTAGGTTCGTCCTGAGCAAAATGACTATTTCAAAACAAAATTCCCAGAAATGTTTCAACATTGGCTTTGTGTTTGTAGCATGCCTGCTTCTTACACAATAATACTGAGTGTACCTATCATTTTGAATAAGCACACATGTCAATTACACGTTAGTGACATGTCACACTTCTCCTTACTATGCAGTTAATTGGGAACGAATACAGTCCAGGGCGGCGATATTTGTGCTCTATGGCGTAGCCCTTGTCTTTCATGTCAGTCATGTCAGTCATGGCTAACTATGAACTTAATATGACTTGGTAATTTTTTTGGCGACCCAAGGGTCATCAGCATATCATTAGACTTGAAACTATAGAGCAGCAAGACATCCTTCCACAATCACTAAAGACGGTGCTATTAAAATACAGGTTTAAGTTTAATTTAACAACTCAATTACATTTTTAAAACACGAATTTTAATTACTCATCAACAGTACAAGTGTCTTAGGCCTTACAGCATCAATTGACTTTTTATCCAAACGTTATTACAGGCAATTGAATGTAGTGAAAGAACAGGATAATTAACATGTGTAGTATAATAACGAAAGCTGGGTAACTGATTGCTTGAAATCGAAGGTTTTATATATTTGAAATATATAAAAACAATATTTCTCTGATGTAGATGTGTAACATATCTAATATATAAATGAAAATTATGATAAATACCAATTAACATTGTTAAAGCAATGTTGTTCTTGGCAGTGTACTATGTGAAAGAGAAAACCGAGGGTAAAGTACCTCAACCACAGTTCATTCACTGGTTGTGGTTACTACCTATACTATCACTACAATTTGTTATCGTATACATTAGTAGTAAAACTTTTTGTCATGAGGCATTGTCCAAAAGACAGCAGCTCACAGTTTAAGTGAAAAAAGCAGTAAGCAGAGACATTAGACAAAGTTGGATCGACGTCGCACGTTGTAAAAAAGGTTTCAAAAAGACGTTATAACAATGTTGGCTACTCCTACCAAATTCCAATATGTCTACTAATTACTGCATAAGTATCGGATTTATAAACAAAATCGTATGTTTGAGTCTATTGCAGTAGCACTGCTGTATCACATTGGTATACGATTCTAATTGATTGATAACCATACCACAAAGAACGGGCCTCATTAAATATGCATGATGTAGCTCAGGTAAAACAAATTCGAATCGATTTGGAACTATACATTACAGTATTAAATCAGCATATGGGCCATACAGTGTACCCGCCCCTGCTATGAATTGACTTAAATACTACCCAGCAAACATGTATTATTGTATTAATAAATTTTGGAAAATCTGATACAAAAGGCGTGAAAATATCCGATTGGTAATTAGTTAGAAAATATCCGGTTGGAAAGTTTCTGATTGGCAATTGTCGGTTGGAAAAAGTCCAAATGGACAGTGTTGTGATACCATAAGTTTGTAGTTTCTATGATGCCCTGTTTTCACTTGCCACAATTAATCATTCAGTTTAATTAAGCATAAAAAAATTTGTGATGGGATTAAATTATATCATAGAACATTGTAAAACTAAGGTTTCAGGGCTCTTTACCCTCTGCACAATGACGGGTAGAACATTTGGGGAACACTATTTGTGAGTGTTGGTGGGGTTGAGAAGGGGACAAAGGGTAGATTGCCCGCAAAATTTCTCCCCGCCGGGAAATTCTAAATCTTATCTTCCTATTAACGTTGGCTTAAAGCAACATAAATTGTTAGGTACATGAAAGATGTGTTTAAAGCGGTATCCCGATAATTCTAGCGACAGTTGGTCTATCGTAATTTAATAGAGACGATTGATCTAAGTTTACAGGGTATGACAAATGACTATTTTTCTCCAAAAAATTTTCCCTTCTATTATTTGTCGAAAATTAATTGGCATAAATTCTGACTTCACTTTTCTTTCAAACCAGACCAAAAATAGTTGGTTCTTTTAAAATGCTGTAACTTAAGATTTTAAGAGCCCTATTTTTAATGTTTTCAAAACAGAACACTTGAAATTGGAAATGTCTAAGCATGTTTAAGACCTTTAAGGGTTAACTTCTCTGAAGTTCATTCAAGACCAATCTACACATAGCTAGTTCAGAGCATTTATTGCTCTGCACAAAGTATAATCCCCTAAGTAGGTGTTACTCCTAAGGACTACTTACCAGTCCGAGTTAAGAGGGTAATTCCTAGGCCTATCTGCTATTTCGGCGTGCAGATTCCTCTACGCTGAACAGGTTCATAAATCATATTGCCTTGCAAAAATGTAAATAACCTTAGCTTATTTTAATGCCAAGGACTGTATTAACTGTCACAGTAGCTGGGTAATTAATCCTTGGGCTTACACAAAAATAGTGTTTTGAGAATCAAGATCAGTTGTTACACCCTGCCCATTTACATGAATTGTTGCACGACCATTCGTCGCTAGATCAATTGTCGTTGGATCAATTGTCACTATATCAATTGTCTTAGATTCGATAAAAGCCAATCGCTCCTTTGTCACAATGGTTCTTAATCTTGGGCCTTCCTTCTTTGGTGAGTTCCGTGTGAAATATTGGACAAAAGAGCCCTGGCAAATATTTTTACTGAGTTACATCCAAAACTTTATACATTTTATGCTGAAATGATAAAAAATCGAAGTTTATCTATTTTCTTGTCAACCTGTTTTGCATGATTTATCTGATGCACTGTATATATTCCAAATTCTGAGCTCCTTTTAAAAGCGCGGTGACTATACCAACTGGAACCCGGAAAAATCACCACCGGACTGCCTACCGGCAACTGCTCACCAAACAACTGACCACCACATCAATGGAAAACTTGGAGAATTGGCCACCAAGCAAAATTTTGGAGACATTGTTTTTAGATATATATATTTTGCTGTGACAGATCTGAGGGGTTGTCTTAAAAGAGTCAGATCTTGAACACAATACAATAGCGTACTCAGGGTACAAAAATGTGTAAAAATAAACGTGTCACTAAGATTATGTATAAGATTATCTGCACTTGGTTTGCTGTTCAAATAACAGTTACTGCATGACGTTTTGGGGACTGCACCGGAGTCCTTATCATTCCTAAAAAACGCAAGCCATGAAACCGGATTAGAGGTATGCGTTGCAGTCATTGAGTTGTGCAGACTGAGGAATAGCGTTTATACCGCTATTAACAAGAGCCAAAAAGCTGTTACTCTTTAAACCCATGGATTAAAAAATGTCCACTTGACTTCGCTTCGTTTGACTTCGTGCCCACTTCTCCAGTTATCCCACACCGGTTATTTGGGTATTAGTGAGACTTCTTATATTATACTGTTATCCTTCATTCCACTTACACCCGTACCCTGCCACATTCCAAGCCTCAAGGTCTCGTCCAATCATATTTTAACCCACTTCAATCTCATAGAGCAACTCATTAGTCAAATGGAATAGAGGCAGACGGGAAATGATTTGAGTATGCAGTCGCTGTCATTGGCATTGTCGGCAGTCACCCTAACGAATAGACAAAGTTTTATTTTGTTCTATTTTATACAGAGGCCTTGAACTTTCAATTACAAAATTGACCGGGCGGTACTTTTCAGATACCTGGATTATTCCCTGTTTCAGTTCAAATTGACCAGCTTCACTCACTGCAGTTTATCATCCAGGTGAATAGATTTAAAAAGTCTGAGAAGATATAAAATTTTGGGAAACTCAGTAGACGGGAATCTTTGACACCTGTGCAAAATTGAGTGACATAATAGCAAAGAAACATTGGACATGCAAAATGCCCAACGGTCAACACCTTAATAGGAAAAGGACAACTGACAACTTTTAGAAAAATATTCTCTGTTAACTACCATATCAAAAGCGGGTAATATTAAGTATCACTACCGATAACTGTGCAATGCCACAAAACTACTAGTGCTTAGATCGAAAGCTGTACTCAACTCCGCGAAGACATTTCTCGAGAGTTTTGTCCCTTCGATGAGCTCCCTTAGCAAAACTTCGGTATGCTTCTGAAATTCCGCGTAGTCGCGCTTCGTGCGTTTCTGTGGCCGTGACCAACGGTCTTGCGAAATCTTGGACACGACGATTGCTACGTCTTTGCTGAGGGTCACAATCGCAGTAAAGAAGAGCGGGTGCTTGTGCCCCATAAACTGCAGAAATCTGGATCCCATGTCTCGTGCATGTTGTTGATCCGGTACTCTCCCGTTCTCTACTTGGAGAAAGTTCCATGAGGAATATTACTTGCATAGGCATGTACTTGTAGGAATGCATAAAATTCTGGAGTAGCTCTTCTTTTGTGATTTTTTTACACGACAGAGCTCAGGAGTTTATTTTCTTTCGTGTAGCCTCGTATTCATTTGGAATAAAGGAGCTCCGTGACATTTCTGCTTTTGCCCAGACTGGTACTAATTTGAATGGATTAATTTTTTTGGATGAGCAAAACATGGGCTTTTGAAAATAATCGAAATTCAAAGTCTATAAAAAGTAAGGAGAATCATCGCACTTGGCACTTCGGATCAGTCGCCAGAGACGTATTGTCGTTACACAAAATGTCCGTGTAGGTTTAAATTGGCAGTGTAAAGAGTGTAATTGAATTAGTATTTTATATCCAAGACCTGCTATAATTGCGAAGATCTCTATTGCTGTACATCAGTTGTATTCGGTTATTATTGCGTTAATTACTTATCTCATTCTTCTATTTTATTCCAGACTTCGGTTGGGTGAACCATCCGTAACCAAAAGGGGCTGGTAGCAAGAAAACTCACTCCCCCTGGGGCCAGTCTTCCACTCTCTACCCCCAGTCCTTTCATGTCTGTCGGAAGCACACGACCGATTTTAAATAGATACCCATGTCTTTTTGATAGAGTGATTATTTTACGAAGCCACTGTATTCCCCTACTGGTTAAGGGTTGGGTGGGAGGGGTGGGGAACTTGTGATGACTATTTTCAATGTAAAGAGCTATCAGTGTGGGCTCACAGAGCATGGTTTGGTTACCTATTATGATTGTCATGAAATGGTGATTTCTGTTTTTGGAAATATCAGTATCAGTAAAAGTATAAGTGGCAAATTATTTTCTTATATTTCATTACCTCTGAGTACATACAGCGATTAAGGAATTGTTCGTTCTTACTTAAACAAAAACTTTTCTTACATCGGAATGAGGCTGTAGGATTTTACTCCTCCCCCTTCAGTACCGATACGGAAGTACTATCTGAATGTGAAAATAAGCGAGCGGAAGCTTTTGCGAAGCGTAACTAGGATTTTATTTTTAAAACTTTTTTTGCCATTTCAACTGCAGTTTGCCTTCCCCATCTGCAGATTGCAAATTCTCGCTCACCTGACCCCATTTCAAAACTCACTGAGGTACCGGGATATTGGAATAAAAAATGGAATGAGACCATTTGACACACCTTCCGGTCTCGTTTAGATACTATACCTCTGTTGACATTTTGTGCTTTCTCCTTGTGATTTAGCATGTATGCTAGAATATTGCCGAAACGGGAATAAACATTATGCTGTTGCACAAACGTTGGATAGACGTCACACCGAAAGTTGCATCAAAAACATTGATTAGACGCCGGAAAAAGTTGTGTTGCGATTCCGACCAAATGCAATGTCTAAACAGCATTGCTTACCCAACGCCTAGTCAGCGTTGTGCCAAAGATGTTGACATGTCTTCCCAAAAATCCTAAGCAAAGTGCAACCGAGGTTAATGTTGTTGTTTGGTGAAATCGACATCGGACCTTAGATCGACGTTGGGTCGACCTTAGAATGTTTAATGGAAAGAATTCGAAGTATTTTTTTCCATTTAAAACGCATAAAATGGTAGTCACGGGTTTTGGTATATGTGTATGCCCGTTTCAGTCTTGATTCATTAAGATACAAACCGATAAACAATTATACCTGGAATTCTATGACATTGGTATTGTCTTTCCAAAAAGGTAAATATCTGTGTTAACTGTTGGGATAACAATTATTCTGCACTTAAAATTTATTCTGTGTCCGTTTATCATAAATATTATTGAAATAGCGTCACAGAGTGGCCTGCTTCCAGATTTAAATATTGTATTTTTATTTTCATGTAACAATGCAGTTAATAAATAGAGCGGAATCCAAGAAATTGATTCATCAGTGATAATGAACAAATGTGTTTTTTCCGGGCTGTTGTTATTTGTGGAGTTCTGAATAATGGAAGGCAAGTAGAACGAGGATATTGAAAATTAGCTCTATTTTTGAAATGATTCTATTCGTTGGAAGATCCTATATCAGACTTCTGCTTTAATAAAAAGTAAACCTTGGGTCGTTCGACCAACGTCGGTTGGTTTGAAACAACGAGTACCTTCCGTAATCAAACGTCTAATTTGCGATGTATGCCCAACGTTGATCAGATGTGGTAATGTTCACTGATTCGTCGCGATGTCCCTGGACATGCATTTAATATTGTGCTTCGTTATATGTTCAACTGGGTTGCTTCAAATTTGACTTAGTTTTGTTAATTACGATCACTGTTTCTCTATGTTTCTGTACCCGCTCCTGGTTACACGCTTGGTTCTCTTTCTTCTCGGTATTCTTGTTCTGTTTCTTCGATCTCTGATTCGCTTCTCGTACTCTCACTGGCCAAGTATTCGCCTTCCCTTTTCTGTATCACAGTCCTCGATTTTTTTTCTGTCCTTGTTTTCTCTGCATTTGTTTCTTCTTGGTGTTTTTTGTGTTTCCACGAATTTTGACTCCCTATGCTCTCATTAGCTACGTCTTCACAGGACTGGTTTCTCTTCTTTATTTAGCCATTCTGTCTGATTCAGATGCCTAGGCAGCTTAACCTCTTTCTGATACTCAGTGTTTGCTGATAACTAGTACCAGTATGTTTTCCGTAGGTTTAATGCTGACACAAACCCACGTGCTCATGCTATGGCTTGTTATACATGCATATGTAGCAGGGGAAAGTAAGTAATGCTTTGTCAGACCTGGAAGTGTTCCATATTATGACTGCACTGATGCAGTTGTGCATTTATGTTTTAGTGCTCTTTCAGGCAAAGGGCAAATAGCCTCTCCCTAACCCCTCACCTATTTTCTTAAGATCTACAGTAGAACCTGCTTCCGGACATATCCTGTATAATGTGGAAAGCCACATAATTCAGACAAAATATTTCAGTTACATTAAATTTTCCCCTCTAATATGCAACGAAAACCTAACTCGGATATCTCCACACAATTTTTCAGACCCATTTGTAGGCTTACGGTATGAAAATTCCGTGAAATTTAGACAAGGGCGCATCTTTGAGTGCTTTTCGCATGACAATAAGAATGTGGCGAAACAAACGTGAGGGCTTCAGCTTCTATTTTATCCTGCAACGCTTGTCAAGTCCCAAGCGGGTTACATGTGTGAATATAATGATGTTAAAACTGACAACGGAGGCCAAAGGGATCACAAACCACGAAATAAAGTGTCTTCCTGTTTTTCTTTCATACAGGATATTTTGAACATTCAATTCAAATAAACTTAATGGACCACCAATACGAATTACGACAATTCGACTAGTGAAAATATACCTAGCGACAATTCGCCTGGCCAAAATTCGCTCGCCGACAATTCGCCTAAATTGAAAAGTGCGAAAATTCGCCTCAAGGTCTGTGGTGATTTGTTTTTTTGAAATGAAGCTCGAACATTTTTTATTGACATACAAACCTTCGTGTGCTATGTTTTGCAAACCGTTTCTATAACATTTGCCGACATGAAAGTATCCTCGGATTAAGAACTAATTTTCGCACATAGAAACCTTCCTGTGCTATGGCTCAGCAATATCAAAATATCAGTAAAATTAATATCTTAAATAATATTATAAGCCGCGAGTAGAAGAGTACACACTTAGTGCTGTAAACATGCTATAAATAGACTTGATCCGTAGAACAGATGCGTAGACTTGATGGGTGAACTACGACTCGAGTCCTTGGGGCGGCTCTTACCTCAAATTTTACCCCTTGCTCTGCGTGAATTTTGTAAAGTTAACACGCATGGTAACACACATGTTTCCAAGTGCCGGCCATCGGAATATGTTTTACTGACTAAAACTTGAAAAATACCATAAGAACACAAACCTGGTAAACAAATAACTCTGATTGTTTGAAAATATAGACGCTTTCTTAACGATATCAGTCAGGAAGTCCTTAATTGAAATCTTAAGCAGTGCCATATTAGAAGTGATTATTTACATCAAACAAACTATTGCGCATATACGCGATATCTCCTCATGACAACAATAATCAATAAAAAAAACTTATGTAATGTAATGTAAACAACCAAGTTAACGTAAAGAAAATGGTGCATATTTGGAATATGTGAATGTGAGTCAATCATAAGATTATTCCTTTATCACTTTATTACTTTAATACATTACTCTTGTATAAACAATTCAGGCATGTAAGATTGATCAGGAACACAATAAATATAATGCTTGAAGTGTTGCGTGTGCATCTTGATATTTTTAGCCTGCACCCGTTTTGCTTGTATTAATTTTATCTTGCATTGAGTCCGTTCTCTGAAAAAATGAAATTAACCAAAAATAATTGCTGAAAAAGTTAAACAATATGAAAGCTCTTTTTGTGTTTCACCTTTTTTTCTTCTTTTGTCAAATACAATGACAAACTGTATAGAATTATAGATTAATTATGCATTATAATTATGTAAGATTTTAGTTGTGAGTAAAAATATACTCAATTTATCCGATGCTCTCTCTGAATCAAATTGTTATTGTTGAAAATTGAAACATAAACCTATTTTAGACCGAAGAAGAGACTCCAATTTATCACAGACATTGTCTGTACTCACAGCTAGTTTATTCCTGAAGTTATGTATAGTTTTTGTATGTGCCCTGCCAAATGTACAATTACCTTAGGCATAATCGACAGCTGTTCGAAATACAATACCATCATTGCCAGAGAAATAACTTTTAGAACACTGACACCATTGTGTAATTGGGAATCGCTAGAAAACAAGTTAAAATGTCTAGACCTAATGTGTCTACTCATCTAGACAGGTCATGCTAGACAATTCTTTAATCATAAGTAACGCTGTTTACCTCTGCCAAAAAGTTAAACCATGAATCAGCCTCGCATCAATGGGTGGACATAAGTGTCAGTTCTCTGTCATGGCGTGTATATAAATATCAAATGCACAACGTAATGGTCGTATACAGGTTTTGAGTTGATTTGCTGTGTTAGAAAAACACGTTAAAATCTCCTTAGAAAATGAGTAAGCTTTTGATTGCGGTTGTTCTTTTCGGTATGCTTGTTGTTGTTATGGCGGGTATTCGCGGTAACAATGGATACGATGAAAACAACGACGGTCTTGACGACAGGTAATTATCAAATAAAATAATTATTTAATGTTTTTATTTTAAATTTAACAAATTAATTACTCAGTTATTTATTTGATAGACTCATTCATAAGCTTATTACGTGTCTCTATACACACGCACGTTTAATAGCACAGCATACGAATGAATTATCTTGCTAAGAACAATGCACTTTCGGTTTGGTAAAGCGTTTCGAAAAATAAGCACAAATTAATCTGTTTTGATATTTTACCGACCAAGAAGCTGACTATATTACTTTTGTGAGATGTGTTTAGAATGTATTTGTTTGTATAACACTAATTGTTTTTATTTTGAAGTAATTTTTAAGATAGATCATAGGGCTTTCGCTTTGTGTCTTCTTTGTAAAGGAATGGAATGCCTGTACACGAAACGTGTATTTATTATCTTTTCAACTTAGATATTTTGAAAATGTTTAAAAACTTAAAAACGAAAAAGCAGAGAAATATGAAAATATTAACAAACAAAACGTCAGCCATAGCTCAGCCAACTGACATCCGATTAATTACACTGGTGACGCTTCAAAACAATACATGTGCATTCAACGAATAAAATAGTAAACATGCCTATTTTTGTTTTTAATACCAATGACGTACTGTACTAGCGACCAGCACTAAGAGCAGTATCTTATACTCTTGGTAGAACTTTTACTTCTAGGCATACTGATCATATTGAATATATTAAAAAAAACGATGTATGCTTTAATCTATCAATTCCCAAGAAGGTGATTCAAAAGTGAGATATTTGTTAAATTTATTCTTATTTCATTGACGCAAAACAGTTTATCTTTCAGAAATATTAGCTAAAAATTCAGAAAGTTTTATTGGACAGATTTGTTTGAAGTATCTGAAGAACTGAATTATTTTAAAAATTCTAATATTGAATTTTATTTGTGCAAAAAGAGATAAAATATAATCAAAAATTAAAACATTAAATATTAAAGCAATGTAATTTGCAAAATCAATTTACCTCCTGTAGAGACCAAGCGTCGCTATAATACACACTTCTAGATTTAACTGTTAAACCATTTCATCCTTACCATAGCTTATAATACGCTTGTCGCTATTAAAATTGATAACTACTTTCAATATTAGAAATTTCGTGCTTGAGTATTATAATGTTATAACGACTTGTGTCAACTGATAAAACATTTAATTGTCCTACCTTTTCACATTTGTTAATGTTTGACTCATTTTTCAAGTCATAAAGTTAATAGTACATTTGAATTCTCAGATAGGAAGCACTAACCCACCAAGTTGGTGCCTTCAGCATCCATCCAGAGCCGAATTTGAAGTTACAACCCGAAGACTATCCGTGCAGTGCTCTGCCACTTCTGAACTTCTCCTCAGTACATGAAAAATATCTACTTATGTGATATTTTTCTCAAACTTGCAGAGTCGTTATCAACTATTAATACAGACTTTCCAAATATACGAACATAAATCATACTTTCAGCGAATAGTCAGACAGCATTCAGGCTTTCTTGGCAGAGATCCCTTGTCAGTTTTACATGTGCTCAGCGGTCTAACTGATGACACATTCAGTCATTACTTCATTTGATAATTTACGGAAGATAAGTTGTGCATAAAATATTCAGCTTTCGATTAATTTTACTTGGACTTTTGTTGTTGTTGTGGTTGTTGTTGTTGTTGATAGATTTGACCATAACCGTGACGGCAAGCCTGATTACTACGCACCCTACTATAGGACCAACAGCTACTACAGACCAGGCTCCTACTACTTCAATGGCTACTACGTAAGACGTTCGGTCGTTAACACTGGTTACATAGTTAGAAAACTTGAAAGCAATTTTTGTTCTTCCTTCACATATTTCAATAACCAATCTATGGCACAACAGCTCATTTAGAATCAATAGTAACAGTTTTACGTTAAATAGGATACGTATTATAGTGTTGATATACTGGTGGGATATTGGTGATATTCTGGTAATATATTAGTGATACACTTGTAATACGCTTATGATATACTGGTGATATACTGATGACGTATCAGTATCAGTGATATACGAAATAATGGCCATATTAACCATGTGATATAACAAGTTTTTTCCTCGAAAGTAGAAACGTTACGTCATTTCTAAAAAACTGTTTTGAATAAATCGTGAATAAATATCAAATTTCGAAATAGAAATGGCATGTGAATAGCAGTACAAGCTATTAATAAAGTTAATCCATGTTTCGTAAATTTTAACCATATAACTTATAATTAGCTGTTAGACTTTTGAAAGAAACTTTTAATTTATTAAGCTAAAATATGGCTTAATAGTATATATTGCGGTTGTTTTTTTTTCAGTGACGAAAAGTACTTGCAACCTTAACGGAACATTAAAGGACTTTTGCAGTGAGGACGTAAAAGGGATTTTAACAGCTTAGATAATAGACATAGAGTGGAGTAATTATAGTGTGAAATGTACAATGCATAAAGTAATTTGTTCTGTTAAAGTTGGCATGCACAAGAGAATGAGGTCTTTCAAACGTCGAATTGATTTTCAATAAAACATGTAAATAAAATTTTCTGTTATTTTTCAAACGAGATCCTACCTCATGCACCATAACTACACGTTTTCTTTCAATTCATTTATTTTCTTAAGAAAAGAAATAATCACCGAGGGTTGATATAAGAATTATACCTTTGTGTTTAATATTGAGAGCTTTAGATAAATCATTCGGTCCTATTATTGTTAAAACGGAGATATAAAATAGCAATATAATAACGTAGAATTAGAATATTCAATATACAGCGTACTCAGGATTCCTTCTGAGCAAAATGATCACTTCAAAACAAAATTTCAGCTCTGGCCAATGTTTCGCCGTGGGCTTCGTGTTTGTGTTATGCCTGCTTTTTACGCATTGACACTGAGTGTAACTTTATAAATTTGAATAAGCACACATGTCAATTACACGTTAATGACATGTCACTCTTGTCATTACTATGCAGCTAACCGGGAAGGAAGACGGTCCAGGGCCGCGATATTTGTGCTCTTTGGTGTAACTCTTTAACGTGGCTCTTGATTTTACTTGATATCTTCACGTTTTTTGACAACACATTCATTATATCATTAGACTTGAAACTAGACAGTAAAAAGCCATGCTTCTATACACGCCAAATACACTACCATTTTACAATCCAGGTTTAAGCCGCAGTTAACAAGTCAATTGTATTTTTAGACTACGAATTTTAACTACCCATTAATAATACAACAGTCTGAAATCTTACACTACAAATTGACTTTTTAAGCCAAACTTTTAAAATGTCATTACACACAATTGAATTGATGAAAGAACAGGATAATTAAGATATTTCGTTTAAGAATAATAGCTGGATAACTGCTAACTTGAAAGTTTTATGTATTTGAAAGCTATATATTTTATGCAAAAATTCTGTTGCTGTTTGAAAAAAATGAAATCTAGGTTTTTATGTAGATATAGAATATATCTAACATGTAATTGCAGACTAAGACAAAAACCAATTTACAGTGTCATATCAATGTTGGTCTTGAGAGTGTACTATATGTCATTCGGTGACCTTGGCCAGATATTTTACTACCTATACTACTACTACAGTTTGTTAACGCAGAAGTCGTACCCGTTACCAGTACCTGATTAAATTTCATTAACATGTTTTTCCATAGTGTAACGCTGTTATCCAAGGACAGGAGTTCGCCATTAAAGGTAAAAACCGTAAGCAGCGGCATCGCACATTGTAAAAAGGTTTCAAAATGATGTCGTAAGAACGTTGTCTACTCCTATCATATTGTAATATATCTACAGATTACAGCACAAGTATAGAATTTATAAAAAAAAACTGTTTGCTTGCAGTCTGTTGCAATAGTACTGCCGCATCACACCCGTATACCGAATTCTAATCGATTTGTAGCACTACCGTAAAGAACCAGTGACACTGAATAGACATTTTGTAGCTCAGGTATACCGAATTCGAATCGATTTGGAACCATGCCGTATAGAAACCGGCAGTATTAAATCGGCATACTGGTCGTGCACCGTACCTGCTGTGATTTAATTTAAATACTACCCAACAAACATTTTAAGACAGATCCAACGTCGTTTTAAGGTTGCGACGTCGAATCAAACCAAACCACAACATTAATTTTGGTTGTGATACAGCATTGAATAGCTGTTGCTTAGAAGAAGTATTTGGTTGAAACTTTCTCCGACGTCTAACCACTGCATTTAGTGTAACAATGAACCAAACAGAAAAATAGATGTTGAGCAGACATAAAAAATCGACATTGTATAGACGTCGCAATAACAGTAAAAACAACATCCTTGAATTGTCGCTCAAAGGAAATATTTGCCATTACAGGTTACCTTGAAAATAGATCCAAACCAGATCAAAATGGATCAATATGAGAATTTCAAGACCGCTCATGTTTTTCCCATATGTTTTTGGAAAATATTCAAGGAAATCAAATTCACACATAGCCTGCAGACCGGAAGACCCAAGGGAGCTTTCTCCTGGATCAAGGGATGACTTCACAATGATTGTCGTTGTCTGCATGGCACTTCTAAACTGATGTTTTCCGGTACTCTATACAACACTGCTTTCCCGACGTCTTTACAGCTTCAGCAGAGATAAGTTGTTTCTACCTCCACTTTCAACCTATCTGCAATGTTGATTAGATGTCGGATAATCGATGTCTATTCAAGGTCAAAGTAACAATCAAAACTCGACGTTGCTACAATGTGTCCTGCGACGTCTATTCAATGTTGATCCTTTGGCTTACTGGAAAAAGTAAGTCCTCATTAGCTATAAACTACTCAAATATCCACACTAGCAAATCTACTGGATATCCAACATTTCTCCTGAGGTTGCGAATGCACACTTACAGTGAGTTGAACGGCGACGATCGGATGATAAAATTATTTGCCCATAATTTGCCACATATCAAGAAGCCGTTTGGGGATTCCGACATTTATTTCTGTAACTTTCTTTATTTCAATTTATTTATGATTTTTTCAAGCCCTTTATATAACAATACCTCACAGTAATGAGAATTCACATTGCTGACTTTTCCATTGGATAATAAATAAGGGAAACTCCGTACAGTTCTCTACTTCCTACTTTCATTTTTACAAATTTTAATAATAAATTTCTTATTTCTTCAAAGCAATCAAATCAATTGCAAGGATTTGGGCTGCCGCATTCGCAGTTGTAAATAGATTATAAATAACAGGGAATCCCGTGTTATGTATAAACAGAAACATACAGAGCCATTGAACTGTCAATTAAAAAAATAGTTGGTTGTAATTTCAAGATCTCGGGATAATTCCCTGTTTTAAATCGACCAGTTGATCAGTGTTACTCACTGCAATTGATCGTTCAATTTAATCACCTTTGAACAGGGTGTGAAGAAATAGAAGTCATTTTATATAACAAATTTAACCGTTATTGCACAGATTAAGTAATCTGGACTTGTTAATTTGGAAAAAATTGCCAGTGCCAAGGCTGACCAGGTTTTACTCATGACATCATATATTGAGTTGAATCCGCGATAGTAGGCCTAACAACAATTCACCTAGTAACAATACGCAGGGCGACAATTCGCCTGGCGACGGTTCGACTGAATTGAAAAGTGCGACAATTTGCTTTTATGTATGATTATTATATAACGGAGGCAGGGTGTATTATTGTTTCATTGAGAAAAGTCGGAGATTTTTACGGTAAAACTTTGGCCTTTTCCCTTCAATTCTAATTATCTCCATTAAAATTTGCTTGATTTTTTTTTGTAAAGACGCCTCTTTTTATACTCATTTGGGGCCACAGAAGCATCCTCGGATCTAAAGGTGTTTCTAGTTCTAGTCGTTTTGAAAGGCAATATTGTCTATAACATCATCGCGTCTTGAAGCATATGACATATTATGGAATATTACTTTGCATAGTGCCTGTACTTCTGGAGGGTATGGGGCAACTTGTGATGATTCTCTTATTTAAAATGTTGAGAGCCCACAGTGTGAGTACCCGAGCTTAGTCTGGTAGTATATGTACGTTTTGATGAAATCGTGATTTCTGTTTATCTAAATTAAAACTTTTAATACAATATTTAGTGTCTTTTATTCCATCATCTCTCGATACATACGACAGTTTTAAGTACTATCTGAATGTGAAAATACGCCAACAAAAACGTTTATTAATTATAACTATCATTTATTTGTTAAAACGCTTTTTGGGAGTACTATTAGGGAAACGACAGTACTGGGCCACCCTCCCCTCAAGACATAGTCGGTCAGATCCCCCTAGGACCTATTATGTCAGACCCCCTCCCCCCCCGTCACGAAATTTTGTGATTTTTGCATATTTATCCGTTTCAGACGATTGTGAACATTTTTGGTTTTTGAACCCCCCCATTACCCACTTTGTGATTTTTGCATATATTTATCCGTTTTAGACGATTATGAACATTTTTGGTTTTTAACCTCCTCCCCCCCCCCCCGCAACCAATTTGTGATTTTTAGATATTTATCCGTTTCAGACAATTATAAACATTTTTGGTTTTTTATCTCCCGATCCCCCCTCCCCAGCCCTCCGCGGTAAAAATTTGTGATTTGTGCATAGTGACACGTTTCAGACGATTTTGAACATTTTTGGTTTTTTTACCTCCTTCCGTTGGAAAATTTTGTGATTTTAGCATATTTACACGTCTCAGATAATTCTGAAATTTTTGGGTTTTTTTCACCCCTCCTCTCTAATTCATGAGCAGATACATGATAATTAGTCATAGCAATCATTTTTCATCCCATGATACAATAAGTACACCTGATTCAGGTTCACGTGTATGTAATATGTAATAAGAAAAAAGGGTTGCTTCGCTTGTCTTCTTATTTCTGTAATAGAAATTTACCGACAGTCTGGTTGTTTGGAAACTCTTGTCGCAGATTGCATATAATTCGTGGTTATTTATACATTATAGTTACATAAGATTTTTGTTGCATGCAAAAATATACTTTATTTGATGCTCTATCTGAACCAAATTGGTATTGTTATATATTGAAACACAAAACTGTTTTAGACATGACAATAGACTCAACTTTACCTCTGGCATTGTCTGTACTCGCAGCTAGTGTATTTCCTGAGGTCAGTCATAGTTTTTGTATGTGTCCGGCCAAATGTGAAATTACTTTAGGCATAATATACAGCTAGTTGAAATGCAATACCTATATTGACAGACACATAGCTTTAAGAAACATTGACACAATTGTGTAATAGGGAATTGCTTTATAACAAATTAAAATGTCTAGACTTGTGTCTGCTGAAGTCAATTCTTTAATCTTAAGTGATGCTGTGTATATCTGCCAAAAATCTATTGTAATATAATGAAGCCATGAATCATGCTTCCATCAGTGGGTGGTCAGAAGTTTCAGCTCTCTGGCATGACGAGTATATAAATATCAAGTGCACAATGTTAAGAATATTATGGTTGTGTAAAGCTTTTGAATTGATTTGCTTCGTCAGAAAAACGCGGTTAAAATCTCCTTAGAAAAATGAGTAATCTTTTGATTGCGGTTGTTCTTTCTGACATGCTCGTTGTTGTTATGGCGGGTTTTCACGGTGACAATGGATACGATGAAAACAATGACGGTCTTGACGACAGGTAACATCAACTAAAAATAATTAGTTGAAGTTTTTGTTTGAAATTGAGCAAATTAATTACTCAGTTATTTATTAGATTAATAAGTTTATTACGTGTCTCTATACCCACGTTTAATAGCCCAACGTACGAATGAATTATATTGCTAAGAACAATGCAATATCACAGTTTGGCGAGGCATTTTGAAAAATAAGCACAAATTAATGTGGTCTCTTTCAGTAATTAAGATTTTACTGCCCCAGAAGCTGAAAATAAAACTGTCCTTGAGATGTCTTTATAATGTATTTGTTTGTATACCATCCTTTTTATTTTGCAGTAATTTTTATATTAGGACAGATTATAGGCCTGGCTCTTCCAGTCTTTTTTATAAAGGAGTGGAATGCCAGCGTACAGACCGTGTATTTATTCTTTTTTCTTCCCAAACTTTTTGAAACTGTTTAAAATCCAAAAAGCACAGAAATATGAAAATGTTAATAATCAAAATGCCAGTCATAATTCAGTCACCTGGCAACCACATAATAGCATTGATGAAGCTTTAAAGCAATACATACATGTTCACCGAATAAAAATTTGAACATGCCTATTTTTGGTATCTATACCAATGACGTACTGTACTGGCGATATTATAACCAACCCTATGAACAGTATGATATTCTCTTTGCATAACTTTTACTTTTAGGCATACTGATCATATTCAATATATTAAAAAATATTGATGTATGTCTTAATCTATTATTTCCCAAAACTGTGCTTCAAATTTGAGATATTTGTCCAATTTATTTTTATTTTAACTGAAGCGAAGCAGGTTTTTTTTCAGAAATATTGGCTAAAAATTCGGAAGCTTTTATGGACAGGTCGCTCTCAAATATCCTAAGAAAACCTAATTTTAATTTAAATTTTACCCATAGCATTTACCCGAAATGTTTTTCATACAGCACAAACTAAATAAAATATTGGATTTCATTTGCACAAAATGAGATAAACTATAAATACCAAATTATAATATTAACATCATAAAATAATGAACAGTTTACATATGCTCAGCATATGTTTTTGTTGTTGCTGTTGTTGTTGTTGTTGTTAGTTTTTACCCAAACCTTGACGGCAAGCCTAATTACTAGGCACCATACTACAGGACCAATAGCTACAACAGGCCAGGCGCCTACGCCTTCGAGGGCTATAAAGGGGCTTAAGGGTCGTTAACATTAATTACACGGTTAGAAACTTGAAAGCATTTTTTCGTTTATTCTTTAATCAATTTAAAAACCCATATATGGCACAGCAGCACATCTAACATCAACATTAAAAGTTAAATAGGGTACATATTATAGTGGTGATATACTAGTGAGTTATTGATGATATTCTTTTGATGTACTGATGATAAACTTGTAATATACTGGTGATAGTTAATGTTTCGTAAATTTTAACCATATAGCTTATAATTAGCTTTTAGACTTTTAATGAAAAATATAGATTGGGGTAAATTATAGTGTGAAATGGATAATGTGTAAAGCGATCTGTTTTGTTAAAGTTACCATGCACAAAAAGAATGAGGTCTTGGTTTGATTTTTTTAATAAAACATGTAAAAATATCATCCTTAACTTTTATTTTTAAAACTGGATGCCACCATACACCATATCTACATATGCATTCTTTCTAGTCGTATATTTTCTGAAGAAAAGAAATTGCCACGGAGGGTTGATTTGACTGAAGACTTATACCACATTCCTTGTACTTAATATTAATAGTTTTATATAAATCATTTCTTCCTGTTATTGGGCAAAGGAAGATATAAAATAACTATTTTACTGAACAGAGAAGACAATGAACATAATATATATAAAAGGTAGAAAACCAATGTGTGCAATTTCACACGATGACATAATGGCCTAGAATTAGAAGGTTGAATATGTAACGTGCTCGGGTTCGTCCTGACCAAAATGACTATTTCAATACAAAATTCCCAGCAATGTTTCAACATCGGCTTTGTGTTTATAGCATGCCTGCTTTTTACAAAATAACACTGAGTGTAACTATGATTTTGAATAAGCACATATGTCAATTACACTTTAATGACATATCACACTTGTCATTTCTATGCTCTCTATAGCGTAGCCTTTGTCATTCATGTCAGTCATATCAGTCATGGCTAAATATGAACTTAACGTGACCCTTAATATGACTTGGTAACGTTTATGGCGACCCAAGAGCCATCAGTATATCATTAGACTTGAAACTTTAGAGCAGCGAGACATCCTTCTACAGACGCTAAAGACAGTGCTATTACAATCCAGGTTTAAGTTTCATTTAACAATTCAATTACATTTTTAAAACACGAGTTTTAATTACTCATCAATAATGCAAGAGTGTTAGACCTTACAATATAAATTGATTTTTAAGACAAACGTTTAAAACGTTATTACAGACTATATAGAATATAGTAAAAGAACATGATAATAAACATGTTCAGTATAATAACGAAAGCTGGGTAACTGATTGCTTGAAATCGAAGGTTTTATATATATTTGAAATACATGAAAACAAGATGTTTCTAATGTAGATGTGTGACATATCTAATATATAAATAAAAACTTAACATAGAGACCAATTTAAAATGTTAAATCATTGGCAGTTAGAAAGTTTCCGGTTGGCAATTGTCGGTTGGAAAAATTCCAAATGGACAGTGTTTTGATGCCAAAAGTTTGCAATTTCTATGATTCCCAGTTTTCATTTGCCACAATTAATCATTCAGTTTAATTAAGCATAAAACATTTTGTGATGGGATTAAATTATATCATAGAATATTGTAAAACTAAGGGATCATGGCTCTTTACCCTCTGCACAATGACGGGTAGAACATTTGGGAAACACTATTTGTGAGTGTTGGGGGTAGGCTGAGAAGGCGACAAAGGGTAGATTACCCGCAAAATTTCTCCCCGCCTGGAAATTCTAAAACTTATCTTCTCATTAACGTTGGCTTAAAGCAACAGAAACTGTTAGATACATGCCTTGAAGTAAGGTGTGTGTAAAGCGGTATCCCGACAATTCTAGTGACAGTTGGTCTATCGTATTTGATCTAGAGACGATTGATCTAAATTTACAGGGTATGATGAATGATCTAATTTTTTCCCTTTTATTTTTTGTCGAAAATTGACTGGCACAAATTCTCACTTTAATTTTCTTTCAAACCAGACCAAAAGTAGTTGGTTCTTTTAAAACGCTTTAACTTAAGATTTTAAGAGCCCTGTTTTTTATGTTTTCAAAGCAGAACACTTGAAATTTCAAATTTCAAAGCATTTTAAAGTCCTTTAAGGGTTAACTTCTCTGAAGTTCATTCAAGACCAATCTAAACATAGGTAGTTCACAGCATTTATTGCTCTGCACGAAGCATATTCCCCAAAGTACCTGTTACTGCTAAGGGCTACTTACCAGTGCGAGTTAAGAAGGTAATACCTGGGCCTATCTGCTATTTCGGCGCTATTTCGGCGCAGATTCCTCTACGCTGAACAGGTTCACAAATCTTATCGCCTTGCAAAATTGTAAATCCCCTTAGCTTATTTTAATGCCAAGGACTGTATTAACTGTCACAGTAGCTGGGTAATTAATCCTTGGGCTTACACAAAAATGGTGTTTATCTTAAAAGTTTATCTATTTTCTTGCCAGCCTGTATTACGTGATTTATCTGATGCTCTGTACATATTCCAAATTCTGAGCTCCTTATAAAAACGCGGTGTCTATACCAGCTGGAACCCGGACAAATCACCACCGGACTGCCCACCGGCTACTACAAAATTTTGGAGACAATATTTTTCTTTTTTAAATACATATATTTTGCTGTTACAGATCTGAGGGGTTGTCTTAAAGTGTTAGATTTTGAACACAATAGAATAGCATACTGAGGGTACAAAAACTTGTAAAATTAAACGTGTACTGGGTTTGGTGTTCAAACAACCGTTACTGCATGACATTTTGGGGGCTGCACCGGAGTCCTTATCATTCCTAAAAAAACGCAAGCCATAAAACTCGATTAAGGGTTTGCGTTGCAGTCATTGAGGCCCGTACACTGACTAATGATATTTATGCCGCTATTAACAAGAGGCAAAAGGATGTTACTTTTTAAACCCATGGATTAAGAAATGTCAACTTGACTTCGCCTCGTTTGACACCTGGCCACTTCTCCAGTTATCCCACACCGGTTCTTTGGGTTATTAGTAAGACTTGTTCATTCCACTCACACCCGCACCCTCCCATATCCCACACCTCAAGGTCTCGTTCCCATCATATTTTAACCCACTTCAATATCATAGAGCAACTCATTAGTCAAATGGAATATGGGCAGACGGGAGATGAATTGAGTATGCAGTCGCTGTCATTGGAATTGTCGGAGTATAGTTGGGATATGCGGCGAAGCAGTCACCCTACTCAGTCTTGCCGTGGAACCGTGATCATTCTTTTTCTTTCCGTGCTCCTTCACGGTTTATTTCAGACACGTTTTATCTGAATTTAGTAAATCCTGCCTTCGTAAAAACCTGTAGAATGTAGACAAGTCCCTTATTCGGGCAAATTATTTCAGTCACTTTTAATTTCCCATTGCTTTCTATACATTAAAACCTAGATAATTAGGACACCTGTATTTTTTACACCAGACACAATTTTGCAGACCCAATTGTACGTTTTACTGTGTAATCCCGTTTTACTGTATGAAGAGCCTGTGTAATTCTGACAAGAAATGACGCGATCTTACATTGACATTTTTGTTTTCCCCAGACAATGTCAATAAGAATGTGGGCGACGGGAGGGGGGGGGGTGCGGGGTGTGTAGCAAATAAACAAAGTTTGCTTTTGTTCTATTTCATACGGAGCCATTGAACTTTCACTTACAAAATTTAGCGTACTTTTCCAGATACTGGGATTATTTCCTGTTTTCAATTAAACTTGCCATGCTTTACTCACTACAGTTGATCATTTAATTCAATAAATTTAATAAGTAGGTAGGAAACGTTGGTTTTGGACCACTTGATGACGTCATACTGTCTGGAAGTGACGTCATAGCGTCTGGACCGGAAGTGTTGTCTGGACCGGAAGTGTTGTCTGGACCGGAAGTGTTGTCTGGACCGGAAGTGCTGTCTGGACCGGAAGTGACGTCATGATAAGCGTTGGGAAAGGCGCGGCCATCCATGAGGTCATAATGAGGTCATAATGAGGTCATAATGAGGTCATAATGAGGTCATAATAAGGTCATAATGAGGTCATAATGAGGTCATGCTGTGTGGCGGCTTCCTAGGGTTTCAGTCGATGATCGTCGAAGTCAATGAAGTCAAGCTTTCATTTCCGAAGTCAATCGACAACAGACCCTAAAAAGTGATGACCTCCCCCCCCCTAGGCGGCAGTCGGGATTGACCCCCCCCCCCTAGGCGGCAGTCGGGACTGACCCCCCCCCCCCCTCAGGACATACTATGGACCGACCCCCCCCCCCTAGGCGGCAGTCGGGACTGACCCCCCCCCCCTCAGGACATACTATGGACCGACCCCCCCCCCCTAGGCGAGCAACATTCTGTCAAGTCAGCTTCAGTTCCATCAGAGGGGTATATAAGGGATGAGCATACAGCAGTGACAGTCATTTCGGTAAGTAGAGCAAGAGCTACACACTACAATTGAATCACATCAGATCCAGGGATGGCATCCAGTGACAACTATTTCGGTAAGTGTTTATTGAAACTTTATAAATAAAAAGTGAACTTTAGTTATTTGCAAACAAACTTTGTAAACAAACTTTGTAAACAAACTTTGTAAACAAACTTTAGTTATTTGCATAATTGAAACTTTGTAAACAAACTTTGTAAACAAACTGTGTAAACAAACTTTAGTTATTTGCATAATTGAAACTTTGTAAACAAACTTTGTAAACAAACTGTGTAAACAAACTTTATAAATAAAATTTGTAAACAAACTTTGTAAACAAACTTTATAAACAAAATTTGTAAACAAACTTTGTAAACAAACTTTGTAAACAAACTTTATAAACAAAATTTGTAAACAAACTTTATAAACAAAATTTGTAAGCAAACTTTGTAAACAAACTTGACTTATTTACATAATTGAAAATTTGTAAACAAACTTTGTAAACAAACTTTGTAAACAAACTTTGTAAACAAACTTTGGTTATTTGCTTAATTGAAACTTTGTAAAACAATACCTTTCGTTATACTTGGTCGATTTATATGAAAATTTCACTGTTTGATTCAGTTTTATGTAAACTTTTGTTATAAAGTAGTCATAGGCTATTTGCGCAGCTGGCTGTATGCATTTTTACCGCCATTTTAACTTAAAATTGTGATAACTTTCGTTATAGTTGACTGAAAATTTCACCATTACAGTGCTTCTTCGCGGATGAATACCATTTGGCAGACCATTTAACTTCACCGCTAGATGTCTCTGCTGTGCAGCAGTACAACTTCACAACTGTAAGTGAGACATTCATATACACAAGTAAAATTCTGCTGAGTCGGCATTTTTGAACAATTTTTGAACAAGTTACACACCATATTTTGATTACATGGAAGTAGAATAAAAGCATGAGTGAAACATGTCAACTAGTCAACTAGTGATACATTCTGCTGAGTTAACACACCATTGAAGTGGTATAAAAGGAAGAGTGAAACGTATATTTTACTTCATTTCAGTTCTAACAGTTGAAGAAACAACAACGATGGCAACAGTCTACTGTCATGATTGTGATGTGACATTTCCATCTCTGGAAGTGTTCGTGACACATACATGCAAACCAGCTAGGTTGAAACGTGCTCGTGAAGAGCTTGTTGAGCAGATTGAAGCCAAGAGACGAAAGACCGTACAAGATGGTGTTGAAAGACCTGATCCAGTCCTCTGCTTTAAATGCGCCAAGATATTTTCATCTTTGGATGCATTTGAGACACATGCATGTGCTGAGATGGAAAATGTGTCTCATGAAGAACAAAGAAAGAAAGAGACAGGACAAGTAGGCAGAGGCAGAAGAGGAAGTCTTGGTGAAAACGCACAGGAAAGGCGGTTTGAGCCTGAAGATGGATCGGATTTGCTACTTGAAATGCGACAACAAGAGAACCGGATTAAGAGACATTTGCTAGAGACGTTAAACCGTGGTATGAAATGGTACATTGTGGTACATGCACGCTTCAAGAAAATGACACCAAATGTTGAAGGCGTGATGGTAGAACACGTGGATAATGCCTTCATCAGCAGTCCGACATATGCAGCATACAATCCAGCGGATATTGAGCAGGACTTGCCAGAAGCCTATAAAGAATTGTTTACCAGGTTTGATGAACATGAGCGGCAAGGTTCTGGCTGGGTGTTGGATAACATATTATTCATTGAAGTGCATACAGCTACGTCAGCGCCTCTGGAAGCAAGCAGTTTTATCCCACTACCGAAGAAAGTGAAGAATACATTAGGTGTGTTAAACATTCAGAATAAAGACAACAAGTGCTTCTTATGGTCTGTATTGGCTCACCTTCACCCCCATGAGAACAACTCACATCGCGTGAGTCATTACACACCATTTGAGAACGAATTGAAGGTGGAAGGCATAACATTTCCAACACCGATTACAGACATTCCAAAATTTGAAAAGGAGAATGATGTGTCCATCAACGTGTTTGGATATGAACATGATGTCGTTGTTCCCATACAACTCAGTCGAAACACCAGCGCGAGAGAAATCAACTTGCTTTTGATTAGCAATGACAAGACAAGACATTACTGCCTCATCAAGAATTTCAGCAGACTGATGGCTTATCGAACAAAGCGTCAGAATGCAATATTTTTTTGTTTCAACTGTCTTCATGGGTTTATGCGACAAGATCTGTTAGACAAGCATCGTGAAGTGTGTGGCAAGCATGGCGCACAACGTTTATCATTCCCCAAGGAACCCTTCATCAAGTTCAAGAATGTAGCCAAACAACAGCGAGCGCCGTTTGTCATTTATGCAGACTTTGAATGTTTCACGAAAAAGCATGAAGGAGACAAGTATCAACATCATCGTCCAAACAGCTTTGCCTGTGTGGTTGTCAGCCAGTATGATACACGTGCACCAGTCGTATATCGAGGAGATAATGCTGTGAAAGTCTTTTTAGACCATATGGTGAATGAGCGTGATCGTATTGTGCATGGTTTACAACAGTCAAAGAAAATGGTCATGACTCATGAAGATGAAGAGCATTACAAGAACGCCACAGATTGTTACATTTGTCATGAGCCTCTAGGAGCAGATCATGTGAGAGATCATGACCATATCAATGGCAAATGCCGTGGAGCTGCACATAGTCAATGCAATTTACAATTTCGACTTAGAAAAGATCAGCAGGGAGATAAAGATTCTTTCATCATTCCTGTCTTTTTCCACAATTTACGAGGCTATGACAGCCATTTGATCATGGAAGAAATTGGAAAGTTCAAAAATGAGACGATTACAGTCATTCCCAACACCGTTGAGAAATATATTGCATTCACCATGAGCAATCTGAAATTTACAGACAGCTTTCAGTTCATGAGTACTTCTCTACAGAAGCTGGTATCCAACCTGGCAGCAGAAGGGAAAGACAACTTTTATAACATGACGTCACACATTCACGATAGTGACCAACAAGATTTACTGTTGAGAAAGGGAGTGTACCCCTACGATTACGTGGACGAGCCATCCAAGTTTGCTGAAACACAACTGCCGTCCAAAGACAAGTTTTACAGTCTACTCAGTGAAGAAGACATTAGCGATGAGGATTATGCGCATGCGCAGAAGGTGTGGGAGACATTCCACTGTACAACATTTGGTGAATACCATGACCTGTACCTGAAATCAGATGTGTTGCTGCTGGCTGACGTGTTTGAAAACTTTCGTCACGTATGTCTCAACACGTATGAATTGGATCCAGCTCACTACTATACAGCGCCAGGACTGTCGTGGGATGCCATGTTGAAAGCGACAAAGGTGAAATTGGAATTGATTAACGACATTGACATGTACCAAATGGTTGAACAAGGTCTACGGGGAGGAATATCTGTCATCACACACAAGTATGCGAAAGCAAATAACCCCTACGTAGCAGATTACGATCCAACGAAACCAACCAACTACTTGACGTACCTGGATGCAAACAACTTGTATGGCTGGGCCATGTCGCAAAGCATGCCGGAAAGTGGATTTATGTGGGTGAGCGAGCCAGAATCCATTGACTTTATGGATGTGGATGAAGATGATGAGATTGGATACATTTTAGAAGTGGATTTGGAATACCCATATTCAATCCATGATCATCATAATCACTATCCAGTGGCTCCAGAACGGAAATGTGTGAAAGTGGGAGAATTGTCAGAGCATAGTCAGAAGCTGCGGAAAGATCTAAACATGAAAGGTAAGCCTAGTGAAAAGCTCATTCCCAACTTGTGCGACAAGAAGAAATATGTACTTCATTATAGAAATTTACAGCAATATGTCTCACTGGGATTGAAAGTCACGAAGGTGCACCGTGCCATCATGTTTGCACAGAGCAAATGGTTGGCAAAATACATCTCCTTAAACACGGAAAAGAGAAAGTTGGCCAAGAACTCGTTTGAGAAAGACTTTTTCAAATTGATGAACAACTCTGTGTTTGGCAAAACCATGGAAAATGTGAGAAAACGCATGAATGTGGAACTCGTTCACAAGGAAAAGCGGTTCAAGAAACTTGTGGCCAAACCTTCCTTCCACAAATTTAGAATTTTCAACGAAGATTTGACCGCGGTACATTTGCGCAAAGTGGATCTGCTTCTGGATAAACCCATTCAAGTTGGTTTCACCATTCTCGACCTCAGCAAGGTGCTTATGTTCCACTTTCATTACAACTACATCATGACCAAGTATCCCGACGCCAAGCTGTTGTTCAGCGACACCGACAGTCTATGTTATGACATAGAAACGGAAGATATCTACAAAGACATGCAGGAAGATGCTGACTTGTTCAACACAAGTGACTATCCGCCAGATCATTTCCTGCATTCCAACGTGAACAAGAAAGTGCTTGGGAAAATTAAAGATGAGACGGCGGGCATTCCCATTGAAGAGTTTGTTGGACTTCGGCCGAAAATGTATAGTATGATGTATGGTGGGAAAGAAAAACGTACGGCCAAAGGCATCACTCGCGCGTGTCAAAGACGTATGAAACATCACCAGTATAGAGACAGTTTGTTCAACCAAACGCAAACGATAACCACAGGGCACATCATTCGAAGTCATGACCACCAGATCTTCTCGGAGAAGTTGAGGAAAGTGGCTCTCTCTCCTTTTGATGACAAGCGATATGTGATGAGTGATGGCTATTCCACTTTGGCGCATGGGCATTACAGTATATAAGGGGGAGACACTTCAACTTTAGAGTCAGTTGAGGTGTGAACACTGAAGCGTCAACATGAATCGGAAAAGATCTGCAACAACGGATATGGATACTCTTGCTGATACAGTGAAAGACATGAATGTGAAACATCCTGATACTACCATCAAGAAATTAAAAGTGGAGACGGCGACGGCGACGGCACCAACACCACAGTCGTGGGATGGAATGCTTTCTCTAGGCAATGGAAAGTATATCAAGATTATGAAACAAAGTAATGAAGGTGTGATAAACATTCGCAAATACCTCAGAGATGAGGGGACTGGAAAAAACCGTCCAACGAAAAAGGGAATTTTGCTGACAATACCTGAATGGAAAATGCTGAAGAAGCAAGTGAAAGAAGTGGATAAAAGGCTTCGTAGACAAGAAGGTGGCTCATAACAAGGTAACAATCATGAATGCACTCATGCTGAACGGTGGTGTTTACCTTACTGTCAATGAGAGGAATGAAGTGATACTGGATTCTAAGACAAGTTATCATCGGTTTAAACCTGAAGTGTCGAAAGACTTTAAAAACATACCACTTGAACCTGGGTTTAAACGTAGACTTGAAAATAAAGTGGAAGTGACGGTAGCTGAATATGATTCTAACATACGTGTAGAAATCTGTAGAAATCTTTCACAGGATTATCCAAAGGATTATAAGGGAGTTGTGCCAGATACACCATATACAGATTTGATCCTCTTTGATATCAAGAACTGGCGCGCAGTCTTACGATTCCTAGAAGCGATACAACATCCACTCTTCACCATCTTGCGAGCATAAAAACGTCTTTGCAGACAAGGAGACATCTCATAGTTCATCTGACTGTTGAACGAGATGGAAGACTTTTTATCGGAATATAAACCCATAACATATGGATTCTCATACATGAGAAACTTATGTGATGACATTGTGCTACGACATTTTGGAAAGTTTATCATACTATCGCTTGACGAACAATCTGTGTTGAAGGATCATCTAGACAAGTTGAGAATACCCGGCTTTCTGCTTCACCTTTCAAATGATATAGAAGCGCGCTGTTGCAAGCATTGGATTGGGAAGAGTCTTATGCTTGAATTCAAAGAGGAAGGAATACAACTTATGCGGGGTACCAAATTCATTGAGCTGACACAGCCTATGCGGCTGATGCGGCTGATAGACTTGGAAGAAGGATATGAACTGAAACTGTCTGAACATGTTACTGTGAAAGTGATAAAGTTTTGTGATGTGTGTTATGTCAGCTTTCATAGCATTTACAAATACGGGTATAATGTCTATGATACCTATATCAATTTAGATTCTAATGAATGGTATTCATTGATGAATGTATTGAAAAATGAATGTGATTGTAAATAAAAGTTTGTAAATAGTGTAAATAGACTTTGTAGTTAAGAGTTTGTAAATAGTGTAAATAGACTTTGTAAACTTTGTAAATAGAATTTGTAAATAAAAGTTTGTAAATAAAAGTTTGTAAATAGTGTAAATAGAATTTGTAGTTAAGAATTTGTAAATAGTGTAAATAGACTTTGTAAATAAAAGTTTGTAAATAGTGTAAATAGACTTTGTAAATAGTGTTTGTAGTTAAGAATTTGTAAATAGAACACAATAAACAAGACTGTTTGAAAACTTGGTTTGTTTTATTTAACAACAACAACAACTTAACTAATATAACAACAACTTAACTAATATAACAACAACTTAACTACAACTTAACTAATATAACAACAACAACATTAATAAAACAGTGGTTTATAATGTCTATATACAAAATCCTTTACAATAAAATCAACATCCTTTCTTTTTAATATATTCACAATATCAAACATACTCTGACCTCGAGCTCTATGTAATATATAATATGCACAATAAAAACCACATGACGATGATATTGGCGTTTGTAATGAGATAGAATTATACATATAGTCATTTCTTAAAAACATATCTAAACGATCATCGAGAGGGAACAGTCCATAAGAGTCAAAATATTCCACAGGGTCTTTATCATAATACACTGCCACCCAATGTTCTCCTCGTTCATCTTGATCGTCTGTGTTGATGACATAGGCGCCGCGTTGTAAAGATGGTAACTGGTCCATGGCAAACACGCCTTGAAATAAGTCTTTGGTCATGACATCATGACTCAATATGGCATCAATCTGCTTCGTGTTCATGACTGGTAGTCGAATTGAATGCTGCGATTTGCACTGATCTCAATAATGTTGTCAAATTCAGCATAGACAATGACATTGATGGTAGGTTGCAAAGCCGTAGCAAAGTTCATTTCTAGCCGCAAATTCCCATGCTTGATCAGGGGGAAATGATCATCCCCATCATAATCCGGTGTTAAGTCAAACGAAAATAAAGCATAACCTCTAGGCCAATCTTCCCGTTTTATAATGGAACTTTTCTCACCATTCAACCGATCAAACGATTTGTAAAGCGTTTCAAAAGCGTCCAGGTATTTGTTCTGTGTAATGTCAAGCTTGAGAGGTTTGGATAGAACTGGTTCACCATCCGTATACAGTTGCATATAGTCCAGATCAAAATGTTTGAAATCATATGGATTCCTAAATACTGATCCACCAAAAGCTTCATTATGAACCAGACCAATGACAATACGATTTGGTAATTGACCCAAAAAGATGTTATCTTTCACAAAAGACTGAAATCCTGCTGGAATAGCTAAGACTTTACATTCTTTTCTAGTGATGATGATCTTGGCAGGACTTTTCATCAATGCATCTGTATGTCCTAACTGAATACCTGGACTCACCCTCACTTTGCGAATGGTTAAAAATGCCTCTTTCACTTCTACCTTATAGGCATTATCTGCAGCCATCAATACATAGTCATCTTTTTGTCTATGGAAACGCAATTTCAAACTGATACCATTCGAAAGATAACGATCCTGCTCAAACAAATCTATCCTTAAACCACCTGCGAGCATAACATCACGGCTAAGACGAGTATGCAAATAACGATGATGTAAGCCATTGTTTCCTTGCTCAGCCAAGTCACCGCCGTGAGCATTGACATGAAACCCGGATACATATCGTTCATGATTAGGTCTTTTCACCTCATGACTATTCATTGACCCAGCAGTATCCTTGTACATGAGACGCATAGAGCGCTCAGAATGTAGACTTTCTTCCGAATCATGGATGAGATGAGAGATAATGCTGGTATAACCATGAGTATTGTTGCTATGCGAAACCAAACGATCATTCAGAAACAATTCAATATTAGACCATAACCCATTAAACACATCATTGATGCAAGAGACATTATCATCTGCGCCACAAGCTGTTCCATCGGCCTTTAGAATGCGACATACAATATGAAGTTTGCTGTTCTTTAAATCCATATATTTTTCTGTACTCGCAGGAATGTAGAATTCTATTGGAGCGCCTTCTCTAATGCTTGTAAGTGGTTGATAGTCAACATTATAACTTTTCTCTACAGCAGTTTGCGTTGGTGGTACGTGAAACCATTCCAATGGAGAAAGACTACATTCACACGAATGATTATGAATGAGAGACATGATTCAAAAGATATCTTTGCGATATTTTGATGTTATCCGTCTGGCTGTTTTTCGTCTTCTGGCACGTTTCGTCGGTTGCACACGCTTTTGTTCTCCAAACACACGTTCTGCTACTCGGCCCATCACATCTTTCGCGACATTCTTTGCAGCCTTCTTAAGATGTGGCGCAACGATCTTAGCCCCAGCCTTAAGTAGTGGAATAGCTTTGCGAGCCAATGATCCCAGTATTGAACCAATACCATCGCCATATTGGATTCGCGCTCCTTTGAATCCTGGTAATTCCCCGCCCACTTGACGAAGAAAATGGTTGCGATATGCAGACGGATCGTGTGTATAAGCTTTCATATTGCTTTTGGTCGAAAATGAAGTTTACAGATCACCTTTCCAGTTTGAAATGGAACATTATGGCCTGTGTCGTCCTTAATATTCATTTCTATCATGTCAAATTTGGATGTGTTTACAGGAACATAATGCGGTTCGCCATACGTTTTCATGATAATATCTCCATCAAGGCCTTGTATGCCAACAGAACGTAGTAACGGAACATAATAATCACCAACAACTTGTGGTTCACAAATGCTATAATACACATACAGTGTATAAAACCCCTGTTTCACATCCGCTTTATGGTCAGCTGTACATGTTTCAGTATACCAGTGATCTGGGATAAATCCTAAAATCTCAGCTAATCCAGTGGAAAAGGACACTTCATAACCATAATCGAGAAATAGAAACACACGTCGTCTAATCTTATCATACTTTATTCGAATAGCTTCTGTAAGTTTCAGAGCATTAGTCGCTTCTTCATTGACTGCCTCACATAGTTCTTGTATGGTTCTATAGTACCCATAAGGAATATCGAGAGTGCTAAGAATAGGATCATCGAATAGTTCTTGTCGATACTGAATAGAGTAGTCCATGCCATGTCTCATCGTTGTCCATGTATGTGGATATTGAATTTCAGCTAAAGCCACTTCATATTTTCCATTCAGATAAATGGTTCGAGGCATACGAATTTGATAATTCGAAGCCTTGTTGTTGGGATAATAGGTCATACTCGCATTGCTAGGCAAAGTGATGTAAAAGCTTGTCGACTCCATGATGGGAACTAAATGGTATAGGTGCGTTGACGTTGTCTATATACTTCACGATAGCGCGCGCCATTCGACCAAGTGTGCAAATGGTCTTTCACATCATGATGATGATCTACATGATCTATGACTTCTCCTTCACAACAAGCACTTGTACATCTTATTTTTACAGGAATAGTTGGTTTATCTTCTTGGCAACAACATAGCTCTTTCAGCCATGTTAAAAATTTTCCAATCCTTCAGGAAACTGTCTTTGTTGACGTTGTTTCATTTCTGTTGTAATGTCGTCACGAGTGGTCTTTTTACTAAACATTGTTTTTGGAATATTAGCATCAACAATTTCCTGGATAAATGGATGCCAACCATGTGGTGGTATGGCTCGTTCTTTTCTTCTTGTCGCCACCAATGCTTCTTTCATCAAATCAACCATGTTGGAATTTGCTATAATATCACCCGTTTTCAACACAAGTTCATTCTTGTCTGTCCATTTAACACCATATTTCTTCAGTTCTGCTAAAGGTTGTAGTACTTTTCCATGATAGATAGGTTGAAAATGACTTAACACTAGCTTTTCTGGCTTTTCAGGTGGTGATGATGAGGGTTTTTGCTGCCTAGACTGACTTGTTCGTAAATGACGGCCAAGAAGTTGAGACATTTCTATAGCCTTTTCACGTGTTCGTTTCCCACGTAAAAGTTTATTCACTTTCGTTTTGATTTCACCATCTTTTCCCTTCTTTTCTAGCAACATTTTATATTCATATTCAGGAATAAGAACCATTTTCATCGTATGTTTCATTTTAGCAGTAGTTTGGCTAACAAGGGTAATGCCAATCTAGCAATAGCTCCAATGAATCCTCCTTTCTGATTAATCAACTTCTTTTTTCGTCGAAGGGATATCTTCTTATCTGCTAGAGTACGTAGCGTATGACGTTCACGTTTAAATTCCTTAAACCGTTTTGAGCTTAAGGGTAAATGTCCTTGCAATATATTCAAACAAATTTCAAACAAGCTTGTTAATTCCTCCTTTGTAGCTTGCTGTAGCAAGGATTTACGTCGTTTAGGCCCACTGCGTGCAAGCAAATGAAGAAACGGCTGGTTCGCTCGAATACGTTTAGACATCTTGACTGCGAATGGTCAAATGAGTTGGTTCTTGTTCATACACTGTTTTATTAATATATACATAATGTGTATCTTTTGGTAAAATGCCTGTACGAATACATAGTTGATCATTTGTCTTTGGTTTTAAATCAATGAATAAATAACCATGAGGTTTGCTTGTATCATCTTGATAGGCTTCTATGAGAAATTGAGATCTTCCAGGATACATTTGCCGCGCCAATGTACTAATTTGTTGACTGTCTCTCGGATTTTTAAACAGAATGATATAATGTGTATTCAAACTAATATTTCGCATCTCTTTCCCATGATGGAATAAATTATGCACAATAAAGATAATGCTTAGATTTTGATGACTGCTGCCAACACTAAAGAGACGTGTCATACACTCATCACTATGACATTTCGTCATTAAGTCATCAATGATAAGTAAGTTTGGTTTCTTCGGGTTAAAACGCTCTTCAATGTCATCTGGAATGCCTTGGTAAAATTCCACACCTTTCATTTCCTTGTACAAAGGCTGATCTGCTGCATAGAGCCATAAAATGCTTTTTGTAGAGGGTTGAATCAACTTTTGTTCTAGAATTTCCTTCACCAGAGACGTTTTGCCACTGCCTGTAGGTCCAGAGACTTAACATGTAAATGGATGCTTCATTGTTGAATGTCTGTTTCTTTCACCCAACTGTTAAACTTGTTTGGCCAACCTAACCACTTGACAAATAGTTCTTTCACACCTCCTCGTCTTTTACGTGTTTTCAAGACCTTTTCAATTCTATAAATAGATTCAATATCTTTGGTCACTTTCTGCAGTTCTTCTTCATAGAAATGTCCATCAATATCTTCGTCTAAAAAGTCTTTCACACGATATAAATGTATTCCTTGCTTCTTACAACGATGTGTGACAATGAAGACTTCTTGCGTCCATTTGATGTGATAATCGCGTTGAAACACGTATTTAATGTGGGAAATGCGAACATGATCGCCAATGTTAAATTTATACTTCTTCTTCTTCGGTTTCAATTTCAGTTTGTCGACATACATATACTTCCACACTTTTGATTCGTTGTCTTTACGAATCTCGGCTGGAGCATATTTATTAGGAAGAGAACCATGAGGTCTATGGTTGTAATTGTACACCAAGTCTGGAAGAATGTCTACGTAGCGGTAGGTTTGATTATGCAGAAAATACCGATACATCATTCCCTTCAGAGTACGAATGACTCTTTCAGCAAAGTTGGCTTTGGTTTCATTCTTTGTGGTATAAGCATGAATTCCTTCTTTCTTCAAAAATGCTTTTACCCATCTATTTTTAAATTCTGTTCCTTTATCAGACCTTAGAGTTCGCGGTCTTCGTCGTGTGTCATGAAAAATCTTTTGGAAAGCTTGTATGACGCTGGTATGTGATTTATTAGGTATTGGCTGTACCCAGACATATTTGGAAAACACATCAATGACAATGAGTAAAAAGCGTATGTCATCATTATAGGGAGCTATGTTTCCCATATCAGCCAAATCAATATCCCACATGTCATCAATGCCACGTGTAATCACGCGTTGTCTTTTGAACCTGTATTTGACAGGTTGTAGTAAACTAAAAGCATCTTGATCCTGTAGCCATTTCTTCACTTGTGACTGTGTGACTGCTTGATTATGTTTTCGTAAGATGTGATACAGTTTGTAAGGACCAGCAAATGCTCCAGGCTGTCCAGGTTTGAAGTAAATATTGGTCAAGTAGTCTTTCCACGTCGACATGATGAATGAAAACCACCTTCTCAACAGAACAGCTTTTATTTTATAACTCAACCAACATCACTTAACTAACATGCATTTATAACTTAACTAACAAGTTTTATACAAATCAAGTATGGATACAATGGTATGAATAACTGGAGACCATTGGTCTTCAATGAACACTAACCAATGACTGAGTTCATCCAATGTAATAGCATCTACACCATATTTCTCACAACGTTGATTTGCATTCTCTAACACTTTATCTAAATGCATGTAATATTTAGCTTCATTCCAATATGTATAAACACATGCAGTATGACAAGTATGTTCTTGACACTCTTCATGTTGACAAGCAGGACAGACTAAATGTGCAAACTTTTTTACAGCGGATAACATTTCTTCACAATAAGCTTTTTGCACAATATATTGTCTCAGTGTCATGTCCGCCATTATGCAGTCTTGTGAGTCTTGCAATGCAGCACAAGTCTGTCAGGTTAAGCAAGTTATGCTGCTCCGGCAATGTAGCACAAGTCTGTCAGGTTTAGCAAGCTATGCTGCTCCGGCAATGCAGCATAAGTCTGTCAAGTTCAGCAAGTTTTTTTCCAGTTGTTGTTCACTTAACACACTTCTCCATGTTCACACGTCTGCACATCAAGTCTCACAGAACAGTTCTAACAACTTTCCCATAATATTCTGACCAGGATATCCAGATGACACTTGTTTCACACCAGCTCCCCACCAATGATCATACGTTGCTTCAACTAAAGTTTTGTCTTTACATTCTTTCAACTTGTTGCGAAACAATACACACTGATTCCATTTGACTTGTAAAACATCTTGCATTTTTCTTCTCTTCACTGGTAAGGACATGGTTTTATCCCTTTAGCAATACGTTTCGCTTCATATCCATTTCTGGATGACACAATGGCTGAAGCAATATCTGGACGGTGATGAAAAACTGCTTTCTCATATTGATACAACGCTTCACTTGTCCATGTCCATACTTTTCAAGTCGTGTTGGAAACATGTTTGAAAGAACGTCCTTATGACCACTGAATAGTACAAGATTCTCCATGTTGACTTTGCTTCTTTATTCTGACATGTCGGTTTCTTCCTGTAATAAAATATCTTTTAATATATTTGCTGCCTCTTCTATCATGTTCTTTCTTTGTTTACGTTGAAACCACTCACATAAAACTAAATTTGTTAGTAAGAAAAACATTGTTATCAATTCACTATGTTGTTACAAAGATGATTAAAAGGTTTTTATATAACTTACTTGATAAAGCTGCTCGGTTTCCTCTTCTTCTTTACAACAATCTCTCAAATGATCAACTACGGTGAAATATACTTCAACATCAGTACGAGCAGAATAAAGTGCAGAATCAAATTCAAAGTCAGGATCTTCTTCTATTCCAATTTTATGACATTCTCCAAGAAATCTTGAATGCAGTTCAATCACATCAAGACTATGATGTACAACATCCCAAAAAGCATCCAAATGATAAAGTTGATAGTCTGGAGTGCCACAGCTAGCAAGTTTAGCAATCATCAAGTCAACATAAGCTTTTTTAAAACATGCATCCATCTTGTTTCAGTGTCACTTTTACTTTGCTTCACTGACTTTAAGTACTCCACACTTGCCGCAGAAGTTGTTTGGTTCACACATCTTGCAATTATACTTGTGACAGTGGCAATGATAATCCTCCACATATCCACAAGCACCACAATAGTCGCAGGTAAGTCCAAGTTGATTTTGTACGTTCATGTTCTCCAACTGAACTTCAGCCAGCCTTTTCTTGGATAGCTTTGACACCTTCATCCGACCATCCTTTTGCAGCTTGATAGGAGTTATGACATGACATTCCTAACATGGCGATAGGGCTGAGTTGATGTTGTCCATCTCCTGAAGCAGTGTCTCCCATTCACCATCATTCATGTTGATGTGATGTGTGTATTCTTTCCCTTCAAACCGTGACGTGCGCACAAAACTCACATAGCGCATATCCAAGTATGAAATGATTTCAAGCCACTTCGTTTGCGTTAAGTACAGTTTGAAGCCAATGTCGCGTAAATTTTTCAAGCTCTGGCACACAATCTTCCACAAAGATGGTGAATAAGCACACCATCTCTCTCCACGTGTGATGCGTAGAAATGGCCCATATTCTCCATGCTCCACAGTAATGGTTAAGATAGCACTAATTTTAAAGCTGCTGCTGCTGCTGCGCTGCGCTGCTGCGTTGCTTGTCTTGTTCTACATGACTGCCACAATGTATTGATGATCCACTCCCTCCAACTGTCTGCTGAGAAATGACTCCACTCTGCTGAGTTCACTCCCTTTTATACCCAACTATCTGCTGAGTCAGCTTTCTTTTCAAAGAACTTGCAAACTTTTGAATTCACTTCAACTCGTCCATGGTTGAACCGAACAAGGTCTGATACATTATTTGGAACATCATCATCATAATGTAGAATAATTCTAGTAGCTACAACTAACATGAGGTCAGTTGCCCAAATTGTATTCGCGTTGATAAATGCTAAATCAATGTTGTAAGTTGATAGTAAATGCAGTTCTTCACATTCATGTAGAAACGAGCGGATGAAACGATCTCTTGGAATAGCCTTTCCCACAGCTTCCCAATGCAGATGCAAATTCTTCACTTGCAGCATCCAATCCGATTCAAAAGCAGGAAGCTTTGAAAACACATAGTCAATATAGTTCACTTTGAAGACGTCATCCATAGTCATACATCTGTCAAGAAGTAATGCCGACATTGTGAAGTATTTTCTCGTCACTCTTCCTTTTATAAAACTTTGATGGTATATGGTGTGTAACTTGTTCAAACTTATTCAATACTCGTTCAAAATTGTTGACTCAGCAGAATGTATCACATATATGTTTCACTCATGTTTTTATGCTACTTCCATGTAATCAAAATATGGTGTGTAACTTTTCAAACTTGCTCAAAATTGTTAAAATTGCTGACTCAGCAGAATTTTACTTGTGTATATGGTCGACCAAAAAAAAAAAGAAAAAAAAAAGAAAAATGTTCGGAATCGTCTGAAACGGATAAATATACAAAAATCACAATTTCGGGGGGGTCGGTCGACCCAAAAAATGAAAAATGTTCAGAATCGTCTGAAACGGATAAATATACAAAAATCACAATTTCGGGGGGGGGGGGGGGGGTCGGTCGACCCAAAAAATGAAAAATGTTCAGAATCGTCTGAAACGGATAAATATACAAAAATCACAATTTCGGTGGGGGGGGGGGGGGGGTGGGGGTCGGTCGACCCAAAAAATGAAAAATGTTCAGAATCGTCTGAAACGGATAAATATGCAAAAATCACAATTTCGAGGGGGGGGGGAGGTCATCACTTTTTAGGGTCTGTTGTCGATTGACTTCGGAAATGAAAGCTTGACTTCATTGACTTCGACGATCATCGACTGAAACCCTAGGAAGCCGCCACACAGCATGACCTCATTATGACCTCATTATGACCTCATTATGACCTCATTATGACCTCATTATGACCTCATTATGACCTCATTATGACCTCATTATGACCTCATTATGACCTCATTATGACCTCATTATGACCTCATTATGACCTCATTATGACCTCATTATGACCTCATTATGACCTCATTATGACCTCATTATGACCTCATTGTGACCTCATTATGACCTCATTATGACGTCATGGATGGCCGCGCCTATCCTAACGCTTATCATGACGTCACTTCCGGTCCAGACAGCACTTCCGGTCCAGACAACACTTCCGGTCCAGACAACACTTCCGGTCCAGACAACACTTCCGGTCCAGACGCTATGACGTCACTTCCAGACAGTATGACGTCATCAAGTGGTCCAAAACCAACGTTTCCTACCTACTTTTAATAAGTCTGAGAAGAAATAGAATTGTGGAAAACGCACCAATCCGGAATCTTTGACACCTGTGTAAAATTGAGTGACATAATACTAAAAAAAATGAGGAGTAAGCGAGGGCCAGACCGGGGGTATATACAAAATGACGAACTGTCAACTGACCATCGTCCTAATAGAAAACGGACATCAACTTTAGAAAAAATCTGCTAACTACAATATTAAAAGCAGGTCCATATAACTGTACCATACCACAAAACTACTATCCAAACCGAAAGCTGTGCCTAATTCCTCGAGTGTTTTTCGGCCACCGATAAGCTCCATAAGCAGACCTTCGGTGCGCTTCTGAAATTTCGCGTAGTCACGCTTCGTGCGTTTCTTCGGCCGATGACCGACGGCGCCTCGCAAAATCTTGGTCACGATAATTGCTGCATCTTTGCCGACGGCTACAACTACAGCAAGGAAGATGCTTGTGGCCCACTAGCTGCAGAAATCCGCGATCCGATGTTGTGTTTCGGTGCTCTCCTTGACGCGTGATCTCGGACAAGTTTTATTTTACAGGCGGAAACAAAGGTGTTACCCGGCGCTGAATCGCTGGTGGTGGGTCATCACCCTCATTCTCGGCCAGCGGTTGCACCTGACGAAAGCTACCGGTAACGTATGTTCGATCGAGACGGGCAATGAGGTTATCCGAAGGTGCGCTTTGCCCTCTGTCCAGTGGCAAAAACGCCAAAACTGTCCAATATCCAACAGTAAAGGCGTGCGTTATCGAATTCTCGGTCCAGCGGTACAAATCGCGCACTTTCCGCCACGTGCTCGTCGTGCGTGTGCCCATCTAGACACAGTTTTTGACCAATCCCTTGAGTCGTCAAGACTGCTTTTGTAATTGCAATTCAAATGGCACAGTTCAAATGGCAGTCAGTTTCGGAAATAACACTATGGTCCCACCATGCCTGTTTTTTTATTGTATTGCACATTCCGGAGACACTGAACACTCGGGTACTCCAAACCCTAGGTGACAGGAGAGGGGTTACGAGATTACCTTTGCCACGCAATTGCAGACACTCGATGACTCAGAAGGGACTACAGGAGTGGCTTTGTGATGTGAGAAAACACTTCTTTGTTTTCTCTTGTCTGCTGCAACTCAGGAGAGGAAGTTTTTTGATACCTAAATATTTCTGATAAAAAACTTACGTGTCCTTTTTTATAATAATTTTATCAGTCCGAACGCTATCCGGATTAACCAGGTTTTACTCATTACATCATACTTTGAACTGAATCCGGACAGTACTCAAGGCAACAATTCGCCTACTGACAAAAAGTCTGGCGATAATTCGCCTAGGGACGATTCACCAGAATTAAAAAGTGCCACAATTCGTTTATATATGATAATTATACAACGAGGTGGGGGGGGGGGGGGTTGCAATCTTGTTTTTTTTTTTTTTTTTTTTTGGAAAACCATTGAAATTTGCTCGAATTGTTTTGTAAACCCGCCTCTTTGTTTACTCAATTTTGGCCATAGAAACATCCTCGGTTTCAAAGGTTTTACTAGTTATCATCGTTTCGGGAGTTTATTTTCTGTTGTGTAGCCTCGTACTGGTACTGATCTGAACTGATCTGAACTGACTGCCAATTTTTCCTTTGGATGAGTGAAACATTGGCTTCTGAAAATAGTCGAAATTCAAAGTGTATAAAAATCCAGGTAAATTGTCTTCACAGTTCAGGCCAGTCGCCAGAGACGTATTGTCGTTACACGTAATTTCAGGGTAGCTTTAAATTGGCAGTGCAAGGAGTGTAATTGAATTACTATTTTATATCCAAGACCTGCTCATATTGCGAAGATCTCCATTGTTGTACATCAGTTGTATTCGGTTATTATTGCATTAATTACTTACCTCATTCTTCTATTTTATTCCCGACTTCGGTTGGGTGCAACATCCGTAACCAGAAGGGGCTGGTAGCAAGATAACCCCTCTCCCCCCTGGGGCCAGTCTTCCACTCTCTACCCCCCCCCCCCAGTTCTTTCATGTCTGTCGAGAGCACACAACTGATTTTAAATAGATACCCGTGTCATTTTGATAGAGTGATTGTTTTACGAAGCCACTGTACTCCCCTGGTATCGGGATATTGGAATAAAAAATGGAATGAGGTCATTTGACACGCCTTCGGGTCTCGATTTAGATAAGAAACCTTTGTTGACATTTTTTGTTTTCTCTTGTGATTAAACATGCATGCTAGAAACGGGAATAAACATTATGATGTTGCACAAACGTTGGATAGACGTCGCACCCAAAGTTGCATCACAGACATTGATTAGACGCCGGAAAAAGCTGTGCTGCGGTTCCGACCAAATGCAATAACTAAACAACATTGCTTACCCAACGCCTAGTCAGGGATGTGCCGAAGACGTGTATTCACAAAAATCCCAAGCAAAGTGCAACCGAGGTTAATGTTGCGGTTTGCTCTAATCGACATCGGACCTTACATTGACATTGAATCGACCTTAGAATGTTTACTAGGAAGAATTCGAAGTATTTTATTTCTTTAAAAAGCATAAAATGGTAGTCATGAGCATTATTTTCGGACTGGTCTTTTTGACAGGCTTTTGGTGTATGTGTATACCGGTTTCAGTCTTGATTCATTAAGACAAAAACGGAAAAACAATTATACCTGGAATTCTATGACATTGGTCTTGTCTTTCCAAAAAGGTATCTGTGTTAAGTGTTGGAATAACAATTATTCTGCACTTAAAATTTATTCTGTCTGTGTTTATCATAAATATTATTGAAATAGCGTCACAGAGTGGCTTGCTTCCAAATTTAAATATTGTATTTTTATTTTCAATTTCTGATACTCAGTGCTTGCTGATACCTAGTACCAGTATGTTTTCCGTAGGTTTAATGCTGACACAAACCCACGTGCTCATGCTATGCCTGGTTATTCTTGCTTATGTAGCAGGGGAAAGTCAGTAATGCTTTGTCAGACCTGGAAGTGTTCCATATTATATGATTGAACTGATGCAGTTGTGCACTTATGTTTTAGTGCTATTTCAGGCAAACGGCAAAAAGCCTCTCCCTAACCCCTCACCTCCTTTCTTAAGATCTATAGTAGAACCTGCCTCCGGACATATCCTGTATAATGTGGACAGCCACCTAATTCGGACAAAATGTTTCGGTTACATTAAATGTTCCGTTTTAATATGCAACGAAAACCTTGATAATTCGGACATCTCCACACAATTTTTCAGACCCATTTGTAGGTTTTACATTATGAATACTCCGTGAAATTTAGACAAGTGCTATTTTGCGTGTGCCTCCTAATGGCAATAAGAATATGCCGCAACAAACGTAAGGGCTTCAGCTTCTATTTTATCCTGCAATGCCAGGCCAAGTCACAATCGGGTTAAATGTGTGAATATAATGTTGTTAAAACTGACAACGGAGGCCAAAGGGATTACAAACCAAGAAATAAAGTGACTTATTTTTTTTTTGTTTCATGCAGGATCTTTTGAACATTCAATTCAAATAAACTTAATGGACCATCAGTACGAATTACGAATTGCGTGGCAATTCATATTGACCGAATGACGACAATTCGACTAGTGACAATAAACTTAGCGACAATTCGCCTGGTCAAAATTCGCTCGGCGACAATTCGCCTAAATTGAATAGTGCGACAATTCGCCTCAAGGTCTGTGGTGGAGATTTTTGTTTTGTTAAAATGAAGCTCGCAGATTTTGTGATTGAAAGTTAAGGTTTTCCTGCTAGAGTATAACTATACCCACTTCAAAATTGTTTTCATGTTTTGCAAACCGTCTCTATAAGATTTGCCGACATGGAAGTATCCTCGGATTGAAAACTAATTTTTGCACATACAAACGTTCCTGTGCTATGGCTCAGCAATATCAAAAATATCAGTAAAATTAATATCTTAAATAATAATATAAGCCGCAAGTAGAAGAGTGCACAAACAGGTTTTAAATAGACTTAACTAGTAGAACAGATGCTTAGACTTGATGGGTGAACTACAACTCGAGTCCAACCGAAAGGAATTAATGTTATATTTGTAATACAACAGTATAGAATCAAATAATTAAAATGTAACTTTACTCAATATTTAAAAATGCAATGTTGACATGAGCAATATGACAAATACAGGATATGTGCCTGCAGCAATATAAAATTTAAATATATTATTATATTAGTACAAACCACCACCTTGAGGATAACGACCAAACGCTCTGCTCGGCCCCTCCCCCTCCCCGTTCCACCTTCCCACACACACCATCTGCATGCTCCATGATCAAATTTTATATTACAACAAAATATTGTTGTCCAAAATACAGCAGTCTATGAGAAAGATATTCTGCAAGAGATTCTATGTTACAGTTCTGTAACTAGAAATTAAGTGATAAGAGTCCCGGCTGTCTGGCACAGGTTTGAAATGATACCCTTTTAACCGGTTTCAATTCTGATAGACCTTCCTCTTGGTTGTAAACTGCAAAGTACTGAATGAAAATTACCCCTTTTTAACGAAATGGGCGATCCTTGGGCGGTTCTTGCCTCGAATTTTACCCCTTGCTCTGCGCGCATTTCGGAAAGTTAACACGCATAATAACACACATGATTCCAAGTGCCGACCGTCGGAATATGTTTTACTGACTAAAACTTGAAAAATGCCATAAGAACACAAACCTGGTAAACAAATAAATCTGATTGTTTGAAAATATAGACGCTTTCTTAACGATGTAGGTCAGGAAGTCCATAATTGAAATATTATGCAGCGCCATATCTGAAGTGATTGTTTACATCAAGCAAACTATTACGTATATACGCAAAATCTCCTCGTGACAACAATAAACAACAAACAAAAATCTTTTCTTATCATAAAATGTTTGATCAATATTTGACTCTGAAATGAAAACATAGTAATGTAAACAACCAAGCAAAGGTAAAGAAAATAGTGCACATCCAGTATTACCTGGAATATGTGAATATGAGTCAATCATAAGGTTATTCCTTTATCACTTTATTACTTTACTACGTTACTCTTGTGTAAACAATTCAAGCATGCAAGATTGATCAGGAACACAATAAATATAATGCTTGAAGTGTTGAGTGTGCATCTTGATATTTTTAGCCTGCGCCCGTTTTGCTTGTAATAATTTTATCTTGCACTGCGTCCAACAAGTTAAACAATATGAACGCTCTTTTTGTGTTTCACCCTTTTCCTTCTTTTGTCAAATCCAATGACAAACTGTATGTAATTATAGATTCCTTATGTATTATAATTGCCTAAGATTTTAGTTGTGAGTGAAAATATACTCAATTTATCCGATGCTCTATCTGAACCAAATTGTTATTGTTGAAAACTGAAACATAAAATTATTTTAGACCGCAGAATAAACTTCGATTTATCACAGACATTGTCTGTACTCAAAGCTAGTGTATTCCTGAGGTTATGTATAGTTTTTGTATGTGCCCTGCCAAATGTACAATTACCTTAGGCATAATCGACAGCTGTTCGAAATACAATACCATCATTGCCAGAGAAATAACTTTTAGAACACTGACACCATTGTGTAATTGGGAATCGCTAGAAAACAAGTTAAAATGTCTAGACCTAATGTGTCTACTCATCTAGACAGGTCATGCTAGACAATTCTTTAATCATAAGTAACGCTGTTTACCTCTGCCAAAAAGTTAAACCATGAATCAGCCTCGCATCAATGGGTGGACATAAGTGTCAGTTCTCTGTCATGGCGTGTATATAAATATCAAATGCACAACGTAATGGTCGTATACAGGTTTTGAGTTGATTTGCTGTGTTAGAAAAACACGTTAAAATCTCCTTAGAAAATGAGTAAGCTTTTGATTGCGGTTGTTCTTTTCGGTATGCTTGTTGTTGTTATGGCGGGTATTCGCGGTAACAATGGATACGATGAAAACAACGACGGTCTTGACGACAGGTAATTATCAAATAAAATAATTATTTAATGTTTTTATTTCAAATTTAACAAATTAATTACTCAGTTATTTATTTGATAGACTCATTCATAAGCTTATTACGTGTCTCTATACACACGCACGTTTAATAGCACAGCATACGAATGAATTATCTTGCTAAGAACAATGCACTTTCGGTTTGGTAAAGCGTTTCGAAAAATAAGCACAAATTAATCTGTTTTGATATTTTACCGACCAAGAAGCTGACTATATTACTTTTGTGAGATGTGTTTAGAATGTATTTGTTTGTATAACACTAATTGTTTTTATTTTGAAGTAATTTTTAAGATAGATCATAGGGCTTTCGCTTTGTGTCTTCTTTGTAAAGGAATGGAATGCCTGTACACGAAACGTGTATTTATTATCTTTTCAACTTAGATATTTTGAAAATGTTTAAAAACTTTAAAACGAAAAAGCACAGAAATATGAAAATATTAACAAACAAAACGTCAGCCATAGCTCAGCCAACTGACATCCGATTAATTACACTGGTGACGCTTCAAAACAATACATGTGCATTCAACGAATAAAATAGTAAACATGCCTATTTTTGTTTTTAATACCAATGACGTACTGTACTAGCGACCAGCACTAAGAGCAGTATCTTATACTCTTGGTAGAACTTTTACTTCTAGGCATACTGATCATATTGAATATATTAAAAAAAACGATGTATGCTTTAATCTATCAATTCCCAAGAAGGTGATTCAAAAGTGAGATATTTGTTAAATTTATTCTTATTTCATTGACGCAAAACAGTTTATCTTTCAGAAATATTAGCTAAAAATTCAGAAAGTTTTATTGGACAGATTTGTTTGAAGTATCTGAAGAACTGAATTATTTTAAAAATTCTAATATTGAATTTTATTTGTGCAAAAAGAGATAAAATATAATCAAAAATTAAAACATTAAATATTAAAGCAATGTAATTTGCAAAATCAATTTACCTCCTGTAGAGACCAAGCGTCGCTATAATACACACTTCTAGATTTAACTGTTAAACCATTTCATCCTTACCATAGCTTATAATACGCTTGTCGCTATTAAAATTGATAACTACTTTCAATATTAGAAATTTCGTGCTTGAGTATTATAATGTTATAACGACTTGTGTCAACTGATAAAACATTTAATTGTCCTACCTTTTCACATTTGTTAATGTTTGACTCATTTTTCAAGTCATAAAGTTAATAGTAAATTTGAATTCTCAGATAGGAAGCACTAACCCACCAAGTTGGTGCCTTCAGCATCCATCCAGAGCCGAATTTGAAGTTACAACCCGAAGACTATCCGTGCAGTGCTCTGCCACTTCTGAACTTCTCCTCAGTACATGAAAAATATCTACTTATGTGATATTTTTCTCAAACTTGCAGAGTCGTTATCAACTATTAATACAGACTTTCCAAATATACGAACATAAATCATACTTTCAGCGAATAGTCAGACAGCATTCAGGCTTTCTTGGCAGAGATCCCTTGTCAGTTTTACATGTGCTCAGCGGTCTAACTGATGACACATTCAGTCATTACTTCATTTGATAATTTACGGAAGATAAGTTGTGCATAAAATATTCAGCTTTCGATTAATTTTACTTGGACTTTTGTTGTTGTTGTGGTTGTTGTTGTTGTTGATAGATTTGACCATAACCGTGACGGCAAGCCTGATTACTACGCACCCTACTATAGGACCAACAGCTACTACAGACCAGGCTCCTTCTACTTCAATGGCTAAGACGTTCGGTCGTTAACACTGGTTACATAGTTAGAAAACTTGAAAGCAATTTTTGTTCTTCCTTCACATATTTCAATAACCCATCTATGGCACAACAGCTCATTTAGAATCAATAGTAACAGTTTTACGTTAAATAGGATACGTATTATAGTGTTGATATACTGATGGGATATTGGTGATATTCTGGTAAAATATTAGTGATACACTTGTAATACGCTTATGATATACTGGTGATATACTGATGACGTATCAGTATCAGTGATATACGAAATAATGGCCATATTAACCATGTGATATAACAAGTTTTTTCCTCGAAAGTAGAAACGTTACGTCATTTCTAAAAAAACTGTTTTGAATAAATCGTGAATAAATATCAAATTTCGAAATAGAAATGGCATGTGAATAGCAGTACAAGCTATTAATAAAGTTAATCCATGTTTCGTAAATTTTAACCATATAACTTATAATTAGCTGTTAGACTTTTGAAAGAAACTTTTAATTTATTAAGCTAAAATATGGCTTAATAGTATATATTGCGGTTGTTTTTTTTCAGTGACGAAAAGTACTTGCAACCTTAACGGAACATTAAAGGACTTTTGCAGTGAGGACGTAAAAGGGATTTTAACAGCTTAGATAATAGACATAGAGTGGAGTAATTATAGTGTGAAATGTACAATGCATAAAGTAATTTGTTCTGTTAAAGTTGGCATGCACAAGAGAATGAGGTCTTTCAAACGTCGAATTGATTTTCAATAAAACATGTAAATAAAATTTTCTGTTATTTTTCAAACGAGATCCCACCTCATGCACCATAACTACACGTTTTCTTTCAATTCATTTATTTTCTTAAGAAAAGAAATAATCACCGAGGGTTGATATAAGAATTATACCTTTGTGTTTAATATTGAGAGCTTTAGATAAATCATTCGGTCCTATTATTGTTAAAACGGAGATATAAAATAGCAATATAATAACGTAGAATTAGAATATTCAATATACAGCGTACTCAGGATTCCTTCTGAGCAAAATGATCACTTCAAAACAAAATTTCAGCTCTGGCCAATGTTTCGCCGTGGGCTTCGTGTTTGTGTTATGCCTGCTTTTTACGCATTGACACTGAGTGTAACTTTATGAATTTGAATAAGCACACATATCAATTACACGTTAATGACATGTCACTCTTGTCATTACTATGCAGCTAACCGAGAAGGAAGACGGTCCAGGGCCGCGATATTTGTGCTCTTTGGTGTAACTCTTTAACGTGGCTCTTGATTTTACTTGATATCTTCACGTTTTTTGACAACACATTCATTATATCATTAGACTTGAAACTAGACAGTAAAAAGCCATGCTTCTATACACGCCAAATACACTACCATTTTACAATCCAGGTTTAAGCCGCAGTTAACAAGTCAATTGTATTTTTAGACTACGAATTTTAACTACCCATTAATAATACAACAGTCTGAAACCTTACACTACAAATTGACTTTTTAAGCCAAACTTTTAAAATGTCATTACACACAATTGAATTGATGAAAGAACAGGATAATTAAGATATTTCGTTTAAGAATAATAGCTGGATAACTGCTAACTTGAAAGTTTTATGTATTTGAAAGCTATATATTTTATGCAAAAATTCTGTTGCTGTTTGAAAAAAATGAAATCTAGGTTTTTATGTAGATATAGAATATATCTAACATGTAATTGCAGACTAAGACAAAAACCAATTTACAGTGTCATATCAATGTTGGTCTTGAGAGTGTACTATATGTCATTCGGTGACCTTGGCCAGATATTTTACTACCTATACTACTACTACAGTTTGTTAACGCAGAAGTCGTACCCGTTACCAGTACCTGATTAAATTTCATTAACATGTTTTTCCATAGTGTAACGCTGTTATCCAAGGACAGGAGCTCGCCATTAAAGGTAAAAACCGTAAGCAGCGGCATCGCACATTGTAAAAAGGTTTCAAAATGATGTCGTAAGAACGTTGTCTACTCCTATCATATTGTAATATATCTACAGATTACAGCACAAGTATAGAATTTATAAAAAAAACTGTTTGCTTGCAGTCTGTTGCAATAGTACTGCCGCATCACACCCGTATACCGAATTCTAATCGATTTGTAGCACTACCGTAAAGAACCAGTGACACTGAATAGACATTTTGTAGCTCAGGTATACCGAATTCGAATCGATTTGGAACCATGCCGTATAGAAACCGGCAGTATTAAATCGGCATACTGGTCGTGCACCGTACCTGCTGTGATTTAATTTAAATACTACCCAACAAACATTTTAAGACAGATCCAACGTCATTTTAAGGTTGCGACGTCGAATCAAACCAAACCACAACATTAATTTTGGTTGTGATACAGCATTGAATAGCTGTTGCTTAGAAGAAGTATTTGGTTGAAACTTTCTCCGACGTCTAACCACTGCATTTAGTGTAACAATGAACCAAACAGAAAAATAGATGTTGAGCAGACATAAAAAATCGACATTGTATAGACGTCGCAATAACAGTAAAAACAACATCCTTGAATTGTCGCTCAAAGGAAATATTTGCCATTACAGGTTACCTTGAAAATAGATCCAAACCAGATCAAAATGGATCAATATGAGAATTTCAAGACCGCTCATGTTTTTCCCATATGTTTTTGGAAAATATTCAAGGAAATCAAATTCACACATAGCCTGCAGACCGGAAGACCCAAGGCAGCTTTCTCCTGGATCAAGGGATGACTTCACAATGATTGTCGTTGTCTGCATGGCACTTCTAAACTGATGTTTTCCGGTACTCTATACAACACTGCTTTCCCGACGTCTTTACAGCTTCAGCAGAGATAAGTTGTTTCTACCTCCACTTTCAACCTATCTGCAATGTTGATTAGATGTCGGATAATCGATGTCTATTCAAGGTCAAAGAAACAATCAAAACTCGACGTTGCTACAATGTGTCCTGCGACGTATATTCAATGTTGATCCTTTGGCTTACTGGAAAAAGTAAGTCCTCATTAGCTATAAACTACTCAAATATCCACACTAGCAAATCTACTGGATATCCAACATTTCTCCTGAGGTTGCGAATGCACACTTACAGTGAGTTGAACGGCGACGATCGGAGGATAAAATTATTTTCTCATAATTTGCCACATATCAAGAAGCCGTTTGGGTATTCCGACATTTATTTCTGTAACTTTCTTTATTTCAATTTATTTATGATTTTTTCAAGCCCTTTATATAACAATACCTCACAGTAATGAGAATTCACATTGCTGCCTTTTCCATTGGATAATAAATAAGGGAAACTCCGTACAGTTCTCTACTTCCTACTTTCATTTTGTAAAATTTTAATAATAAATTTCTTATTTCTTCAAAGCAATCAAATCAATTGTATGGATTTGGGCTGCCGCATTCGCAGTTGTAAATAGATTATAAATAACAGGGAACCCCATGTTATGTATAAACAGAAACATACAGAGCCATTGAACCGTCAATTAAAAAAAAATAGTTGGTTGTAATTTCAAGATCTCGGGATAATTCCCTGTTTTAAATCGACCAGTTGATCAGTGTTACTCACTGCAATTGATCGTTCAATTTAATCACCTTTGAACAGGGTGTGAAGAGATAGAAGTCATTTTATATAACAAATTTAACCGTTATTGCACAGATTAAGTAATCTGTACTTGTTAATTTGGAAAAAATTGCCAGTGCCAAGGCTGACCAGGTTTTACTCATGACATCATATATTGAGTTGAATCCGCGATAATAGGCCTAACAACAATTCATCTAGTAACAATACGCAGGGCGACAATTCGCCTGGCGACGATTCGACTGAATTGAAAAGTGCGACAATTCACTTTTATGTATGATTATTATACAACGGAGGCAGGATGCATTATTGTTTCATTGAGAAAAGTCGGAGATTTTTACGGTAAAACTTTGGCCTTTTCCCTTCAATTCTAATTATCTCCATTAAAATTTGCTTGATTTTTTTGTAAAGGCGCCTCTTTTTATACTCATTTGGGGCCACAGAAGCATCCTCGGATCTAAAGGTGTTTCTAGTTCTAGTCGTTTCGAAAGGCAATATTGTCTATAACATCATCGCGTCTTGAAGCATATGACATATTATGGAATATTACTTTGCATAGTGCCTGTACTTCTGGAGGGTATGGGGCAACTTGTGATGATTCTCATATTTAAAATGTTGAGAGCCCACAGTGTGAGTACCCGAGCTTAGTCTGGTAGTATATGTACGTTTTGATGAAATCGTGATTTCTGTTTATCTAAATTAAAACTTTTAATACAATATTTAGTGTCTTTTATTCCATCATCTCTCGATACATACGACAGTTTTAAGTACTATCTGAATGTGAAAATACGCCAACAAAAACGTTTATTAATTATAACTATCATTTATTTGTTAAAACGCTTTTTGGGAGTACTATTAGGGAAACGACAGTACTGGGCCACCCTCCCCTCAAGACATAGTCGGTCAGATCCCCCTAGGACCTATTAAGTCAGACCCCCTCCCCCCCCCGTCACGAAATTTTGTGATTTTTGCATATTTATCCGTTTCCGACGATTCTGAACATTTTTGGTTTTTGAACCCCCCCATTACCCACTTTGTGATTTTTGCATATATTTATCCGTTTTAGACGATTATGAACATTTTTGGTTTTTAACCTCCCCCCCCCCCCCGCAACCAATTTGTGATTTTTAGATATTTATCCGTTTCAGACAATTATAAACATTTTTGGTTTTTTATCTCCCGATCCCCCCTCCCCAGCCCTCCGCGGGAAAAATTTGTGATTTGTGCATAGTTACACGTTTCAGACGATTTTGAACATTTTTGGTTTTTTTACCTCCTTCCGTTGGAAAATTTTGTGATTTTAGCATATTTACACGTCTCAGATAATTCTGAAATTTTTGGGTTTTTTTCACCCCTCCTCTCTAATTCATGAGCAGATACATGATAATTAGTCATAGCAATCATTTTTCATCCCATGATACAATAAGTAAACCTGATTCAGGTTCACGTGTATGTAATATGTAATAAGTAAAAAGGGTTACTTCGCTTGTCTTCTTATTTCTGTAATAGAAATTTACCGACAGTCTGGTTGTTTGGAAACTCTTGTCGCAGATTGCATATAAATCGGGGTTATTTATACATTATAGTTACATAAGATTTTTGTTGCATGCAAAAATATACTTTATTTGATGCTCTATCTGAACCAAATTGGTATTGTTATATATTGAAACACAAAACTGTTTTAGACATGACAATAGACTCAACTTTACCTCTGGCATTGTCTGTACTCGCAGCTAGTGTATTTCCTGAGGTCAGTCATAGTTTTTGTATGGGTTCGGCCAAATGTGCAATTACTTTAGGCATAATATACAGCTAGTTGAAATGCAATACCTATATTGACAGAGACATAGCTTTAAGAAACATTGACACAATTGTGTAATAGGGAATTGCTCTATAACAAATTAAAATGTCTAGACTTGTGTCTGCTGAAGTCAATTCTTTAATCTTAAGTGATGCTGTGTATATCTGCCAAAAATCTATTGTAATATAATGAAGCCATGAATCATGCTTCCATCAGTGGGTGGTCAGAAGTTTCAGCTCTCTGGCATGACGTGTATATAAATATCAAGTGCACAATGTTAAGAATATTATGGTTGTGTAAAGCTTTTGAATTGATTTGCTTCGTCAGAAAAACGCGATTAAAATCTCCTTAGAAAAATGAGTAATCTTTTGATTGCGGTTGTTCTTTCTGACATGCTCGTTGTTGTTATGGCGGGTTTTCACGGTGACAATGGATGCGATGAAAACAATGACGGTCTTGACGGCAAGTAACATCAACTAAAAATAATTAGTTGAAGTTTTTATTTAAAATTGAACAAATTAATTATTCAGTTATTTATTTGATTCATAAGTTTATTACGTGTCTCTATACCCACGTTTAATAGCCCAACGTATTATGAATTATATTGCTAAGAACAATGCAATGTCACAGTTTGGCGAGGCATTTTGAAAAATAAGCACAAATTAATGTGGTCTCTTTCAGTAATTAAGATTTTACTGCCCCAGAAGCTGAAAATAAAACTGTCCTTGAGATGTCTTTATAATGTATTTGTTTGTATACCATCCTTTTTATTTTGCAGTAATTTTTATATTAGGACAGATTATAGGCCTGGCTCTTCCAGTCTTTTTTATAAAGGAGTGGAATGCCAGCGTACAGACCGTGTATTTATTCTTTTTTCTTCCCAAACTTTTTGAAACTGTTTAAAATCCAAAAAGCACAGAAATATGAAAATGTTAATAATCAAAATGCCAGTCATAATTCAGTCACCTGGCAACCACATAATAGCATTGATGAAGCTTTAAAGCAATACATTCATGTTCACCGAATAAAAATTTGAACATGCCTATTTTTGGTATCTATACCAATGACGTACTGTACTGGCGATATTATAACCAACCCTATGAACAGTACGATATTCTCTTTGCATAACTTTTACTTTTAGGCATACTGATCATATTCAATATATTAAAAAATATTGATGTATGTCTTAATCTATTATTTCCCAAAACTGTGCTCCAAATGTGAGATATTTGTCCAATTTATTTTTATTTTAACTGAAGCGAAGCAGGTTTTCTTTCAGAAATATTGGCTAAAAATTCGGAAGCTTTTATAGACAGGTCGCTCTCAAATATCCTAAGAAAACCTAATTTTAATTTAAATTTTACCCATAGCATTTACCCGAAATGTTTTTCATACAGCACAAACTAAATAAAATATTGGATTTTATTTGCACAAAATGAGATAAAATATAAATACCAAATTATAATATTAACATCATAAAATAATGAACAGTTTACATATGCTCAGCATATGTTTTTGTTGTTGCTGTTGTTGTTGTTGTTGTTAGTTTTTACCCAAACCTTGACGGCAAGCCTAATTACTAGGCACCATACTACAGGACCAATAGCTACAACAGGCCAGGCGCCTACGCCTTCGAGGGCTATAAAGGGGCTTAAGGGTCGTTAACATTAATTACACGGTTAGAAACTTGAAAGCATTTTTTCGTTTATTCTTCAATCAATTTAAAAACCCATATATGGCACAGCAGCACATCTAACATCAACATTAAAAGTTAAATAGGGTACATATTATAGTGGTGATATACTAGTGAGTTATTGATGATATTCTTTTGATGTACTGATGATAAACTTGTGATGTACTGGTGATAGTTAATGTTTCGTAAATTTTAACCATATAGCTTATAATTAGCTTTTAGACTTTTAATGAAAAATATAGATCGGGGTAAATTATAGTGTGAAATGGATAATGTGTAAAGCGATTTGTTTTGTTAAAGTTACCATGCACAAAAAGAATGAGGTCTTGGTTTGATTTTCAATAAAACATGTAAAAATATCATCCTTAACTTTTATTTTTAAAACTGGATGCCACCATACACCATACCTACATATGCATTCTTTCTAGTCGTATATTTTCTGAAGAAAAGAAATTGCCACGGAGGGTTGATTTGACTGAAGACTTATACCACATTCCTTGTACTTAATATTAATAATTTTATATAAATCATTTCTTCCTGTTATTGGGCAAAGGAAGATATAAAATAACTATTTTACTGAACAGAGAAGACAATGAACATAATATATATAAAAGGCAGAAAACCAATGTGTGCAATTTCACACGATGACATAATGGCCTAGAATTAGAAGGTTGAATATGTAACGTGCTCAGGTTCGTCCTGAGCAAAATGACTATTTCAAAACAAAATTTCCAGCAATGTTTCAACATCGGCTTTGTGTTTATAGCATGCCTGCTTTTTACAAAATAACACTGAGTGTAACTATGATTTTGAATAAGCACATATGTCAATTACACTTTAATGACATATCACACTTGTCATTTCTATGCTCTCTATGGCGTAGCCCTTGTCATTCATGCCAGTCATATCAGTCATGGCTAAATATGAACTTAACGTGACCCTTAATATGGCTTGGTAACGTTTATGGCGACCCAAGAGCCATCAGTATATCATTAGACTTGAAACTACATAGCAGCGAGACATCCTTCTACAGACGCTAAAGACAGTGCTATTACTGACCAGGTTTAACTTTCATTTAACAACTCAATTACATTTTTAAAACATGAATTTTAATTACTCATCAATAATACAAGAGTCTTAGACCTTACAATATAAATTGATTTTTAAGCCAAACGTTTAAAACGTTATTACAGACTATATAGAATGTAGTAAAAGAACAGGATAATAAACATATTCAGTATAATAACGAAAGCTGGGTAACTGATTGCTTGAAATCGAAGGTTTTATATATATTTGAAATACATAAAAGCAAGATGTTTCTGATGTAGATGTGTGACCTATCTAAAATATAAATAAAAACTAATATAAAGACAATTTACAATGTTGAATCATTGACAGTTAGAAAGTTTCCGGTTGGCAATTGTCGATTGGAAAAATTTCAAATGGACAGGTTTTGATACCAAAAGTTTGCAATTTCTATGATTCCCAGTTTTCATTTGCCACAATTAATCATTCAGTTTAATTAAGCATAAAACATTTTGTGATGGGATTAAATTATATCATAGAATATTGTAAAACTAAGGGATCATGGCTCTTTACCCTCTGCACAATGACGGGTAGAACATTTGGGAAACACTATTTGTGAGTGTTGGGGGTAGGCTGAGAAGGCGACAAAGGGTAGATTGCCCGCAAAATTTCTCCCCGCCTGGAAATTCTAAAACTTATCTTCTCATTAACGTTGGCTTAAAGCAACAGAAACTGTTAGGTACATGCCTTGAAGTAAGGTGTGTGTAAAGCGGTATCCCGACAATTCTAGTGACAGTTGGTCTATCGTATTTGATCTAGAGACGATTGATCTAAATTTACAGGGTATGATGAATGATCTAATTTTTTCCCTTTTATTTTTTGTCGAAAATTGACTGGCACAAATTCTCACTTTAATTTTCTTTCAAACCAGACCAAAAGTAGTTGGTTCTTTTAAAACGCTTTAACTTAAGATTTTAAGAGCCCTGTTTTTTATGTTTTCAAAGCAGAACACTTGAAATTTCAAATTTCAAAGAATTTTAAAGTCCTTTAAGGGTTAACTTCTCTGAAGTTCATTCAAGACCAATCTAAACATAGGTAGTTCACAGCATTTATTGCTCTGCACGAAGCATATTCCCCAAAGTACCTGTTACTGCTAAGGGCTACTTACCAGTGCGAGTTAAGAAGGTAATACCTGGGCCTATCTGCTATTTCGGCGCTATTTCGGCGCAGATTCCTCTACGCTGAACAGGTTCACAAATCTTATCGCCTTGCAAAATTGTAAATCCCCTTAGCTTATTTTAATGCCAAGGACTGTATTAACTGTCACAGTAGCTGGGTAATTAATCCTTGGGCTTACACAAAAATGGTGCTTATCTTAAAAGTTTATCTATTTTCTTGCCAGCCTGTATTACGTGATTTATCTGATGCTCTGTACATATTCCAAATTCTGAGCTCCTTCTAAAAACGCGGTGTCTATACCAGCTGGAACCCGGACAAATCACCACCGGACTGCCCACCGGCTACTACAAAATTTTGGAGACAATATTTTTCTTTTTTAAATACATATATTTTGCTGTTACAGATCTGAGGGGTTGTCTTAAAGTGTTAGATTTTGAACACAATAGAATAGCATACTGAGGGTACAAAAACTTGTAAAATTAAACGTGTACTGGGTTTGGTGTTCAAACAACCGTTACTGCATGACATTTTGGGGGCTGCACCGGAGTCCTTATCATTCCTAAAAAAACGCAAGCCATAAAACTCGATTAGGGGTTTGCGTTGCAGTCATTGAGGCCCGTACACTGACTAATGATATTTATGCCGCTATTAACAAGAGGCAAAAGGATGTTACTTTTTAAACCCATGGATTAAGAAATGTCAACTTGACTTCGCCTCGTTTGACACCTGGCCACTTCTCCAGTTATCCCACACCGGTTCTTTGGGTTATTAGTGAGACTTGTTCATTCCACTCACACCCGCACCCTCCCATATCCCACACCTCAAGGTCTCGTTCCCATCATATTTTAACCCACTTCAATATCATAGAGCAACTCATTAGTCAAATGGAATATGGGCAGACGGGAGATGAATTGAGTATGCAGTCGCTGTCATTGGAATTGTCGGAGTATAGTTGGGATATGCGGCGAAGCAGTCACCCTACTCAGTCTTGCCGTGGCACCGTGATCATTCTTTTTCTTTCCGTGCTCCTTCACGGTTTATTTCAGACACGTTTTATCTGAATTTAGTAAATCCTGCCTTCGTAAAAACCTGTAGAATGTAGACAAGTCCCTTATTCGGGCAAATTATTTCAGTCACTTTTAATTTCCCATTGCTTTCTATACATTAAAACCTAGATAATTAGGACACCTGTATTTTTTACACCAGACACAATTTTGCAGACCCAATTGTACGTTTTACTGTGTAATCCCGTTTTACTGTATGAAGAGCCTGTGTAATTCTGACAAGAAATGACGCGATCTTACATTGACATTTTTGTTTTCCCCAGACAATGTCAATAAGAATGTGGGCGACGGGAGGGGGGGGGGTGCGGGGTGTGTAGCAAATAAACAAAGTTTGCTTTTGTTCTATTTCATACGGAGCCATTGAACTTTCACTTACAAAATTTAGCGTACTTTTCCAGATACTGGGATTATTTCCTGTTTTCAATTAAACTTGCCATGCTTTACTCACTACAGTTGATCATTTAATTCAATAAATTTAATAAGTAGGTAGGAAACGTTGGTTTTGGACCACTTGATGACGTCATACTGTCTGGAAGTGACGTCATAGCGTCTGGACCGGAAGTGTTGTCTGGACCGGAAGTGTTGTCTGGACCGGAAGTGTTGTCTGGACCGGAAGTGCTGTCTGGACCGGAAGTGACGTCATGATAAGCGTTAGGATAGGCGCGGCCATCCATGAGGTCATAATGAGGTCATAATGAGGTCATAATGAGGTCATAATAAGGTCATAATGAGGTCATAATGAGGTCATGCTGTGTGGCGGCTTCCTAGGGTTTCAGTCGATGATCGTCGAAGTCAATGAAGTCAAGCTTTCATTTCCGAAGTCAATCGACAACAGACCCTAAAAAGTGATGACCTCCCCCCCCCTAGGCGGCAGTCGGGACTGACCCCCCCCCCCCTAGGCGGCAGTCGGGACTGACCCCCCCCCCTTAGGACATACTATGGACCGACCCCCCCCCCCCCTAGGCGGCAGTCGGGACTGACCCCCCCCCCTCAGGACATACTATGGACCGACCCCCCCCCCCCCCTAGGCGAGCAACATTCCGTCAAGTCAGCTTCAGTTCCATCAGAGGGGTATATAAGGGATGAGCATACAGCAGTGACAGTCATTTCGGTAAGTGGAGCAAGAGTTACACACTACAATTGAATCACATCAGATCCAGGGATGGCATCCAGTGACAACTATTTCGGTAAGTGTTTATTGAAACTTTATAAATAAAAAGTGAACTTTAGTTATTTGCAAACAAACTTTGTAAACAAACTTTGTAAACAAACTTTAGTTATTTGCATAATTGAAACTTTGTAAACAAACTTTGTAAACAAACTGTGTAAACAAACTTTAGTTATTTGCATAATTGAAACTTTGTAAACAAACTTTGTAAACAAGCTGTGTAAACAAACTTTATAAATAAAATTTGTAAACAAACTTTGTAAACAAACTTTATAAACAAAATTTGTAAACAAACTTTGTAAACAAACTTTGTAAACAAACTTTATAAACAAAATTTGTAAACAAACTTTATAAACAAAATTTGTAAGCAAACTTTGTAAACAAACTTGACTTATTTACATAATTGAAAATTTGTAAACAAACTTTGTAAACAAACTTTGTAAACAAACTTTGTAAACAAACTTTGGTTATTTGCTTAATTGAAACTTTGTAAAACAATACCTTTCGTTATACTTGGTCGATTTATATGAAAATTTCACTGTTTGATTCAGTTTTATGTAAACTTTTGTTATAAAGTAGTCATAGGCTATTTGCGCAGCTGGCTGTATGCATTTTTACCGCCATTTTAACTTAAAATTGTGATAACTTTCGTTATAGTTGACTGAAAATTTCACCATTACAGTGCTTCTTCGCGGATGAATACCATTTGGCAGACCATTTAACTTCACCGCTAGATGTCTCTGCTGTGCAGCAGTACAACTTCACAACTGTAAGTGAGACATTCATGTACACAAGTAAAATTCTGCTGAGTCAGCATTTTTGAACAATTTTTGAACAAGTTACACACCATATTTTGATTACATGGAAGTAGAATAAAAGCATGAGTGAAACATGTCAACTAGTCAACTAGTGATACATTCTGCTGAGTTAACACACCATTGAAGTGGTATAAAAGGAAGAGTGAAACGTATATTTTACTTCATTTCAGTTCTAACAGTTGAAGAAACAACAACGATGGCAACAGTCTACTGTCATGATTGTGATGTGACATTTCCATCTCTGGAAGTGTTCGTGACACATACATGCAAACCAGCTAGGTTGAAACGTGCTCGTGAAGAGCTTGTTGAGCAGATTGAAGCCAAGAGACGAAAGACCGTACAAGATGGTGTTGAAAGACCTGATCCAGTCCTCTGCTTTAAATGCGCCAAGATATTTTCATCTTTGGATGCATTTGAGACACATGCATGTGCTGAGATGGAAAATGTGTCTCATGAAGAACAAAGAAAGAAAGAGACAGGACAAGTAGGCAGAGGCAGAAGAGTGAGTCTTGGTGAAAACGCACAGGAAAGGCGGTTTGAGCCTGAAGATGGATCGGATTTGCTACTTGAAATGCGACAACAAGAGAACCGGATTAAGAGACATTTGCTAGAGACGTTAAACCGTGGTATGAAATGGTACATTGTGGTACATGCACGCTTCAAGAAAATGACACCAAATGTTGAAGGCGTGATGGTAGAACACGTGGATAATGCCTTCATCAGCAGTCCGACATATGCAGCATACAATCCAGCGGATATTGAGCAGGACTTGCCAGAAGCCTATAAAGAATTGTTTACCAGGTTTGATGAACATGAGCGGCAAGGTTCTGGCTGGGTGTTGGATAACATATTATTCATTGAAGTGCATACAGCTACGTCAGCGCCTCTGGAAGCAAGCAGTTTTATCCCACTACCGAAGAAAGTGAAGAATACATTAGGTGTGTTAAACATTCAGAATAAAGACAACAAGTGCTTCTTATGGTCTGTATTGGCTCACCTTCACCCCCATGAGAACAACTCACATCGCGTGAGTCATTACACACCATTTGAGAACGAATTGAAGGTGGAAGGCATAACATTTCCAACACCGATTACAGACATTCCAAAATTTGAAAAGGAGAATGATGTGTCCATCAACGTGTTTGGATATGAACATGATGTCGTTGTTCCCATACAACTCAGTCGAAACACCAGCGCGAGAGAAATCAACTTGCTTTTGATTAGCAATGACAAGACAAGACATTACTGCCTCATCAAGAATTTCAGCAGACTGATGGCTTATCGAACAAAGCGTCAGAATGCAATATTTTATTGTTTCAACTGTCTTCATGGGTTTATGCGACAAGATCTGTTAGACAAGCATCGTGAAGTGTGTGGCAAGCATGGCGCACAACGTTTATCATTCCCCAAGGAACCCTTCATCAAGTTCAAGAATGTAGCCAAACAACAGCGAGCGCCGTTTGTCATTTATGCAGACTTTGAATGTTTCACGAAAAAGCATGAAGGAGACAAGTATCAACATCATCGTCCAAACAGCTTTGCCTATGTGGTTGTCAGCCAGTATGATACACGTGCACCAGTCGTATATCGAGGAGATAATGCTGTGAAAGTCTTTTTAGACCATATGGTGAATGAGCGTGATCGTATTGTGCATGGTTTACAACAGTCAAAGAAAATGGTCATGACTCATGAAGATGAAGAGCATTACAAGAACGCCACAGATTGTTACATTTGTCATGAGCCTCTAGGAGCAGATCATGTGAGAGATCATGACCATATCAATGGCAAATGCCGTGGAGCTGCACATAGTCAATGCAATTTACAATTTCGACTTAGAAAAGATCAGCAGGGAGATAAAGATTCTTTCATCATTCCTGTCTTTTTCCACAATTTACGAGGCTATGACAGCCATTTGATCATGGAAGAAATTGGAAAGTTCAAAAATGAGACGATTACAGTCATTCCCAACACCGTTGAGAAATATATTGCATTCACCATGAGCAATCTGAAATTTACAGACAGCTTTCAGTTCATGAGTACTTCTCTACAGAAGCTGGTATCCAACCTGGCAGCAGAAGGGAAAGACAACTTTTATAACATGACGTCACACATTCACGATAGTGACCAACAAGATTTACTGTTGAGAAAGGGAGTGTACCCCTACGATTACGTGGACGAGCCATCCAAGTTTGCTGAAACACAACTGCCGTCCAAAGACAAGTTTTACAGTCTACTCAGTGAAGAAGACATTAGCGATGAGGATTATGCGCATGCGCAGAAGGTGTGGGAGACATTCCACTGTACAACATTTGGTGAATACCATGACCTGTACCTGAAATCAGATGTGTTGCTGCTGGCTGACGTGTTTGAAAACTTTCGTCACGTATGTCTCAACACGTATGAATTGGATCCAGCTCACTACTATACAGCGCCAGGACTGTCGTGGGATGCCATGTTGAAAGCGACAAAGGTGAAATTGGAATTGATTAACGACATTGACATGTACCAAATGGTTGAACAAGGTCTACGGGGAGGAATATCTGTCATCACACACAAGTATGCGAAAGCAAATAACCCCTACGTAGCAGATTACGATCCCACGAAACCAACCAACTACTTGACGTACCTGGATGCAAACAACTTGTATGGCTGGGCCATGTCGCAAAGCATGCCGTAAAGTGGATTTATGTGGGTGAGCGAGCCAGAATCCATTGACTTTATGGATGTGGATGAAGATGATGAGATTGGATACATTTTAGAAGTGGATTTGGAATACCCATATTCAATCCATGATCATCATAATCACTATCCAGTGGCTCCAGAACGGAAATGTGTGAAAGTGGGAGAATTGTCAGAGCATAGTCAGAAGCTGCGGAAAGATCTAAACATGAAAGGTAAGCCTAGTGAAAAGCTCATTCCCAACTTGTGCGACAAGAAGAAATATGTACTTCATTATAGAAATTTACAGCAATATGTCTCACTGGGATTGAAAGTCACGAAGGTGCACCGTGCCATCATGTTTGCACAGAGCAAATGGTTGGCAAAATACATCTCCTTAAACACGGAAAAGAGAAAGTTGGCCAAGAACTCGTTTGAGAAAGACTTTTTCAAATTGATGAACAACTCTGTGTTTGGCAAAACCATGGAAAATGTGAGAAAACGCATGAATGTGGAACTCGTTCACAAGGAAAAGCGGTTCAAGAAACTTGTGGCCAAACCTTCCTTCCACAAATTTAGAATTTTCAACGAAGATTTGACCGCGGTACATTTGCGCAAAGTGGATCTGCTTCTGGATAAACCCATTCAAGTTGGTTTCACCATTCTCGACCTCAGCAAGGTGCTTATGTTCCACTTTCATTACAACTACATCATGACCAAGTATCCCGACGCCAAGCTGTTGTTCAGCGACACCGACAGTCTATGTTATGACATAGAAACGGAAGATATCTACAAAGACATGCAGGAAGATGCTGACTTGTTCGACACAAGTGACTATCCGCCAGATCATTTCCTGCATTCCAACGTGAACAAGAAAGTGCTTGGGAAAATGAAAGATGAGACGGCAGGCATTCCCATTGAAGAGTTTGTTGGACTTCGGCCGAAAATGTATAGTATGATGTATGGTGGGAAAGAAAAACGTACGGCCAAAGGCATCACTCGCGCGTGTCAAAGACGTATGAAACATCACCAGTATAGAGACAGTTTGTTCAACCAAACGCAAACGATAACCACAGGGCACATCATTCGAAGTCATGACCACCAGATCTTCTCGGAGAAGTTGAGGAAAGTGGCTCTCTCTCCTTTTGATGACAAGCGATATGTGATGAGTGATGGCTATTCCACTTTGGCGCATGGGCATTACAGTATATAAGGGGGAGACACTTCAACTTTAGAGTCAGTTGAGGTGTGAACACTGAAGCGTCAACATGAATCGGAAAAGATCTGCAACAACGCATATGGATACTCTTGCTGATACAGTGAAAGACATGAATGTGAAACATCCTGATACTACCATCAAGAAATTAAAAGTGGAGACGGCGACGGCGACGGCACCAACACCACAGTCGTGGGATGGAATGATTTCTCTAGGCAATGGAAAGTATATCAAGATTATGAAACAAAGTAATGAAGGTGTGATAAACATTCGCAAATACCTCAGAGATGAGGGGATTGGAAAAAACCGTCCAACGAAAAAGGGAATTTTGCTGACAATACCTGAATGGAAAATGCTGAAGAAGCAGGTGAAAGAAGTGGATAAAAGGCTTCGTAGACAAGAAGGTGGCTCATAACAAGGTAACAATCATGAATGCACTCATGCTGAACGGTGGTGTTTACCTTACTGTCAATGAGAGGAATGAAGTGATACTGGATTCTAAGACAAGTTATCATCGGTTTAAACCTGAAGTGTGGAAAGACTTTAAAAACATACCACTTGAACCTGGGTTTAAACGTAGACTTGAAAATAAAGTGGAAGTGACGGTAGCTGAATATGATTCTAACATACGTGTAGAAATCTGTAGAAATCTTTCACAGGATTATCCAAAGGATTATAAGGGAGTTGTGCCAGATACACCATATACAGATTTGATCCTCTTTGATATCAAGAACTGGCGCGCAGTCTTACGATTCCTAGAAGCGATACAACATCCACTCTTCACCATCTTGCGAGCATAAAAACGTCTTTGCAGACAAGGAGACAGCTCATAGTTCATCTGACTGTTGAACGAGATGGAAGACTTTTTATCGGAATATAAACCCATAACATATGGATTCTCATACATGAGAAACTTATGTGATGACATTGTGCTACGACATTTTGGAAAGTTTATCATACTATCGCTTGACGAACAATCTGTGTTGAAGGATCATCTAGACAAGTTGAGAATACCCGGCTTTCTGCTTCACCTTTCAAATGATATAGAAGCGCGCTGTTGCAAGCATTGCATTGGGAAGAGTCTTATGCTTGAATTCAAAGAGGAAGGAATACAACTTATGCGGGGTACCAAATTCATTGAGCTGACACAGCCTATGCGGCTGATGCGGCTGATAGACTTGGAAGAAGGATATGAACTGAAACTGTCTGAACATGTTACTGTGAAAGTGATAAAGTTTTGTGATGTGTGTTATATCAGCTTTCATAACATTTACAAATACGGGTATAATGTCTATGATACCTATATCAATTTAGATTCTAATGAATGGTATTCATTGATGAATGTATTGAAAAATGAATGTGATTGTAAATAAAAGTTTGTAAATAGTGTAAATAGACTTTGTAGTTAAGAGTTTGTAAATAGTGTAAATAGACTTTGTAAACTTTGTAAATAGAATTTGTAAATAAAAGTTTGTAAATAAAAGTTTGTAAATAGTGTAAATAGAATTTGTAGTTAAGAATTTGTAAATAGTGTAAATAGACTTTGTAAATAAAAGTTTGTAAATAGTGTAAACAGACTTTGTAAATAGTGTTTGTAGTTAAGAATTTGTAAATAAAACACAATAAACAAGACTGTTTGAAAACTTGGTTTGTTTTATTTAACAACAACAACAACTTAACTAATATAACAACAACTTAACTAATATAACAACAACTTAACTACAACTTAACTAATATAACAACAACAACATTAATAAAACAGTGGTTTATAATGTCTATATACAAAATCCTTTACAATAAAATCAACATCCTTTCTTTTTAATATATTCACAATATCAAACATACTCTGACCTCGAGCTCTATGTAATATATAATATGCACAATAAAAACCACATGACGATGATATTGGCGTTTGTAATGAGATAGAATTATACATATAGTCATTTCTTAAAAACATATCTAAACGATCATCGAGAGGGAACAGTCCATAAGAGTCAAAATATTCCACAGGGTCTTTATCATAATACACTGCCACCCAATGTTCTCCTCGTTCATCTTGATCGTCTGTGTTGATGACATAGGCGCCGCGTTGTAAAGATGGTAACTGGTCCATGGCAAACACGCCTTGAAATAAGTCTTTGGTCATGACATCATGACTCAATATGGCATCAATCTGCTTCGTGTTCATGACTGGTAGTCGAATTGAATGCTGCGATTTGCACTGATCTCAATAATGTTGTCAAATTCAGCATAGACAATGACATTGATGGTAGGTTGCAAAGCCGTAGCAAAGTTCATTTCTAGCCGCAAATTCCCATGCTTGATCAGGGGGAAATGATCATCCCCATCATAATCCGGTGTTAAGTCAAACGAAAATAAAGCATAACCTCTAGGCCAATCTTCCCGTTTTATAATGGAACTTTTCTCACCATTCAACGGATCAAACGATTTGTAAAGCGTTTCAAAAGCGTCCAGGTATTTGTTCTGTGTAATGTCAAGCTTGAGAGGTTTGGATAGAACTGGTTCACCATCCGTATACAGTTGCATATAGTCCAGATCAAAATGTTTGAAATCATATGGATTCCTAAATACTGATCCACCAAAAGCTTCATTATGAACCAGACCAATGACAATACGATTTGGTAATTGACCCAAAAAGATGTTATCTTTCACAAAAGACTGAAATCCTGCTGGAATAGCTAAGACTTTACATTCTTTTCTAGTGATGATGATCTTGGCAGGACTTTTCATCAATGCATCTGTATGTCCTAACTGAATACCTGGACTCACCCTCACTTTGCGAATGGTTAAAAATGCCTCTTTCACTTCTACCTTATAGGCATTATCTGCAGCCATCAATACATAGTCATCTTTTTGTCTATGGAAACGCAATTTCAAACTGATACCATTCGAAAGATAACGATCCTGCTCAAACAAATCTATCCTTAAACCACCTGCGAGCATAACATCACGGCTAAGACGAGTATGCAAATAACGATGATGTAAGCCATTGTTTCCTTGCTCAGCCAAGTCACCGCCGTCAGCATTGACATGAAACCCGGATACATATCGTTCATGATTAGGTCTTTTCACCCCATGACTATTCATTGACCCAGCAGTATCCTTGTACATGAGACGCATAGAGCGCTCAGAATGTAGACTTTCTTCCGAATCATGGATGAGATGAGAGATAATGCTGGTATAACCATGAGTATTGTTGCTATGCGAAACCAAACGATCATTCAGAAACAATTCAATATTAGACCATAACCCATTAAACACATCATTGATGCAAGAGACATTATCATCTGCGCCACAAGCTGTTCCATCGGCCTTTAGAATGCGACATACAATATGAAGTTTGCTGTTCTTTAAATCCATATATTTTTCTGTACTCGCAGGAATGTAGAATTCTATTGGAGCGCCTTCTCTAATGCTTGTAAGTGGTTGATAGTCAACATTATAACTTTTCTCTACAGCAGTTTGCGTTGGTGGTACGTGAAACCATTCCAATGGAGAAAGACTACATTCACACGAATGATTATGAATGAGAGACATGATTCAAAAGATATCTTTGCGATATTTTGATGTTATCCGTCTGGCTGTTTTTCGTCTTCTGGCACGTTTCGTCGGTTGCACACGCTTTTGTTCTCCAAACACACGTTCTGCTACTCGGCCCATCACATCTTTCGCGACATTCTTTGCAGCCTTCTTAAGATGTGGCGCAACGATCTTAGCCCCAGCCTTAAGTAGTGGAATAGCTTTGCGAGCCAATGATCCCAGTATTGAACCAATACCATCGCCATATTGGATTCGCGCTCCTTTGAATCCTGGTAATTCCCCGCCCACTTGACGAAGAAAATGGTTGCGATATGCAGACGGATCGTGTGTATAAGCTTTCATATTGCTTTTGGTCGAAAATGAAGTTTACAGATCACCTTTCCAGTTTGAAATGGAACATTATGGCCTGTGTCGTCCTTAATATTCATTTCTATCATGTCAAATTTGGATGTGTTTACAGGAACATAATGCGGTTCGCCATACGTTTTCATGATAATATCTCCATCAAGGCCTTGTATGCCAACAGAACGTAGTAACGGAACATAATAATCACCAACAACTTGTGGTTCACAAATGCTACAATACACATACAGTGTATAAAACCCCTGTTTCACATCCGCTTTATGGTCAGCTGTACATGTTTCAGTATACCAGTGATCTGGGATAAATCCTAAAATCTCAGCTAATCCAGTGGAAAAGGACACTTCATAACCATAATCGAGAAATAGAAACACACGTCGTCTAATCTTATCATACTTTATTCGAATAGCTTCTGTAAGTTTCAGAGCATTAGTCGCTTCTTCATTGACTGCCTCACATAGTTCTTGTATGGTTCTATAGTACCCATAAGGAATATCGAGAGTGCTAAGAATAGGATCATCGAATAGTTCTTGTCGATACTGAATAGAGTAGTCCATGCCATGTCTCATCGTTGTCCATGTATGTGGATATTGAATTTCAGCTAAAGCCACTTCATATTTTCCTTTCAGATAAATGGTTCGAGGCATACGAATTTGATAATTCGAAGCCTTGTTGTTGGGATAATAGGTCATACTCGCATTGCTAGGCAAAGTGATGTAAAAGCTTGTCGACTCCATGATGGGAACTAAATGGTATAGGTGCGTTGACGTTGTCTATATACTTCACGATAGCGCGCGCCATTCGACCAAGTGTGCAAATGGTCTTTCACATCATGATGATGATCTACATGATCTATGACTTCTCCTTCACAACAAGCACTTGTACATCTTATTTTTACAGGAATAGTTGGTTTATCTTCTTGGCAACAACATAGCTCTTTCAGCCATGTTAAAAATTTTCCAATCCTTCAGGAAACTGTCTTTGTTGACGTTGTTTCATTTCTGTTGTAATGTCGTCACGAGTGGTCTTTTTACCAAACATTGTTTTTGGAATATTAGCATCAACATTTTCCTGGATAAATGGATGCCAACCATGTGGTGGTATGGCTCGTTCTTTTCTTCTTGTCGCCACCAATGCTTCTTTCATCAAATCAACCATGTTGGAATTTGCTATAATATCACCCGTTTTCAACACAAGTTCATTCTTGTCTGTCCATTTAACACCATATTTCTTCAGTTCTGCTAAAGGTTGTAGTACTTTTCCATGATAGATAGGTTGAAAATGACTTAACACTAGCTTTTCTGGCTTTTCAGGTGGTGATGATGAGGGTTTTTGCTGCCTAGACTGACTTGTTCGTAAATGACGGCCAAGAAGTTGAGACATTTCTATAGCCTTTTCACGTGTTCGTTTCCCACGTAAAAGTTTATTCACTTTCGTTTTGATTTCACCATCTTTTCCCTTCTTTTCTAGCAACATTTTATATTCATATTCAGGAATAAGAACCATTTTCATCGTATGTTTCATTTTAGCAGTAGTTTGGCTAACAAGGGTAATGCCAATCTAGCAATAGCTCCAATGAATCCTCCTTTCTGATTAATCAACTTCTTTTTTCGTCGAAGGGATATCTTCTTATCTGCTAGAGTACGTAGCGTATGACGTTCACGTTTAAATTCCTTAAACCGTTTTGAGCTTAAGGGTAAATGTCCTTGCAATATATTCAAACAAATTTCAAACAAGCTTGTTAATTCCTCCTTTGTAGCTTGCTGTAGCAAGGATTTACGTCGTTTAGGCCCACTGCGTGCAAGCAAATGAAGAAACGGCTGGTTCGCTCGAATACGTTTAGACATCTTGACTGCGAATGGTCAAATGAGTTGGTTCTTGTTCATACACTGTTTTATTAATATATACATAATGTGTATCTTTTGGTAAAATGCCTGTACGAATACGTAGTTGATCATTTGTCTTTGGTTTTAAATCAATGAATAAATAACCATGAGGTTTGCTTGTAGCATCTTGATAGGCTTCTATGAGAAATTGAGATCTTCCAGGATACATTTGCCGCGCCAATGTACTAATTTGTTGACTGTCTCTCGGATTTTTAAACAGAATGATATAATGTGTATTCAAACTAATATTTCGCATCTCTTTCCCATGATGGAATAAATTATGCACAATAAAGATAATGCTTAGATTTTGATGACTGCTGCCAACACTAAAGAGACGTGTCATACACTCATCACTATGACATTTCGTCATTAAGTCATCAATGATAAGTAAGTTTGGTTTCTTCGGGTTAAAACGCTCTTCAATGTCATCTGGAATGCCTTGGTAAAATTCCACACCTTTCATTTCCTTGTACAAAGGCTGATCTGCTGCATAGAGCCATAAAATGCTTTTTGTAGAGGGTTGAATCAACTTTTGTTCTAGAATTTCCTTCACCAGAGACGTTTTGCCACTGCCTGTAGGTCCAGAGACTTAACATGTAAATGGATGCTTCATTGTTGAATGTCTGTTTCTTTCACCCAACTGTTAAACTTGTTTGGCCAACCTAACCACTTGACAAATAGTTCTTTCACACCTCCTCGTCTTTTACGTGTTTTCAAGACCTTTTCAATTCTATAAATAGATTCAATATCTTTGGTCACTTTCTGCAGTTCTTCTTCATAGAAATGTCCATCAATATCTTCGTCTAAAAAGTCTTTCACACGATATAAATGTATTCCTTGCTTCTTACAACGATGTGTGACAATGAAGACTTCTTGCGTCCATTTGATGTGATAATCGCGTTGAAACACGTATTTAATGTGGGAAATGCGAACATGATCGCCAATGTTAAATTTATACTTCTTCTTCTTCGGTTTCAATTTCAGTTTGTCGACATACATATACTTCCACACTTTTGATTCGTTGTCTTTACGAATCTCGGCTGGAGCATATTTATTAGGAAGAGAACCATGAGGTCTATGGTTGTAATTGTACACCAAGTCTGGAAGAATGTCTACGTAGCGGTAGGTTTGATTATGCAGAAAATACCGATACATCATTCCCTTCAGACTACGAATGACTCTTTCAGCAAAGTTGGCTTTGGTTTCATTCTTTGTGGTATAAGCATGAGTTCCTTTTTCTTCAAAAATGCTTTTACCCATCTATTTTTAAATTCTGTTCCTTTATCAGACCTTAGAGTTCGCGGTCTTCGTCGTGTGTCATGAAAAATCTTTTGGAAAGCTTGTATGACGCTGGTATGTGATTTATTAGGTATTGGCTGTACCCAGACATATTTGGAAAACACATCAATGACAATGAGTAAAAAGCGTATGTCATCATTATAGGGAGCTATGTTTCCCATATCAGCCAAATCAATATCCCACATGTCATCAATGCCACGTGTAATCACGCGTTGTCTTTTGAACCTGTATTTGACAGGTTGTAGTAAACTAAAAGCATCTTGATCCTGTAGCCATTTCTTCACTTGTGACTGTGTGACTGCTTGATTATGTTTTCGTAAGATGTGATACAGTTTGTAAGGACCAGCAAATGCTCCAGGCTGTCCAGGTTTGAAGTAAATATTGGTCAAGTAGTCTTTCCACGTCGACATGATGAATGAAAACCACCTTCTCAACAGAACAGCTTTTATTTTATAACTCAACCAACATCACTTAACTAACATGCATTTATAACTTAACTAACAAGTTTTATACAAATCAAGTATGGATACAATGGTATGAATAACTGGAGACCATTGGTCTTCAATGAACACTAACCAATGGCTGAGTTCATCCAATGTAATAGCATCTACACCATATTTCTCACAACGTTTATTTGCATTCTCTAACACTTTATCTAAATGCATGTAATATTTAGCTTCATTCCAATATGTATAAACACATGCAGTATGACAAGTATGTTCTTGACACTCTTCATGTTGACAAGCAGGACAGACTAAATGTGCAAACTTTTTTACAGCGGATAACATTTCTTCACAATAAGCTTTTTGCACAATATATTGTCTCAGTGTCATGTCCGCCATTATGCAGTCTTGTGAGTCTTGCAATGCAGCACAAGTCTGTCAGGTTTAGCAAGTTATGCTGCTCCGGCAATGTAGCACAAGTCTGTCAGGTTTAGCAAGTTATGCTGCTCCGGCAATGCAGCATAAGTCTGTCAAGTTCAGCAAGTTTTTTTCCAGTTGTTGTTCACTTAACACACTTCTCCATGTTCACACGTCTGCACATCAAGTCTCACAGAACAGTTCTAACAACTTTCCCATAATATTCTGACCAGGATATCCAGATGACACTTGTTTCACACCAGCTCCCCACCAATGATCATACGTTGCTTCAACTAAAGTTTTGTCTTTACATTCTTTCAACTTGTTGCGAAACAATACACACTGATTCCATTTGACTTGTAAAACATCTTGCATTTTACTTCTCTTCACTGGTAAGGACATGGTTTTATCCCTTTAGCAATACGTTTCGCTTCATATCCATTTCTGGATGACACAATGGCTGAAGCAATATCTGGACGGTGATGAAAAACTGCTTTCTCATATTGATACAACGCTTCACTTGTCCATGTCCATACTTTTCAAGTCGTGTTGGAAACATGTTTGAAAGAACGTCCTTATGACCACTGAATAGTACAAGATTCTCCATGTTGACTTTGCTTCTTTATTCTGACATGTCGGTTTCTTCCTGTAATAAAATATCTTTTAATATATTTGCTGCCTCTTCTATCATGTTCTTTCTTTGTTTACGTTGAAACCACTCACATAAAACTAAATTTGTTAGTAAGAAAAACATTGTTATCAATTCACTATGTTGTTACAAAGATGATTAAAAGGTTTTTATATAACTTACTTGATAAAGCTGCTCGGTTTCCTCTTCTTCTTTACAACAATCTCTCAAATGATCAACTACGGTGAAATATACTTCAACATCAGTACGAGCAGAATAAAGTGCAGAATCAAAGTCAAAGTCAGGATCTTCTTCTATTCCAATTTTATGACATTCTCCAAGAAATCTTGAATGCAGTTCAATCACATCAAGACTATGATGTACAACATCCCAAAAAGCATCCAAATGATAAAGTTGATAGTCTGGAGTGCCACAGCTAGCAAGTTTAGCAATCATCAAGTCAACATAAGCTTTTTTAAAACATGCATCCATCTTGTTTCAGTGTCACTTTTACTTTGCTTCACTGACTTTAAGTACTCCACACTTGCCGCAGAAGTTGTTTGGTTCACACATCTTGCAATTATACTTGTGACAGTGGCAATGATAATCCTCCACATATCCACAAGCACCACAATAGTCGCAGGTAAGTCCAAGTTGATTTTGTACGTTCATGTTCTCCAACTGAACTTCAGCCAGCCTTTTCTTGGATAGCTTTGACACCTTCATCCGACCATCCTTTTGCAGCTTGATAGGAGTTATGACATGACATTCCTCACATGGCGATAGGGCTGAGTTGAAGTTGTCCATCTCCTGAAGCAGTGTCTCCCATTCACCATCATTCATGTTGATGTGATGTGTGTATTCTTTCCCTTCAAACCGTGACGTGCGCACAAAACTCACATAGCGCATATCCAAGTATGAAATGACTTCAAGCCACTTCGTTTGCGTTAAGTACAGTTTGAAGCCAATGTCGCGTAAATTTTTCAAGCTCTGGCACACAATCTTCCACAAAGATGGTGAATAAGCACACCATCTCTCTCCACGTGTGATGCGTAGAAATGGCCCATATTCTCCATGCTCCACAGTAGCACTAATTTTAAAGCTGCTGCTGCTGCTGCGCTGCGCTGCTGCGTTGCTTGTCTTGTTCTCCATGACTGCCACAATGTATTGATGATCCACTCCCTCCAACTGTCTGCTGAGAAATGACTCCACTCTGCTGAGTTCACTCCCTTTTATACCCAACTATCTGCTGAGTCAGCTTTCTTTTCAAAGAACTTGCAAACTTTTGAATTCACTTCAACTCGTCCATGGTTGAACCGAACAAGGTCTGATACATTATTTGGAACATCATCATCATAATGTAGAATAATTCTAGTAGCTACAACTAACATGAGGTCAGTTGCCCAAATTGTATTCGCGTTGATAAATGCTAAATCAATGTTGTAAGTTGATAGTAAATGCAGTTCTTCACATTCATGTAGAAACGAGCGGATGAAACGATCTCTTGGAATAGCCTTTCCCACAGCTTCCCAATGCAGATGCAAATTCTTCACTTGCAGCATCCAATCCGATTCAAAAGCAGGAAGCTTTGAAAACACATAGTCAATATAGTTCACTTTGAAGACGTCATCCATAGTCATACATCTGTCAAGAAGTAATGCCGACATTGTGAAGTATTTTCTCGTCACTCTTCCTTTTATAAAACTTTGATGGTATATGGTGTGTAACTTGTTCAAACTTATTCAATACTCGTTCAAAATTGTTGACTCAGCAGAATGTATCACATATATGTTTCACTCATGTTTTTATGCTACTTCCATGTAATCAAAATATGGTGTGTAACTTTTCAAACTTGCTCAAAATTGTTAAAATTGCTGACTCAGCAGAATTTTACTTGTGTATATGGTCGACCAAAAAAAAAAAAAAAAAAAAAAAAAAAGAAAAATGTTCAGAATCGTCTGAAACGGATAAATATACAAAAATCACAATTTCGGGGGGGGGGGGGGGGGGTCGGTCGACCCAAAAAATGAAAAATGTTCAGAATCGTCTGAAACGGATAAATATACAAAAATCACAATTTCGGGGGGGGGGGGGGGTCGGTCGACCCAAAAAATGAAAAATGTTCAGAATCGTCTGAAACGGATAAATATACAAAAATCACAATTTCGGGGGGGGGGGGGGGGGTCGGTCGACCCAAAAAATGAAAAATGTTCAGAATCGTCTGAAACGGATAAATATGCAAAAATCACAATTTCGAGGGGGGGGGGGGGGAGGTCATCACTTTTTAGGGTCTGTTGTCGATTGACTTCGGAAATGAAAGCTTGACTTCATTGACTTCGACGATCATCGACTGAAACCCTAGGAAGCCGCCACACAGCATGACCTCATTATGACCTCATTATGACCTCATTATGACCTCATTATGACCTCATTATGACCTCATTATGACCTCATTATGACCTCATTATGACCTCATTATGACCTCATTATGACTTCATGGATGGCCGCGACTATCCTAACGCTTATCATGACGTCACTTCCGGTCCAGACAGCACTTCCCGTCCAGACAACACTTCCGGTCCAGACAACACTTCCGGTCCAGACAACACTTCCGGTCCAGACGCTATGACGTCACTTCCAGACAGTATGACGTCATCAAGTGGTCCAAAACCAACGTTTCCTACCTACTTTTAATAAGTCTGAGAAGAAATAGAATTGTGGAAAACGCACCAATCCGGAATCTTTGACACCTGTGTAAAATTGAGTGACATAATACTAAAAAAAATGAGGAGTAAGCGAGGGCCAGACCGGGGGTATATACAAAATGACGAACTGTCAACTGACCATCGTCCTAATAGAAAACGGACATCAACTTTAGAAAAAATCTGCTAACTACAATATTAAAAGCAGGTCCATATAACTGTACCATACCACAAAACTACTATCCAAACCGAAAGCTGTGCCTAATTCCTCGAGTGTTTTTCGGCCACCGATAAGCTCCATAAGCAGACCTTCGGTGCGCTTCTGAAATTTCGCGTAGTCACGCTTCGTGCGTTTCTTCGGCCGATGACCGACGGCGCCTTGCAAAATCTTGGTCACGATAATTGCTGCATCTTTGCCGACGGCTACAACTACAGCAAGGAAGATGCTTGTGGCCCACTAGCTGCAGAAATCCGCGATCCGATGTTGTGTTTCGGTGCTCTCCTTGACGCGTGATCTCGGACAAGTTTTATTTTACAGGCGGAAACAAAGGTGTTACCCGGCGCTGAATCGCTGGTGGTGGGTCATCACCCTCATTCTCGGCCAGCGGTTGCACCTGACGAAAGCTACCGGTAACGTATGTTCGATCGAGACGGGCAATGAGGTTATCCGAAAGTGCGCTTTGCCCTCTGTCCAGTGGCAAAAACGCCAAAACTGTCCAATATCCAACAGTAAAGGCGTACGTTATCGAATTCTCGGTCCAGCGGTACAAATCTCGCACTTTCCGCCACGTGCTCGTCGTGCGTGTGCCCATCTAGACACAGTTTTTGACCAATCCCTTGAGTCGTCAAGACTGCTTTTGTAATTGCAATTCAAATGGCACAGTTCAAATGGCAGTCAGGACTACTATTTATAGCTAGAAATCTCATATGTAAGACAAGTTTCGGAAATAACACTATGGTCCCACCATGCCTGTTTTTTTATTGTATTGCACATTCCGGAGACACTGAACACTCGGGTACTCCAAACCCTAGGTGACAGGAGAGGGGTTACGAGATTACCTTTGCCACGCAATTGCAGACACTCGATGACTCAGAAGGGACTACAGGAGTGGCTTTGTGATGTGAGAAAACACTTCTTTGTTTTCTCTTGTCTGCTGCAACTCAGGAGAGGAAGTTTTTTGATACCTAAATATTTCTGATAAAAAACTTACGTGTCCTTTTTTATAATAATTTTATCAGTCCGAACGCTATCCGGATTAACCAGGTTTTACTCATTACATCATACTTTGAACTGAATCCGGACAGTACTCAAGGCAACAATTCGCCTACTGACAAAAAGTCTGGCGATAATTCGCCTAGGGACGATTCACCAGAATTAAAAAGTGCCACAATTCGTTTATATATGATAATTATACAACGAGGTGGGGGGGGGGGGGTTGCAATCTTGTTTTTTTTTTTTTTTTTGGAAAACCATTGAAATTTGCTCGAATTGTTTTGTAAACCCGCCTCTTTGTTTACTCAATTTTGGCCACAGAAACATCCTCGGTTTCAAAGGTTTTACTAGTTATCATCGTTTCGGGAGTTTATTTTCTGTTGTGTAGCCTCGTACTGGTATTGTAGGCTGGTACTGATCTGAACTGATCTGAACTGACTGCCAATTTTTCCTTTGGATGAGTGAAACATTGGCTTCTGAAAATAGTCGAAATTCAAAGTGTATAAAAAACCAGGTAAATTGTCTTCACAGTTCAGGCCAGTCGCCAGAGACGTATTGTCGTTACACGTAATTTCAGGGTAGCTTTAAATTGGCAGTGTAAGGAGTGTAATTGAATTACTATTTTATATCCAAGACCTGCTCTAATTGCGAAGATCTCTATTGCTGTACATCAGTTGTATTCGGTTATTATTGCATTAATTACTTACCTCATTCTTCTATTTTATTCCCGACTTCGGTTGGGTGCAACATCCGTAACCAGAAGGGGCTGGTAGCAAGATAACCCTCTCCCCCCTGGGGCCAGTCTTCCACTCTCTACCCCCCCCCCCCCCCCAGTTCTTTCATGTCTGTCGAGAGCACACAACTGATTTTAAATAGATACCCGTGTCATTTTGATAGAGTGATTGTTTTACGAAGCCACTGTAGTCCCCTGGTATCGGGATATTGGAATAAAAAATGGAATGAGGTCATTTGACACGCCTTCGGGTCTCGATTTAGATAAGAAACCTTTGTTGACATTTTTTGTTTTCTCTTGTGATTAAACATGCATGCTAGAAACGGGAATAAACATTATGATGTTGCACAAACGTTGGATAGACGTCGCACCCAAAGTTGCATCACAGACATTGATTAGACGCCGGAAAAAGCTGTGCTGCGGTTCCGACCAAATGCAATAACTAAACAACATTGCTTACCCAACCCCTAGTCAGGGATGTGCCGAAGACGTGTATTCACAAAAATCCCAAGCAAAGTGCAACCGAGGTTAATGTTGCGGTTTGCTCTAATCGACATCGGACCTTACATTGACATTGAATCGACCTTAGAATGTTTACTAGGAAGAATTCGAAGTATTTTATTTCTTTAAAAAGCATAAAATTGTAGTCATGAGCATTATTTTCGGACTGGTCTTTTTGACAGGCTTTTGGTGTATGTGTATACCGGTTTCAGTCTTGATTCATTAAGACAAAAACGGAAAAACAATTATACCTGGAATTCTATGACATTGGTCTTGTCTTTCCAAAAAGGTATCTGTGTTAAGTGTTGGAATAACAATTATTCTGCACTTAAAATTTATTCTGTCTGTGTTTATCATAAATATTATTGAAATAGCGTCACAGAGTGGCTTGCTTCCAAATTTAAATATTGTATTTTTATTTTCATGCGACAATGCGGTTGATAAATAGAGCGGAACCCCAGAAATAGATTCATCTTCGGAAATGAACAAGTGTGTTTTTCGGGCTGTTGTTATTTGTGGAGTCCTGAATCATGGAAGGCAAGTAGAACGAGGATATTGAAAATTGACCTATTTTTGAGATGATTCTATTTGTGGTAAGATATATCAAATTTCTGCTTTACTGAAAAGTAAACCTTGGGTCGTTCGACCAACGTCGGTTGATTGTTTGTGGAATTTGAAACAAAGACTACCTTCCATAATCAGACGTCTAATTTGCGATGTATGCCCAACATTGATCAAATGTGGACATGCATTTTATATCGTTCAACTGGGTTGCTTCAAATTTGGCTTAGCTTTGATAATTACGATCACTGTTTCTCTCATGTTTCTGTGCCCGCTTCAGGTTACACGCTTGGTTCTCTTTCTTCTCGGTATTCTTCTGTTTCTCTGGTCTCTAATTCGCTTCTCGTACTCTCGGTGGCCAAATTTTCGCCTTTCTTCTATGCCCCACAGGCCTGGATTTTTGTTCTCTCCTTGTTTTCTCTGCTTTTTGGTTCTTATTGGTATTTTTTTGGTGTTTCAACGTCTTTTGTGCTCTCATCAGCTACATCTTCACCGGATTGGTTTCTGTTCTTCACTCAGCCATTCACGGTTTGTCCGATTCAGGTGCTCAGGCAGCTTATCCTCTTTCTGATACTCAGTGCTTGCTGATACCTAGTACCAGTATGTTTTCCGTAGGTTTAATGCTGACACAAACCCACGTGCTCATGCTATGCCTGGTTATTCTTGCTTATGTAGCAGGGGAAAGTCAGTAATGCTTTGTCAGACCTGGAAGTGTTCCATATTATATGATTGAACTGATGCAGTTGTGCACTTATGTTTTAGTGCTATTTCAGGCAAACGGCAAAAAGCCTCTCCCTAACCCCTCACCTCCTTTCTTAAGATCTATAGTAGAACCTGTCTCCGGACATATCCTGTATAATGTGGACAGCCACCTAATTCGGACAAAATGTTTCGGTTACATTAAATGTTCCGTTTTAATATGCAACGAAAACCTTGATAATTCGGACATCTCCACACAATTTTTCAGACCCATTTGTAGGTTTTACATTATGAATACTCCGTGAAATTTAGACAAGTGCTATTTTGCGTGTGCCTCCTAATGGCAATAAGAATATGCCGCAACAAACGTAAGGGCTTCAGCTTCTGTTTTATCCTGCAATGCCAGCCAAGTCACAATCGGGTTAAATGTGTGAATATAATGTTGTTAAAACTGACAACGGAGGCCAAAGGGATTACAAACCAAGAAATAAAGTGACTTATTTTTTTTTTCATGCAGGATCTTTTGAACATTCAATTCAAATAAACTTAATGGACCATCAGTACGAATTACGAATCGCGTGGCAATTCATATTGACCGAATGACGACAATTCGACTAGTGACAATAAACTTAGCGACAATTCGCCTGGTCAAAATTCGCTCGGCGACAATTCGCCTAAATTGAATAGTGCGACAATTCGCCTCAAGGTCTGTGGTGGAGATTTTTGTTTTGTTGAAATGAAGCTCGCAGATTTTGTGATTGAAACTTAAGGTTTTCCTGCTAGAGTATAACTATACCCACTTCAAAATTGTTTTCATGTTTTGCAAACCGTCTCTATAAGATTTGCCGACATGGAAGTATCCTCGGATTGAAAACTAATTTTTGCACATACAAACGTTCCTGTGCTATGGCTCAGCAATATCAAAAATATCAGTAAAATTAATATCTTAAATAATAATATAAGCCGCAAGTAGAAGAGTGCACAAACATGTTTTAAATAGACTTAACTAGTAGAACAGATGCTTAGACTTGATGAGTGAACTACAACTCGAGTCCAACCGAAAGGAATTAATGTTATATTTGTAATACAACAGTATAGAATCAAATAATTAAAATGTAACTTTACTCAATATTTAAAAATGCAATGTTGACATGAGCAATATGACAAATACAGGATATGTGCCTGCAGCAATATAAAACTTAAATATATTATTATATTAGTACAAACCACCACCTTGAGGATAACGACCAAACGCTCTGCTCGGCCCCTCCCCCTCCCCGTTCCACCTTCCCACACACACCATCTGCATGCTCCATGATCAAATTTTATATTACAGCAAAATATTGTTGTCCAAAATACAGCAGTCTATGAGAAAGATATTCTGCAAGAGATTCTATGTTACAGTTCTGTAACTAGAAATTAAGTGATAAGAGTCCCGGCTGTCTGGCACAGGTTTGAAATGATACCCTTTTAACCGGTTTCAATTCTGATAGACCTTCCTCTTGGTTGTAAACTGCAAAGTACTGAATGAAAATTACCCCTTTTTAACGAAATGGGCGATCCTTGGGCGGTTCTTGCCTCGAATTTTACCCCTTGCTCTGCGCGCATTTTGGAAAGTTGACACGCATAATAACACACATGATTCCAAGTGCCAACCGTCGGAATATGTTTTACTGACTAAAACTTGAAAAATGCCATAAGAACACAAACCTGGTAAACAAATAAATCTGATTGTTTGAAAATATAGACGCTTTCTTAACGATGTAGGTCAGGAAGTCCATAATTGAAATCTTATGCAGCGCCATATCTGAAGTGATTGTTTACATCAAGCAAACTATTACGTATATACGCAAAATCTCCTCGTGACAACAATAAACAACAAACAAAAATCTTTTCTCCTCATAAAATGTTTGATCAATATTTGACTCTGAAATGAAAACATAGTTATGTAAACAACCAAGTAAAGGTAAAGAAAATAGTACACATCCAGTACTGCCCGGAATATGTGAATATGAGTCAATCATAAGGTTATTCCTTTATCACTTTATTACTTTACTACGTTACTCTTGTGTAAACAATTCAAGCATGCAAGATTGATCAGGAACACAATAAATATAATGCTTGAAGTGTTGAGTTTGCATCTTGATATTTTTAGCCTGCGCCCGTTTTGCTTGTAACAATTTTATCTTGCATTGCGTCCAACAAGTTAAACAATATGAACGCTCTTTTTGTGTTTCACCTTTTTCCTTCTTTTGTCAAATACAATGACAAACTGTATGTAATTATAGATTCTTTATGTATTATAATTACGTAAGATTTTAGTTGTGAGTGAAAATATACTCAATTTATCCGATGCTCTATCTGAACCAAATTGTTATTGTTGAAAACTGAAACATAAAATTATTTTAGACCGGAGAATAAACTTCAATATATCACAGACATTGTCTGTACTCAAAGCTAGTTTATTCCTGAGGTTATGTATAGTTTTTGTATGTGCCCTGCCAAATGTACAATTACCTTAGGCATAATCGACAGCTGTTCGAAATACAATGCCAGCATTGTCAGAGATATAACTTCTAGAACTTTGACACTATTGTGTAATTGGGAATCGCTAGATAACAAATTAAAATGTCTGGACGTAATGTGTCTGCTCATCTAGACAGGTCATTCTAGTCAATTCTTTAATCATAAGTGATGCTGTTTACCTGTGCCAAAAAGCTATTGTAAAATAATGAAACCATGAATCATCAACACATCAATGGGTGGTCATAAGTTCTCTGTCATGGTGTGTATATAAATATCAAATGCACAACGTAATGGTCGTATACAGATTTTGAGTTGATTTGCTGTGTTAGAAAAACACGTTAAAAATCTCCTTAGAAAATGAGTAAGCTTTTGATTGCGGTTGTTCTTTTAGGTATGCTTGTTGTTGTTATGGCGGGATTTCGCGGTAACAATGGATACGATGAAAACAACGACGGTCTTGACGACAGGTAATTATCAAATAAAATAATTATTTAAAGTTTTTATTTCAAATTAATTATTCAGTTATTTATTTGATAGACTCATTCATAAGCTTATTACGTGTCTCTATACACACGCACGTTTAATAGCACAGCATACGATTGAATTTTCTTGCTAAGAACAATGCACTTTCCCTTTGGTGAAGCGTTTTGAAAAATAAGCACAAATTAATGTGATCTGTTCTGATATTTTACCATCCAAGAAGATGACTATATTACTTATGTGAGATGTGTTTAGAATACAGTTGTTCTTATACCACTAATTGCTTTTATTTTGGAGTAATTTTTTTACGACAGATCATAGATATTGCACTGTGTGTCTTCTTTGAAAAGGAATGGAATGCCTGTACACGAAACGTGTATTAATTATCTTTTCAACTTAGATTTTTTGAAAATGTTTAAAAACTTTAAAACGAAAAAGCAGAGAAATATGAAAATGTTAACAAACAAAATGTCAGCCATAGCTCAGCCAACTGACAACCGTATAATTACACTGGTTACGCTTTAAAACAATACATGTGCATTCACCGAATAAAATAGTGAACATGCCTATTTTTTTTTTTTAATACCAATGACGTACTGTACTAGCGACCAGCACTAAGAGCAGTATCTTATACTCTTGGTATAACTTTTACTTTTACTGATCATATTGAATATATTGTAAAAAAACGATGTGTGCCTTAATCTATCAATTCCTAAGAAGGTGATTCAAAAGTGAGATATTTGTTAAATTTATTCTTATTCATTGACGCAAAACAGTTTAGCTTTCAGAAATGTTAGCTAAAAATCAGAAAGTTTTATTGAACAGATTTCTCTGAAGTATCTGAAGAACTGAATTATTTGAAAAATTCTAATATTAGATTTTATTTGTGCAAAAAGAGATAAAATATAATAAAAACTTATAATATTAGCGACATAAAATATTAAGGCAATGTAATTTGCAAAATCAATTTACCTCATGTAGAGACCAGGCGTTGCTATAATACACACTTCTAGATTTAATTGTTAATCCTTACTGTTAAACCATTACCTTAGCTTATAATACGCTTGTCACTATTAAAATTGATAACTACTTTCAACAGTGGAAATTTCGTGCTTGAGTATTATATTGTTATAACGGCTTGTGTCAACTGATAAAACATTTAATTGTCCTGCCTTTTCACAGTTGTTTATTATTCACTCATTTTTTCAAGTCATAAAGTTAATAGCAAATTTGAATTCTCAGATAGGAAGCAGTAATCCACCAAGTCGGTACCCTCAGCATCCATCCAGAGCCAAATTTGAAGCTACAACCCGAAGACTATCAGTGCAGCTCTGCCACTCCTGAACTTCTCCTCAGTATATGAAAAATATCGACTTATTTGATAATGTTCTCAAACTTGCAGAGTCCTTATCAACTATTAACACAGACTTTCCAAATGTACGAATATAAATCATACTTACAGCGAACTGTCAGACAGCATTCAAGCTTTCTTGGCAGAGATCCCTTGTCAGTTTTACATGTGCTCAGCGGTCTAACTGATGACACATTCAGTCATTACTTCATTTGATACTTTACGGAAGATAAGTTGTGCATAAAATATTCAGCTTACGATCAATTTTACTTTTACTATTGTTGTTGTTGCGGTTGTTGTTGTTGTTAATAGATTTGACCATAACCGTGATGGCAAGCCTGATTACTACGTACCCTACTATAGGACCAACAGCTACTACAGACCAGGCTCCTACTACTTCAATGGCTACTACGTAAGATGTTCTGTCGTTAACACTGGCTACATAGCTAGAAAACTTGAAAGCAATTTTTGTTCTTCCTTCACATATTTCAATAACCCATCTATATCACAACAGCTCAGTAAGAATCAATAGTAAAAGTTTTACATTAAATAGAATACATATTATAGTGTTGATATACTGGTGGGTTATTGGTGATATTCTGGTGATATATTGGTGACACATTTGTAATACGCTGGTGATATACTGGTGATATACTGATGACGTATCAGTATCAGTGATACACGAAATAATGGTCATATTTACCAGGTGATATAACACATTTTTTCCTCGAAAGTAAAAACGTTACGTCATTTCTAAAAAAAAGTGTTTTGAATAAATCATGAATAAATATTATTTTTCTAATTAGCTGTTAGACTTTTAAAAGAAGCTTTTAATTTATTGACAACATTAGGCTAAAATATGGTTAAATAGTATATATTTCGGTTGTTTTTTCAGTGAGCAAAAGTACTTGCAACCTTAACGGAACATTCAATGACTTTTGCAGAGAGGACGCAAAAGGGACTTTAACAGCTTAGATAACAGATATAGAGTGGAGTAATTATAGTGTGAAATGTACAATGCGTTAAGTAATTTGTTCTGTTAAAGTTGCCATATACAAGAGAATGAGGTCTTTCAAACGTCGAATCGATATTCAATAAAATATGTAAATAAAATTTTCTTTTTCTTTTATTTTTAAAACGAGATCCCACCTCATGCACAGAACTACACGTTTTCTTTCAATTCATTTATTTTCTTAAGAAAAGAAATAATCACCGAGGGTTGATATAAGAATTATACCTTTGTGCTTAATATTGATAGCTTTAAATAAATCATCCGGTTCTATTTTTGCTAAAACATATGATAACGTAGAATTAGAAGGTTCAATATACAGCGTACTCAGGATTCCTTCTGAGCAAAATGATCACTTCAAAACAAAATTTCAGCTCTGGACAAAGTTTCACCGTGGGCTTTGTGTTTGTGGCTTGCCTGCTTTTTACGCATTAACACTGAGTGTAACTTTATAACTTTGAATAAGCACACATGTCAATTACACGTTAATGACATGTCACACTTGTGTCATTACTATGCAGCTAACCGAGAACGAAGACGGTCCAGGGCGGCGATATTTGTATATTTGTGCTCTTTGGTGTAAGTCTTTAAAGGGGCCCTTAATTTTACTTAAAAACTTGAAATTTTTTGACGACACATAGGCAATCATTATATCATTATGACAGTAGCAGCAAAACATGCTTCTACACACGCCAAATACACCTTAAGCCGCAGTTAACAAGTCAATTATAGTTTTTTGAATAAGAATATTAACTACCCATTAATAATGCAACAGTATGGAACCTTATACTACAAACTGACTGTTTAAGCCAAACTTTTAAAACGTCATTACACGCAATAGAATTTAATGAAAGAACAGAATAATTATACTTCGTATAATAATGATAGCTGGGTAACTGATAACTTGAAAGCAAAGGTTTTATGTAATCGAAAGGTGTATATTTTATACAAAAATTCTCTTGCTGTTAGAAAGAAATGAAATCTAGATTTTTTATATAAATATAGAATATATCTAACAAGTAAATGCAGATTAAGAAAAAAACCAATTTACAGTGATATATCAATGTTGGTCTTGAGGGTGTACTATATGTCATTCCCCGACCATGACCAGACATTTTACTACCTATACTACCACTACAGTTTATTAACGCATTAATCGTACGCGTTACCAATACGTGCTTAAAAATTTCACTAACATGTTTTGTCATATGTGTAAGGCTGTTATCCAAGGGCAGGAGCTCGCTATTAAAGTTAAAAACGCATTAATTAGTGGCGTTGGACAAAGTTGGATAGACGTCGCACATTGTAAAAGGGTTTCAAAATGAAGTCGTAAGTACGTTATCTACTCCTACCCTATTCCAGGATGTCTACAGATAACAACATAAGTATAGAATTTATAAAATAAACCGTCTGCTTGAAGTCTATTGCTGTAGCACTGCCATATCACATCCGTATTCTGAATTCTAATCGATTTGTAACAATACCAGAACCAAAACAAAAACAGTGGCATTGAATAGGCATTCGGAAGCTCAGGTATACCAAATTCGAATCAATTTGGAACCATGGCGTATAGATGCCGGCAGTATTAAATTGGCATACTGGTCGTGCAGCGTATCTGCTGTGATTTGATTTAGATACTACCCAGCAAACACTTTAAGACAGATCCAACGTTGTTTTAAGGTTGCGACGCCGAAACAAACCACGCAACAACATTGATTTTAGTTGTGATACGACATTGAATAGCCATTGTTTTGCAGGAGCATTTGGTTGAAACTTTCTCCCAGATCTAACCACTGTATTTAGTGTAATATTGAAACAGCGCAGAAAATTTGATGTTTAGCAGACATCAAAAAATCAACATTGCATAGACGTCGCACTCACAGTAAAACAACATCCTTGAAATGTCGCTCAAAAGAAATGGTAGCCATAACAGGTCACTTTGAAAATAGACCTAGACCAGGATCCAAAATACGAGAATTTCAAGACTGCTCATGTTTTCCCTATTCATGGAAATCGAATTCACACATAGCCTGTAGATTCGATGACCCACTGGGACCGAGGAATGACCTCACAATGATTGACTGTCTGCGTGGCACTTCTAGACTGATGTTTTCCATTAGTCTATACAACTCTGCTTTCCCGACGTCTATACATCGTCAGCAGAGATACGCTGTTTCGACCTCCACTTTCTACCGATCCAAAATGTTGATTAGATGTCAGATAATCGACTTCTATTCAAGGTCAGAGAAACAATCAAAACTCGACGTTGTTACGATGTGAGCTTCGACATCTATTCAATGTGGATCCAATGGCTAACTGCAAAAAGTAAGCCTTCATTAGCTACAAACTACTCAAATATCAACACTAGCAAATCTACTGGAGAAGCCACATTTTTCCTGAAGCTGCGAACGCACACTTACAATGCGTTGAACGGCGACGAACAAAGATGACCAAATAAATTTCAAAGTTTTATATTGAGTGTACAAACCATCAAGAAGTCGTTTGGATATTCCGACATTTGTTTCAGTAACTTTCATTATTTCAATTCACTTGTGATTTTTTTTCAAGCACGTTATGTAACAATACCTCACAGTAATGCTGATTCACATTGCTGCCTTTTCAACTGGACAATAAATGACGGAAATCCCGTGCAGTTTTTCTGTATGAATGTTTTGTTACTTTCATTTTGTAATATTTTAATCATTAATTTGTTATTACTTTAGATCAATTATACCCAAGGCAATCAAATCAAGGGTGGGGATTTGGGCTGCCGCATTTATAAATAGATTATAAGTAACGGAGAACCCCGTGTGTATGTGGCATAAACATAAACATGAACTCTACTTTTCTTTTAAACCAGATCAATAAAAATAATTAGTTCTTTTAAAACATATCGATCCAGTCTGAGTGAAAGGGGTGGAGGGTAATATCAGGGCCTATCTGCCGCTTCAGAGAGCATAAAGATAACTTCTCTTAATGGCAAGGGCTGTATTCACTCTCACAGTTACTGGGTCATTAATCCCAGAGAATCATTTTGAGAATCATTGCCAACCCCGCCCATGTACATCAGTCGATGCCTGACCAGTAGTAGCTAGACCGATTGTTGTCAGATCAATTGTCGTAGATTTGTTTCCAGCCAATGCCTCCCTCGACACAGTGATTAAAATCTTCGATTTTCCGTCTTTGGTGAGATCCGCACATGGGACAGAAGGGTCTGCATCATAAAGGCCGTGGACATAAGGGCCCCAAACCAAAGGGTCTGGGATATTTCGGTCCCTTATGAAAAATTATATATGCCAACTGGCACCCGGACAAATCATCACCGTCCTTCGGCCCTCTACTGCAAACGGCACAGCCGGCCACCACATCAATGGGAAACTCGGACAAGTATCCACCAAATTATGTTTTTGAGACAATATTTCGTTCTTTCTTAAATACAAATCTTTTGTGTTATAGTGCTGGTGAATTAGTTTCTTTTCAGATGCAAGAGATCAGCTTACTAAGGGTACAAAATCTTGTTAAAATAAACTGTTACGGGGGATTAGGTATTGAGATTATCTGCAGAGAATTTGGTGTTTAAAGAACAGTTATTCCATGACATTTTCAAGACTGAGTCGGAGCCCTTGTCTTTCTTAACAAACGGAAACCAATAAAGCCAGATTAAGGGTTTTTTTTACTGTTTCTGCAATTTTTAAAGACAAGAAACAAGAATATATTTCTTTTCTTGTTAAACCCAAGGATTAAGAAATGTTCATTTGCTTTCACCGGTGTTTAGTTGTTCGTCGGGCAAATAAACTGATGGTCAGCTCTCCAAAAGCCAGTTATCCCACATACATTATACGGGTGAGACGGATTATAGAATCTTTTATTCCGCTCCTACCCGCCCTCGCACATCCCACACCTAACGGTCTCCTCCCAGTAAGTTTTAATCTACTCCAATCTATCCCAGACCAGCTATTGCGTCGAGCAGAAAATGGGCAGGTATAAAGTGAATTGAGTATGCAGTTGCTGTCATTGGCATTCTCGGTGGATAGTTGAGGTATGGGGCAAAGTAGTCAACCCACTCAGTCTTGCCGCAGAGCTGTGATGACTCTTTTCTTTCCTGGTGCTCCTGGATGGTTTATTTCAGTCGTGTTTTAACTGAACAAAACAATATCTGCCTACAAACAATCATGTTTTATGTGGATATAAGTCTCCAATTGGGAAAAAGTATTCAATCCTTTTTTAATTTCCCTTTGGTTTCTACAAAATAAATAATTATTTTGTAGAAACCAAATAATTAGAACACCTCCCTATTTTGGACACTGGACACAGTTTCGATTTACTGTATGAAGAATCCCCATATTTCGAACAAGCAATGACGCGATACTTCAGTGATGTTTGTGTTTCTCCCAGATAATGTCAATAAAGATGTGCCTGGACAAGCATGGGTGCCTCTATTTAGGAACTGCCTAATCCCTTAACCAAGTGGGCTTCATGCTTAAGTGTCTGGTATTACTCAGATTATGAGAGAAATTAACTACATAGCATTGTTAACCGAAATTGAGAATATAAAGAAAAAAGAAGTATATTTTGGGAAATTATTGGCATTGGACCCCTCACCTTACTGTTTGTATATTTGTAAATTCATTATTTTAGCACTTATAGGTATGGGCTTTCGGTATCGCTCATTTTTCTTTTTTTGTGCGGAGGGGGGTGAGGGGGGAAGGGGTGTCTATTTCATTTCATACGGAGCCATTGAACTTTTAATGTAAAAAAAAGAGTGATTTGTAATTTCCAGATCCTGGCATAATTTTCTGTTTTCAATTCAAGTTGACCACTGTTACTCACTGCGATTGATCATTCACTTTAATCACCTTTGAACAGGCTGTGAAGAGACAGAATTCTGTTAAACTCAGCTATCGGGAATCTTTGCCACCTGTACATAATACTGACGAAACATTGTAGAGTAAAGGATGCAGATTGCCTTTAATACCAAGTGAGTCATTTAGGGTATCAAATTAAGCCGTTATTGCATAACCTTAGTAATCTGAACTTGCTAATTCGAAAAAAAATTGCCAGTGACAACGCTGACCGGGTTTTACTCATGACATCACACATTGAGTTGAATCCGCAGTAGTACACCTGGCAACAATTCACCCAGTGACAATACGCGTGGCGACAATTCGCCTGGCGACGATTCGCCTGAATTGAAAAGTGCGGCAATTCGCTTATATAGATGATAATCATACAACGGGGAAACGGTGCATTTTTTTTTTGTTTTTGTTTTATTGAGAAAAGTCGAAGAATTTTACGTTAAAACTTTGGCCCTTTTCCTTCAATTCTAATTATCTCCATTAAAATTCGTTTGAATTTTTTTCAAAAGCCGCCTCTTTTTATACTCATTTGCGGCCACAGAAGCTGTTTCTAGTTCTAGTCCCTTTAAAAGGCAATATTGTCTATTACAGCATCGTATTTTGAAGCATCTGACATATTATGGAATATTACTTTGCATAGGGCCTGCAATTGGGGGGGGGGGCGCAACTTGTGATGATTCTCGGATTTTCAATGTTGAGAGCCTTCAGTGTGCGACCTCGAGCTTGGTCTGGTAGTATATGGACGTTTTTTTTTATGAAATCGTCATTTCTGTTGGTGGAAATTTAAACTTTTAATACAATATTTAGTGTCTTTTATTCCATTATCTCTTAATACATACCACAGTTTTAAGTACTATCGGAATGTGAAAATAAGCGAGCAAAAAACTTTATTAATTATAACTATCTTTTTATTGTTAACACTTTTTTGCAACTACAAGTCCGCGCACCTGATGCCATTTCAAAATTCACTGGGGTATCTAGATAATTGGGACGAAAAAAAGGAATGAGGTCGTTTGATCTGTCTTCCGTCTGGCTTTCAGTATCATAGCTTCAGTGACATGTCGTGTTGTCAGTCACAAGTTAAGGAAAGTTTATGTCTAAAAACATTGTTTAGGTAACGTCTAGTTAACGTTGATAAGATGTTGATATGTGGTCACGACCTATCACAATCCAAGTACAACCCGAGGTTAATGTTGTGGTTTGGTCGGATCAACGTCGAAACCTTAAATCGATAGTTGTGTGCATTACTTGCGGGTTGGTCCTTTAACAGGGTTGTAGTGTATGTGTATACACGTCTCAGTCTTGATTCATTAAGATAAACACCGATAAAAAATTATACCTGGAATTCTTTGACATTGTTCTCGTCTTTCCACAAAAGTGAATATCTGTGTTAAGTGTTGTCACGACTTATACCAAAAATAGCCCGAGTCAACCCGATATTTCTCTCATTTTGAAGCTATACCAAAGAGCTTGTATTTAAGGGTCTTTGGCTATACTAAAACGCACACTATATGAATGGGTCACCAAGATTTAGCGGGGCTAACGAAAAGACATTAGCCTTTGGATTTATAACATATTTATTTTTTAATGGAGAAATGGTGTTGTACCTTCATAAACATGGAGATTCTTCACTCTCTCTCGCTCTCTCGCTCTCTCTCTCTCTCTCTCTCTCTCTCTCTCTCTCTCTCTCTCTCTCTCTCTCTGACTGCTTGTCTGTCTGTCTGTCTGTCTGTCTGTCTGTCTCTCTCTCTCTCTCTCGTGCCGGGGATTGATTCACTGAAGCTGTAGTCGAAGTTGCCTAGTTTCCACAACGGCAGACACGTAAACCTTTGGTTAGCCCCGAGACGTGTGCCTTGCCAAGAAGGCATTTTGTTAAGCTTGGTTACTCCATTTCTGACATCACGGTCCTTCAAGAAGCTGTCACGACGCCGTACCTGTGTCTTTCTGCACCCTTGGCGGCATTTGGAGAATTTTGGACTTGATAAACCAAACTCCTCTGTGCCTCTGTGTCTGATCTTGGTTCACAAACACTCGGTGGGTCGTTTGCTTACCACCTTTCGTTTTTTCCAGCCTTTCTGTCATAGTTTATGGTAGGTAAAGGTATCTGTGTGGGTGGGTGGGGGAGGGGGGTGGTTACATGGAGCTGAAGGAGGGGAGACTAAAACATGCATACATCGAAAAAATAAGCTACTCGTCAATTAATTTTTCATATAAGCCTCCGTATTTTCACTTTTGAATAGGCCATCAATCTATCACAGATACAATACGATGGTGTCTTAATTCTACATAAAGAACCCTCCCACCCACGAACTCCCCCCTCCCCCACCCTCATCCACCCTTCAGTTGAGGATTCAAAATCTTCTACTCTTTGAATTTACAATATCGGTAATTGCCGTGTGTTGGGTAGCACGGGTGTAGGCTATTTTGCCGTCCGGTTATTTGGCCCCCGGCGATTTGGCCCCGGCGCTTTGGCCACCTAGGCTATTTGGCCCCGGCTGTTTGGCCCCATCAAATCAACGTAGTCCCCCCATTCTCGCTTGCATCTTGGAATATGTATGACACAGCCAATGATGGACTTCCCAAAATCAACAATCATATCGAAGGTTGGCATCGAAAGGTGCTCTCTTCGGTAGTCGCCTTTCATCCGGAACTTTGGCGCTTCATTGCCCAGCAAACATTAAGACGTCAGAATGACGTCGGGTCGACGTCGTGACCCGACATTTCCGACGTCGGACTCACGTGCCGTTTTGGTTGTATATGAAATGGAACCGACGTCGGGTTTTCAACGTCAGAATGACGTCGGGTTCCGACCTAACCGGAATTAAGTCGGTTTTAGGTTGTACATATACTTGGAACCGACGTCGGATTCCGACCTGAAACTGACCAGAGTTATATAATTAATAGATAATTAATTATTCAACTGCTGTTGTGAAATCCATACGAAAGCAGTTTCCATGTAAATTTTCACAATCTAGGAAGAAAAATACCGACGCGCCATCAAAATTCTAAAATTTTCATGTAAAAATTACGTTTTTTCTTCCTCTTTTTCAAAATGACTTCCATTTCCGGTGAGCGATAATAATGTTCGTCGCTTTTTGGTGATTTTTGCAACGTCGGAATGACGTCAGAAACCCGACGTCGCCTCGACGTCGCAATAATGTCGGGTTTTGGGGAAATAGGTCAGAATATGGTTGTGGAATCGTTGCAACGAAAATCCAACATTTTTTTTTCAACCAAAAAAAGACGTCGGTTGTTTGCTGGGTGGTGTCCTTCGCAAAGAACAAGCCCTTAACGATGTGATCATTACTCAAAATGCTTGGAGGTCATGATCCTGAACCTCAAAAACCACGGAACCAACAACACGCCCGGCGAATTGCTACGATCGTTCGTGACTTTCCAAACATTTATATCAAGGACTTTTTGAGAGTGATCGCGTACAACATTCGATTCTAAAGATATTGATACCTTTGTAACAGTTCCGAGCTCATATATAATTTTATGACAGTTCATGTAAAAAAAAAAAACAACAACACTAAAACGATTTCTGCTATGTTTGACATAAAGTAGTTGTATCAATTCAAGTGTAGTTAAGAACTCCATTCAATGAATGTAATTACAACTTAGTCGAATTAATTGTAGATATGTTTTGTAACAATTAATAAATATGTGGAATTACTTTTTTAAATTTAATTTTCATATTATGGGGGGCTAAAACGCCGGGGGCCAAATAGCCTGATCTCGGGTAGCAACAGTGTACATGACCACGTTGTAACCTCTGTATTTTGCGCCATTGGGAAAAAATTCAATTCAAATGGTGCGAAAACTTATTCAATGAACAGTCACTGTTGTCGTTGTAAACTCTAAGAACAACACATATTTCTTAAAAGGCTATTTATTTACAGCTTCACAACTATGTTTTAGCATTTACTGGTGAATAAAATAGTCGATCAATGTGAATAATTTCTCCATTTTTGATTTCAAAAATCACTTACAATGTAACACCAGGAAAGACGTCGAAATAAAAGGGTTGAATCAGGCTTATTGTTTAAGAAACGAATTTTTTATTTAGAAACTCTGCCCTGTGCTATGAGCAGAAAATGGTGCATAAGATATATCTGAGTTTCTAATGAAACAAAATAAAAATGAATAAAAAAGTTTACCAAACTAAAGCTCAAACAGATATTCATAATGAGGTTATAGTCTTCTTATAACGTTTTCATACACCCTTCTTTGGTGCATAACTCTTACAAAACTTCACTGATACTGTTTCGCGCCATATGGGTCGAAGGTGGAAGCCAAAAAATAGGTTAATGACAATACATTTATTTTTAAAAAGTCTCTGTCACTCAGCAATATCTTTTCTGTTTCTTTCCTTTCTTCCTTCGTTTTTTTTTTTGCACTCTCAGATGGGGATTTTCTCAGCGTATTTGGGGCCCACCGCGCCCATTGGCATGTTAGGAGGCTCTGAAACGTATCAGATCGATCACATTAATCAAGCATATAACAGTAAGCGCATCCGAATGGAATGCCTTTTAAACACTTAATACTAATGTTTGATATCAAAGCATAATTCAAGACATCAATAAATCAGTGTTGATCTCATTAAATTATATTTTGCTATCAATAATTGTATTTTAGATAACACAGATTTACCTTTGAGATCAAATCATGTTTACAAACGCGATAAATCTTATTAGACGCACACAATTAAATAAAATTTAACGAATCGTCTATAAAGTTTTGGAGATGTAAAACTTAATTGTTGATATCAATAATAATAGTACAGTTTATATATAGTACGAAATGAAAAGACAGATTCTGTATGCAGGGACCATCCATTGGTTCATTCACAAACATTAACTTCTGAATTTTAGATATCAAAATAGAATATGATATTTTGATATCAGAAAGTAATTTTTGCGATCAAAAAAAAAAAACATTTCTAGATTTCAAAATGTAAATAAAGAAGTCTCATTCTGAAAAAAAATACGATGTTTGAAAGAAATGCTTGATATCAATCAAAAATTAAATTACTGAGATTAAAATTGATATTTTGCTGTGAAATATTTCATTTTTGCCATCAAGGATTGAACTTTTAATCTCTAAAAATAAAATCTAGATATTTTTAAGCGAGTGTTTTTTATCACCAACAAATATGTTTATATCTCTAAGTATTTATCGATATCCGAATTTATTTTTGAGATCAGAAATACATTTAGAATGTTTGCTCTCAAAAACTTAAACTTGATATTAATAATCAAGTAAATGTGAAAATGACATTCTATACACGTGAGTTGACAGGTGGGTGGTAGGGTGTAAGGGCGGGGGGGGGGGGGGGTGGGGTTGTAGAGGAGGGGCTCAGCTGCTTCAGCTTTTGGCATTAGGTTCTAGGACTCGAAGTGTCAAGTTATTCATAATGGTCACATAGCGAAATTGCACTGTTATTGTAATCACTGTGTCAGCGAATTACCTTGGCGGGCGGGCTTGGTCCTGTTCCTCATTGCCATGACAGCGATGATGAGGGAGATCAGGAGAGACACAGCGCTCATCGTCACGGCAACGCCCAGGTAGAGCTTCGTGTCCTCATCGTGATCTCCTAATCAATCAACCAATCAATCAATCAATCAACTAATCACTCACTCACTGCTAAATAATAAATAAATAAATACATCATTACATACAGATAAAGTGTGTAAAATGATTATACGATCACGTGCGTTTGTATTACACAGCATTGATATTACTTTGTTGGAAACAGGCATGTGTTTACATACTCCAAGACTTCTTAACTTTTCGAAAAGTTTAAACGAATTCCCCTAAGATAATAAGCTTTCACACTGGGCATCGAACCGAAGTAATAAATTTATACTGCTGGGCAAGATTCAGGATTAGAAACAAGATGGAAATACCTTTTCCTGGCGGTCCCCGTTCTCCGTCTTTCCCGGCTGGTCCTTGTGGACCCGTGGCCCCAATGGGTCCCTGTGGTCCACCTGCGGGTCCTAAAAAGTGTCAATTGAATATTTAGCAGATGGCTTTGCGTTTAGTGATTCCAAAATAGCTCTTGACCGCTTGACAAATGTTGTTGACAGCTTCGTCAACAAAATCATCACTGTATTTGTCCGACTTTAATCAAGCATTGCTTCATATTAAGTCTATAAGTATATATGCAGTCGTTCAAAGGAACCGAAAGACGAAAGAAAGGCGTTTAAATTCTGCAAGTTTCAGGCGAATCCTAACGCTATTAGGAAAGTTTCGAAAGATTAGATGGACCTTCGGTGAAACAGATACTACTCGAACAGCTTCAGATAACATTTATTTGAGTCTGCATATTTTTCTTTGAGTGCAGTTGCTTTAAAGTTCGCCGTTACCTGCTGGCCCGGTTGGACCCACTGGCCCCGTAGCTCCAGTGTCGCCACGGTTACCTCGCGGACCTGTGCTTCCGGTGCCGCCTGTAGGACCATGTGCACCGGTCCTCCCACTGACGCCTGTACTTCCTGTCGCACCAGTTAAAGCCCAGATGCCTGAACCCGACCCTCCGGACGATGGTCCTGGGGGGCCTGCTGGACCAGGCACCCCAGGATAACCGCTTGGTCCTGGAGGTCCGGGCGGTCCTCGCATCCCAGTAGCACCCGGAGCTCCAGAAAAGCCAGTCGCCCCTGTAGCCCCGGTGTGAGCATCTGTTAAATATAAACGTGTCTTAAATTAAACGCTCATTTTTCAACGTTTAATAATATTGGATGGAAGTCTTACTTCCTACAGTGATACTAAATGGACCTGCAAAGGTATCAAAGGAGTGTGAGTATAGGAATGGGAGGTGTGTGGTAAACCCACCAAATGATACAGGAGAAGTCAGTTAATGCGTTCGTCTCAAATCCAATCTTTATTACTCACTCTGAGAGGAAGCTGCGCCGAGAAGGGCTATGAAGAAAAGCCCGCAAAGAAACAACATGTTGATATTTTTTTGAAGCACTTCTCCCCTTTTCTAAGATAGCAGCAGCTTAAGTCCTTGTGCTGAAAAAGAAATTCAGTTGTAGATTTCAGTTTTTGTTCTTGTTCTATGCTCATTAGATTGTCATACATTAGGCTTTTTTTCCAAAACGCCTTCTAATTTTATATTTAATAAAATATTCTATTTATAGACTTTTACTAAAAACTGTAATTAAATATTCTATCATGTAAATAGCTTTGTTTATATACTTACACTCCAATATGTAATATGAAAAACAAAATCAATTAAATACGCCAATATACCCAAAAAATTATCACAAACGAAGGCCAGGAAGAAAAATAGCCCTGTTTCTCAGCCCCCGTTTTCAGAAAATTTGACCTGGACGATCGGCGATCTTTTATATCTTTATTTTTTTTTCAACAAAAAAAAAATAGACACCAGCGCTCAGGAGTTTTCCTTCTGAAGATTTTGATGACCCGGCATTAACCAAAACGCTTGTTTCTTTCTTGCTTGCTTTTTTTCTACTTAAGATATGATTTAACGATTTTAGAAAAAAAATCTTTGCGACATAACACCAATTTTGCACAACACTTGTATTATCCAAAATACCAGGATAAATTTCAGCCGTGAAATGCCAGTTTCTTCGCCTTTTCTGCCTTTCGGTTAAATATTTTTTACTTTAATCTGTTATGCATAAGGTCGGCTGGTCCATTATTTTACTGGAAACCCGGCTGCTTGAGTCTTTTTTATGTTGCTATTTTAGTGAGAGGACCGAGGGGTGATAAACACTGATATTTTTACTCGCCTCAATTAACTTCTTCATGGTTGATTAAACACTATTATTTGTAAAATTAAATCACAGTTTTAAGATTCTTATTTAGTTATTTTTGTTTAAATAAATCCGCAATGAAAGTAATCTCAGTAGATCTTTTTTTCTTTTTTTTTTTTTTTTGTTAATTTTGAAAATTTGAGTTCGATGTTAAAAGACGTTTCACTGTGGAGATAAAAGCGAACCAATAGATACCTGCTGAAATATGGCTTATAAAATTGTTAACTACGCAGTTTTGCCTATGTTATTAACCACGTGACTGCCATCTTTTAATAGCTATGAACTATTTTGCGAACAGCATATTCATAGAATAAGTTAGTTTCCACTTATTCGCACACTTCCAAAATGCTCTATTGCTCAAATTTATTATACCTTTAACCTTACGGATACTTTTTAAATTAACAGCCCGTACCCCTTGTGCCCCACGCCCGCCCGCCCCCCCCCCCCTTTCCACCCCCATCTCCCACACCTACAGCTGCAACTCTATAAATCACTTAACTGCGATTTTAAAACATCGTTTCAAAGACGTCTTTAATTAAGGGGGACACAACCCAACAAACCGTCGGGACACAGGACAGGTCGACACTTTTCCTCGAAACGGGTTTGACTTTTTTCTTTTGCAAATCCTCTGCACATGTGACAAAGTAAAAGATCGTGTAAAAGTTTGCATTATTTAATATCCCCAAAATGAATAATACGTATTGGAATAGTTCCATTTTTACCGTAGAAATGAGCAGTTAATTTAAAATGTCTTCCTTCTGCGCGTTATTTCCTGTGCTCTAAGCATGTTAACGCACAGATATATAATATATATGATATATTCCTAAAAATAGTAACATTACTTTATACAAACACCATTTATTTCGTAGATGTCACGAATCTTTCATAAAGCAGGAGCTATGACATAAAAGAATATCGAGGTGCTCGAGGTTTTGTAAGGAACAGTGTCGTCCCGGAAATAGGACCAACAGTGGGAATGACTAAAATTTTCCTATTTCCGGGTTGCTTCGATTTTTGTGGAGTTCTTCGAAGTCCCCCAGTCCTCTCCCCCAGAATAGACCATAGAAAAATGGCCCTATTTATGAGATGGTCCCACCTGTAGGGTGGTACGCTACAGTGTTTCTCCTGTATTCAAATAATAATAGCCAACGTGAAAATTGCCGTTGATATATCCTAGTAATCACAATGCCGCCTATCCCAATTTTTTTCAATATCGCAACGCGATTTCCCTTTGTTCTACAAAAACATCCACACGAAAAGAAATTATATATTACATATATTACATTTTATTCAATTACCAGACGTATTTTACAACCGCCCTTCCTTGTAAAAAATAATCTCATAAACTTAACCAAAGCCTAATCGACGTTGCAAATAAGTTGCAAACGGAAGTCGAAACAACGTCTATCTCACGACGTTATATAATATAGTCGTCCGGAGAGCGACGCTGCATAGACGCTTAGGAAAGATTAACTGGAATCACTATTCTTCTTCTTTTTCTTCTCCATCTTCTTTTTTGTTCTGTTTCTTCTTGTTGTCTTCTTTTCTTCTTCTACTTTTTCTTTTTGTCTTTTCTTCTTCTTTTCTTCTGCTTCTTCTTCTTCTTGTCTGCTTTTCTTTTCTTCTTCTTGTCTTCATTCGTCTTCTTCTTCTTCTTCTTCTTCTTCTTCTTCTTCTTCTTCTTCTTCTTCTTCGTATTCCTTTTCTTGTTCTTGCTCCTTCTCTTACTCTCCTTTTTTGTTTATCTTTTTTTCTTCTTATTTCTATAAAGATTATTTTTCTTCCAATTGCTAATAACAACAATTTTTATTTCAGGCCAAAAAAAAAAGAAAAACAAAAAAACAAAAAAAAAAAAAACAAAAAAAAAAAAGCAACAACAACAACATAAAAAAAGTTCATGAAAGACAAATTTTTGAAACATCATTATCAAATTTCTTCATGATAATCTTTAAAAAAAATAGGATAACTTAATGCACTTTCGTGTATGTGTATTAAGACTGACAGGCAGTTATGTACAACAATGGGTTTTTGGCACCCCAAAGAGAACTCTTTGGCCTTGAACTTCACGAATCACTAAGGGAAAATTAGGCTAAATTGTTTGTCACGACTTTCTGCGTACACAGTCAAAATGAACTCATATGAACTGCGATCGTGATCAAATTTGATGTTATATATAGCTCAAGAGCATAAATCTATGAAATGATCTCTACCATCTCCAAAATCTATTAAATGAATACTGAAAATAATAATAATAATAATAATAATAATATTAATATTAATAATAATAATAAGAAGAAGAACAAGAAGGAGAAGAAATAACAATAACAATAACAATAGTAATACACTAGTAATAGAAACAAACAAAAATAAAAACAACTAATAACATTTTAGGATTATTTGGAACGCCAAAACATAAAGTGAAATACTATAGCATGCCGTTTTAACATTTAATGCTTATTTTTTATATTAAAATACAATTAAAGATATCAAGAAATCAATGTAGATCTCAATAATTTATATTTTGCTATCAATAATTGAATTTTAGATGGAAAAAAAGTAATTTTTGAGATCCAAAAATCAAATTTACAAACTCTCAAGAATTTCTTCTTTTTTGTACTGCAAAAAATATAAAGAAAGATTCTGTATACAAGGACCAGTCATTTTTGATTTACAGATGTGTGCATCTTAATTTTTTCTTTTAAAAAATAGACTGATGTTTTGATATCAAAAATCAATCTTTGAGATCAAAAAATCATTTGCAGATTTCAAAAGATGAATGAAAAAAGTCTCCTTCTGAAATATCTGAAATAAATTTTTGATATCGGTAAAAGGAAAAGGAATCATTGAGCACAAAATTGATATTTTGCTCTCAAATATTTCATTTTTGCTATCAAGAATTGAATTTTTGATCTCAAAATATCAATTTTAGATATCATTAAATCATTTTTGATATCAATAAATATTTATGGATATCTCTGAATATTTATTGCACATTAAGAGATATCAATAACACAATTACAGCTAGCAAAAAATAATTCTTGATATTAAAATGTGGATTTTTTAGATCAAAAATTAATTCTTGATATCAAAAAATCAAATTTTGAGATCAAAAATTAATTTTGATATCAATAATTGCATAATAAATGTGAAAATGGCATTCCATAAGATACAACGTCGACACCACTTCTGTTAAAGAATGTTGAATTGGTGTGAGGAAAAAACGTGGTGCAAGTTACAACGGCAATGAAATGTTTATTTAAAGGAAATGTAGATATTATAGAAAAAAATAAATTATAGAATTATACAACACAATGCCTATTTAAAAATGTAACTTTTAGGATTATTTGGAACACAAATAAACACGCTGAAATAAGAACGTTCAGCCCACTTATTATGTGAGATTTACTTGACCCCCCCCCCCTTTTCAACCATAAAACCATAAAAAATGCAGCGTTTATGAACCGTCTAATTAAGGGAAATTTGAAATATTGTGTAACTATGCTAAATAATTCAATATTATGGCGTCAATCTACCGTCTATTTCAAATAATTGCGTTTTAATTTTAGAATTATATGGAAGTATATTAAACACATCGAATACAAATGTGTATTTAAAAATAAAGTTGGAGAACTTGGGCATAGCGATATACAGTTAAAGTCTACTTGTGACTTTAAAGTTATGGCGAAGAACAATAAAACAAATCGAATACTGTATAAGTGGAAATTTTCACGAGAAACTAATTTTCGCTATTTTCGCGAAGCAAGGCCAATTCGCGAAAATTAATTTCCCTCGAAATTTTGTTCCAAATAGTAAGATAAAATTGAACAATAATTTCTATATGTGCATTTTATTACTTTTTACATCGGAGACCAGTATGGTTCTATGTAGAGATAAATCACTGTACACGTATATAAATACGGTTGTGCCATTAAAGTAGCGAAGAATAAAGGGGCCTTTAATTAGGGCGCATTAAATAGGTAAATAATTAATCCCTTGTCTGCCAAAGCAAACTTAGATAACATGTTCCCTGAAGACACGGGACGGCCACATAGCAAGTAAGCAAATAGACAACAAGATAAAATACTGAGTAGATATGTCAGTGAAAGGGAGTGAGCAGCAGTGGGCAAGGCGTCTTGTTTTTATTGTGTTAGTACGATAAGAGACGTCAAATTTCTCACTGCAGCACACTGCAGATTTTTACGTATTAAAATTTTTACTTCTATATTCAATTGGAGAAAATAAAAACTCGCGAAAATGTCTAAGAAGCCAAATTCGCGAAAATTTCGACTTCCGCTTATACAGTATAATGTTAATGTAATATATAGTTGTGCAAATTTTTATGAGTGTGCAACATACACATGGAAAGAAGCTTTGTGTGTAATCTAATTTAAGCCCGTAAGTTAATAGTAATTAAGAGTAAGTCAGAAATGATTTTCTAGTACTGTCAATTATGCTAAACGGTCATCTGCCCCCCTCCCGGACAACTGCCCCCCAGTCAACTGCCCCTCCCCCTTTTTTTGCAACCCGATCTACTGCCTCCCTGAAATTTGACGGGATGGTCATCTGCCCCCCTGTTTTGTGGAAAAAATTCTTTATAAAATTAGGCAATTGTGATGTCCCCGTCTACTTCGTATCTGAAACAATTGACCTTCATTGATCTTTAACTCTGGTTAAAATAAAGAGGTGTGAAAAACTATTGATCTATTCATCGTCTCTGAACAAAAAGAGATCTAAGAGACGATTGATCTGTTCATTGTCGCTCAGTAAGAGGGATGTAAGAAACGATTGATCTATTCACCAAGACTGATATTAGGAGAGACTGATGTCTAAACTAATTCTAATTGCAATTGGTTTCCTATTGGTGAATTGCAATTGACCGAGGTATAACTGAACATTTTGATTGCTTATGTTATGAATATTTTGTTTCTTTATGCTATGTATCATGGTAGAAGTCCAACGTTAGGTAAATAAGATAAAATATAATTTTATTTCTTGTGTCTTTGTACGCCAAGAGCCCAAGAACAAATAGTATATAGAGGTGGGGCAAATAACGACCCCTCCACTTTGAAGGGGGACAGTCTGAAGCTTTGGCAAAAAGGGGGACAGGTGACAGGGGAGCAGATGACAGGGAACAGATGACCGGGATTCGTCAATGTAACAGGATATTTTGGTCTCCGGATATCTTGGGCCCCCCGGACAAGATATCCTAGGATATCTTAATCCCCTTTAGGATATCTTGGCCCCCTTAGGAAGCCAAGTTATCCTAGTATCTTGGCCCCCAGATAATAGAAAAACAAAACGAATGCCTATTAATATATTTTATTTCTCATTACCCTAAACTTTACACCAAATGTGACAACCATCGTACCGTACCAAAAGAACATATGAATCGCAAGAGAGTGGAAGATGGAGGCTCCAAAACAGAGGCATGAATCAAAAGAGAGAATAATCCCACACACGAAACTATTCACATGGTGTATCTATTCGACAGAATTGTAATCAAGATAAACGCTGTTTAGATTGGATGTGGATTTAAGGATGATGTCAAATACAATTAAAAGCGCTCTTCATTCTTGAAAGACTATTGCTTGATTGAGCATACATACATAATTCAACATGAAACAGTAATTCACATTTCTTTCAACTATTGACGTGGTGTATGCTATTGACAGAATTGCAATAAAGATGAATGCTGTTTAAATTGGATGCGGATTCGAAGATGAGGTCAAATGAAATAAAAAAGCTACTAATTCTTAAAAGACTATTGATTGATTGATCACACATACATCAATAAAACATAAAACACTAACTGACATTTCTTTCAAGTGAAGTTTTCACGTGAAATTATTTAAGAGCGACCAAGATATCCTAGTATATCTTGGCCGCCCTAGGGGGACCAAGATATCCTAAAGAGGGCCAAGATATACTAGGATATCTTGTCCGGGGGGCCAAGATATCCTAGGACACCGGACAACTGATCACCAGCCATACTGGCCACCAGACAAGTGACCAGGGAAATTCAGTTTTATTGCTATCACATTTAAACGCGGTGAAACCATTCTCTTAATCAATGGAAGTATGTCTAAATACATATACGTATATAGCAAATGCAGGTAAAAGTGCATTTGTGGAAACAATAATTAATCGAATCTGTCAAGTTGCAGATATTCTGTTCATATTTTTATTTCTTTTGGATATTTTGTTAGGTTTTCATTAAAAAAACAAACAAATTGGCGCAGCATCTTCATTCCCATTCGTAAAAGTGATTCATTGTCACACACATACAAACAAATAGCAATCTGCCAGGTGTGCTAGATTACAATAAAATTAATCTTTCGACAGAGGTTCAACACAACTCTACTTAGCGGGTGTGAATGATGATCAGGAACATTAGCAGTGACTCGATCTGCAAACCAATATCACCCGCATCTATCAGCGATGATATCACACTATATCTTTTTCATTATATCACACATATATATTACTCATAAGACATTCTTTGTCTGCACTCTTATACTCAGGCACACCAACACCCACACACACACACCAACACGCACACACACATCAACACATACACACACGTTACGGACAACAGTTTACATATAGTAGCGTCGCTGTGTTCATGCACAACAACTAAAACTAGTAACGAAACATCACCCATTTTGGTGACTGGCGCGTGGTCTTCTACCTAACCATTTAACGGGGCTGTCCGTAAGGTATTTTATATTTTATTGACTCAATTTTTAAAAATTCTAGTCAGTATGAGCGATTTTTCTTCATACTATTAACTTCCTCTACTAAGGTGTTCAAAACCATGTCACTTTCATGCAAGTCTTTCTTCAGTTACTTTTTTCAATCTAATAATATTCTTTTATATATTTCTTGTAAAGCGTCTAAGACTGGAAGTTATTTATTGTAGCCTCTTGAGTTATAAATATATGTTTGATTATTATAAACATCATATTTAGAGATTAATTTTCTACTACAAATGCAAAAGTTTCTATGTTTATAATTTCAAAAATATTATGAGAAGGGTCTGAATGAGCAAAACCTCTTTTTACCACTTTAAGGTTGCCGGACATTTTACAAGTATGGAGAAATGCACCAGGGACATGGTTATTGATGTATTGGCACAATTCACGTTTTCTTACATGTCACTTCGCCAAGTTCGCGCTACAGTTGGTAATATTATGAATGATTTTAAACTCGAAAGACTACATTTTTGGTTCCTTTAGACATGTTTTGGTCTTTGGTAGGCTGTGATAGATCTGATCCACAGTCACCCATTTATGCACTTGAGAAAGGACTTCCGAAATTAATTATTTACATTCAACATTAAAGATCTATTTTTTTTGTTTTAAAAATACCAGTTTGTGAAAAATTGATTTCAAGTTGATTTGTGGCCTTGTGACTGACAGAGTATCCGAAAGTAAAGGGATGATATTACAAGCATCAAATGGCACAAACCACGCCAAAATTTGACCTAATGCCATGTTTCGTTGCAAATTTACAAAAAGCCATAAAGTGTGCATGTACATATTTAAATCCTCAATATATATCACATCATTTTCAAACCAACGTTTGACAAAGAAACTTCGGTCTGGAAGTAGAATATGTTTCTTATTCATTACAATAGATCCAAAATCATGCAAAAAATATTTTGACTGTAAAATCCAACATATTTTTTCTCATAAGACAGAGATATTACAGGAAGTTTATCACTGTTAAAAATGACACGACAACTATAACTGATTACAGAACATTATTTCGCGACAAAAGCTTTCCAACCTATACCAGGGACACTACGCTCAATCTAGGCCTTACAAAAACATGGCCTGATCTTTTTTGGAGATGGAGGGGTTGGTACTAATGTCTATTTAAGGTATCAGATGAATGTATTTTTTATGTTTCAAAAGCTTTCGTTATGTAGATTTACTTATAGAAACTCAGTTAACTTTGTGGCAAGATTCTAAAGAGCAATTCATCTTTTCATATTTGTTTTCAAAATATTTCCTTTTTTTCTTCATTGTGTCTGCTGATCTGTGCCCCTAACAAATTAAATGATTTTTTGCAATCTTTATATTTAGAAATGTCTTTTAAAACATTTAAATGGGCCTAAATACCAAGATATATTTCCCGGTGGTTGTGTCTCAGACCGGAACGTTTTGCAAAAGCCCTAGCGTTTCGATGAACGTATAGATAGAGTGACCTTGGCCGTATACTTGAAGTCTTCAACAAATTGTTTGAATTTATGAGGGGATGAACTAATACGTAGTAATCTAATATTCTGATTTTGTCTAATCAAAATTAATGCTGTATCAGCACATAAAATAAAGAGTAAACACGAAAGACCGCAATCTGGCGTGTTCCTGTATAAGGTGGAAACCAGTTTAGGGTGTACCGGTTGTTAATAACACAGCTGGAGATATCACTGTAACAGCATCTAACTAATGAGGTGAAATCAGGACTTTAGTAATTTTTTTAGTTTTAAAAACATTAATTAATTGAATAGAAAGCCTTTAAAAATCCAGTTGTAATAAAATCCCTGTCATTTAGCCTTTATGGTGTTATATGAAATCTTTCACATAAATAATGCTCTCCCCTCTATACCTGCTTTCATAAAGCCGAGTTGGTATGTGTCTTTTATAGACGGTATATGTCTTTCAAGCCACCGTTCTAAAATTTTTTATGAAAATTGTGTGAGACCAAACTAACTGATCTCTAGTTCTTATTTTTGAGGATCTCTGACTGCACGAGTAGCTCAAACATTAAACTAATTTTGCTACTAAATTTAGTCCAAAATTCATTATAAAACTCAGCGATAATCCATCACATTCTGGTGACTTACTAATTTAAAAAATTAAAGAGCTTCCCAAAATTCTTGGCAGCTTAAGTTCGCTTCTAGCTGAAAATTTTACTGCTCAGATAACTGGTCCTCCAATGTTATTATTTACAGTATTTTGCCCCTCCCGCCTCGATCTCACTATATGAGTGTAGACTAGTATAAGACAGTTCAGACATTTTCAAGTGGCTTCATAATCCAAAATTTCTTATCAAAGTTTATTGAGAAAGCTTGGATTTATTCAAGAGGCACGAAATACTTTTCTTATTTTCTTGATAAATTCTAATCACAGCCTAATCCAATATCTGTTGCTCTTCTTTGTTCGACGGCTTCTAGTTATAATTTCATTTCGTCATGTTGTTTTCATTCCTTCACAGAGACTTCCTTGTTAGAAACCTTGACATCTAAGTAGTTAATATTTTCCAGCAACTTATATCCCTTTAATCATTTTTTTACTGTATGCTGTACATTACTCTGTTATCATATATTTCAGGAAATCAAATTTAACTCGGATGTCATCCAATGCACTGGATACTGACTACGTGTTTCTCATAACGAGTTGCGTTTCTCGGTTATGCGTTGTTTCATTAATTGTACTGCTGTTTAGTTTCCAGAGGCCAGGGCCTCTGATTAATCCTGATAATTCTGTTGGTCATTCAACTGCTCTGTGGCCACTTTTAACACTTGGAATAATAGCTCTTTAAAAAAGGTAGTCACGTTAACAGTTAACATTTAGACGTTTTTGCAACAATGTGTACCTCTTGAGGTCTTTATTGTTTGAGGTCCAGGTGTCAATAAGATCGAAAATGTCCTTCATTTACCTAAGTCTAGATCGATTAAAACGAGTCGTAATAACACTCCCTTTTCATCAAGTTTATTGTCCAAAATTATATTGAAACCTTCCCGCCCCTATTTTGTTGCACGTAACTGAATAATCTCCTCCCTCTCTTAAATCAAAACGAATGTAAGTTCAAAAGATGGGATGAACTTTAAATACAATGACTGTTTCAAGGGGCAAGTCGAATTTATAAGGGCATGCAGGATAAATGAGAATTTGTGAGGACATGCATTATAAACAGTTTCCAGTTCAGTCTGTTAAAATCCTTTTTACATTAGCGTTTGAATAGATGGAACATAAACACCTCACTGTTTTCTTTCATACAGCAGCTTAAATATCTTGAAGCAGATTTTGCTGAGGTTGTCATTTTTTAATCCCACAGCTGTTTCATTCAACACATTAATAGTTAGGCTATTGCAATAGAAACAAATATGCCTTCTTTGTCTGAGTTCGAAAAGAAAAAATATTATTACAATTATGTTATTTTTTGTGTGAGAGTAGATACTATTCTTAAACCTAGTTAATCCTGCCACCTTGTCATACAGCTGCGTGGCCTGCTTGGCTTAACTAAACCTTAGTGCTATGTTCATATAGAAAGTTCGACTTGTTGAACTAAAGTTGTGTACGCAAATAGAAATAGAAAAAAAATCCTATTTCAGTTGGAACAGTCTTTTCCACCCACTCACCAGCCGTTCAGGCAGAGGCTATGGGACGTGTGTACAAGCTACATACAAACCATCCCTTTTTGTGTGGTTTTTCGCCATTCTGTTAGATTCACAAAAATAATGATTCTCTCCTCACTGATCTATAGGAAAGGGAACAATCAGCTGCAAACAGCATGTGTTTCTAATAGTCATAATGACGTCATAGGGGATGCTTTATTACGACCATGGACGTATCAGAACACTGTTTCATTACACCCATGGGTGCTTTAAAACAGTGGTGAGTCATACTATGTATGGAACCCATGACGTCATAATAGGCGGCGTAACCATGGTGAGGAAGTGAGGACCCCCCAGGACATACTATGTGCCGACCCCCTCCCTCCCCCCTCCGCCCTACACCCTCCGCCCTCCCCTCCTCCCAGGAGAGCAAAATTCAGCCAAATCAGCAAAAAAATGTGGTGTTTAGCGAGTTACACATCATTTTTGACGAAGCCTGAGTGGTATAAAAGGATGGGTGAGACCCCACTCATATTAACGATTGATGTAACAACAATGGCAGCCAGTTCAGGAAATAGTTATAGACTATTTGCATAGGTCGTTATAAGCATGATTGAAACTTTTTAAAAAAGTGAAAAAGTGAGATAACTTTCGTTATGGTTGACCGATTTGAATGAAAATTTCACCGTTTGATTCAGTTTTATGTCTAGTTTTGACATTAAGTAGTCATAGGCTATTTGCACATGTGGCTATAAGGGTAATTTTTGTGGAGGAAGAGCACACCATTCAAAGATGTGTTCGAATGGCAAGCCCGAATTCAAAGATATGTTCGAATGGCAGGCCCACTCAAAGACGTGTTCGAGTAGCAAGCCCATTCAAAGATGTGTTCGAATGGCAAGCCCCCCATTCAAAGATGTGTTTGAATGAGCAGCACTTGTTGTTCAACAAGTTCAACATGTTCAACATGTTCAACATGTTGTTGAACATGTTGAATATGTTGTTCTATATGTTGTTCAACAAGTTGTTGTACAACATTTGTTCAACAAGTTGATGTTCAACATGTATTGTTCAACAACATGTCGAACAACATGCTCAACATGTTGAGCAACAGCTTGTTGAACAATTTGTTAAACAATTGCTGTACAACAACTTGTTGAACAATACCATGACGTAATATGTTTCCAAAAATAATTTGAACACGTCTTTGAATGGGTTGCTCATTCCAACACATCTTTGAATGGGGAGCTTGCCATTCGAACGCATCTTTAAATGGTGTGCTCTTCCACCACAAACAATTACGCTTATAGCCACCTGTGCAAATAGCCTATGACCACTTAATGCCACAACTAGACATAAAACTGGATCAAACGGTAAAATTTTCATTCAAATCGGTTAAACATGAAGAAAGTTATCGACTTTTTTCACTTTTTAAAAGATAAAACTTTAAGGGAAAACAATTATGCATGCAGCCACCTATGCAAATAGCCTATGACTACTTAATGTTAAAACTAGACATAAATCTGAATCAAGCGGTGAAATTTTCATTCAAATCGGTCAATCATAACAAAAGTTATCTCACTTTTTTGAAGTTAAAATTTTAAGGTGAATCAATTATGCATACAGCCACCTGTGCAAATAGCCTATGACTACTTAATGTTGAAACTAGATAAAGAACTGAATCAAACGGTAAAATTTTCATGCAAATCGATCAACGATAGCGAAAGTTATCTCACTTTTTCACTTTTTTAAAGTCCAAATGGCGACATGTCAAAATTATGCATACAGCCACCTGTGCAAATATACTGTAACTACTTAATGTTAAAACTAGATATAAAACTGAATTAAACGGTAAAATTTTCATTCAAATCGGTTAATCACGACTTAAGTTATCTCACTTTTTCACTTTTTACAAAGCTAAAATAGGGGCATGTCAAAATTATACATACAACCACCTATTCAAATAGCCTATGATTTCTTTATGTCAAAATTAGATATAAAACTGAATTGAACGGTAAAATTTTCATTCAAATCGGTTAACCATGACGGAAGTTATCCCACTTTTTCCCCTTTTTTAAAAGTTAAAATGGTGGCATGTCAAAATTATGCATACAACCACCTGTGAAAATAGCCTGTGACTACTTTATGTCAAAACTAGACATAAAACTGAATCAAACCGTAAAATTTTCATGCAAATCGATTAACTATAGCGAAAGTTATCTCACTTTGTCACTTTTTTAAAAGTTATTATGGCGGGATGTTAAAATTATGCATACAGCTACTGTGCAAATACCCTATGACTACTTTATATCAAAGCAAGACATAAAACTGAATCATACGGTGAAATTTTTATGCAAATCGGTTAACCAAAACGAAAGTTATTTCACTTTGTCACTTTTTTATAAAATTTCAATTATGCTTATAACCACCTATGCAAATAGTCTATAACCACTTACTGAACTGGCTGCCGTTGTTGTTGCATCAATCGTTAATATGAGTGGAGTCTCGCCCATCTTTTAATACCACTTAGACTTCGTCAAAATTGATGTGTAACTCGCTAAACACCACTTTTTTTGCTGATTTGGCTGAATTTTACTCTCCTGGGGGGGGGGGGGCGGGGTCGGCATATAGTTTGTCTTGGGGGGGGGGTCCTCACTTCCTCACCATGGTTACGCCGCCTATTGTGACGTCATGGGTTCCACACATATATTATGACTCACCACTGTTTTTAAGCGCCCATGGTCGTAATAAAGCATCCCCTATGACGTCATTATGACGTCATAGGTGGTCCAGTTCCATCGTTTCCCTACTACTACTAAGAAACGATTAGAGACTGGATAAACACAAGGCACTGATTATTGCTTAGGCTTCCATAAACTGGGCTTTCATTGTGGAAAGCATGCAAAAGTCAAATCAGTGATTTTTGAACAAGTGACCTGTCAACTTCAATTAGATATTGGAGTCCAAAATGGGCCTCCAAGAAAAAGACAAAGAAACCGAAGGTGGTATTGTGGGAAACAAATATGGAGCTGAACACGAGGGCGAGGAGCGCTCAACCCTAGATCAGGCTTGGTCTATGATGCCACTGAATACGCCGCAATCCACATCCGATCCAATTTCAAAGTTTCAATCTCCTGCGAACAGGTCTTTATTCATCCTTGCAGCTTCGGGCAGGACCTGCTCGGCCAGATCGGTACCACAGTGGACAGGTTCTAGCAAATGACGCTTTCTCTCCCCACGGAGGAGTCACAAATCTCTGCCGGATGGGGTTAATATTTCGGCCTTTTTTTACGCTGCAATCAACTACAGCATCTGCAAACAGTAGTCCAAGCCAAGAGAGCTATGGCCAAATCCAAGGGGAAGCAAAAGCCGTCAGCTAACATTAATCTCCCCGGCCACCAAGACATCACCTGTTTCGATTGCAGTCTCGATATTGGTGGTTACATAAACCAAATAGCACCCCTATCCATGCCCCGCCGCCGGTCACGCAGACGTTGGAACTGAGTCACGGCAAGTCCATGGACATCCCCCATCGGCTTAGGTCAATGCGGTGAAACAACCTGAGGAAGAGGAGTTCTCTCAAGGCACATCTTATGTGCCAGAGGGTACACTCTGACGAGGCTCGAGGGAGGGAGGGAAAAGGGTTATATTCCTGGAGAGACTCAGCGGCGGTGGGGAGACACCCATTCCGCACTGCTTCCCCCTCCCGAGTCAGAAGAGATCACGCTATCTCTAGTCTCGTCTTCTACTGCGCCACCCCATCCCATCACAGCCCGCACTAATGAATGCAAGACAATTGATGCAACAGAGGGACGCACATAGGCACGTGTTTACTTCTTAAAGCACTGTCACCTACGCCCAGGCCCGTACCGCTCGTCTAACGAGCTGTTGCCATTAGAAACATTGGAGCAGTAGCCTCATTTCGGGTCCATACACTTAAGGCCATTAAATCAACACGGGAGGACCCTCGTCTCATGGCCCCGTTTCTTCGAAAATATTGGAAAGTTTAGCGCTATCAACACGGGATGTGGTTAAATTTTCTTCGTATCTAATGTCTTTCATGGCTTATCTTATCCGAGTCGTTTTTTCAGCATTGCTGGTCCAGTATTGAAGATGTTGAGAGAGTTTCGCCACACCCCAAATCCTAGGTGAAAGAGAAGCCCCCCTCCCGCCCCCCTCATCAGCGGAAATCGAACCGAAAAATCAGAAAAGTAGATCTTTGTCCCAGGATCTCCCTCTCATGTCGCTTTCAACCAGCAGCCTTCAGTGGATCGTGCCAAGTCTCTGGCCAAGTCGCGGTCACTGCCGCCCAAGCGGACAAAAGCCGAACACTGCAGGCAAAAGCGAGGGGCAAACTACCCAGCAGTACAGTGTGTAGTAGTTTTTCTTTTCTATCCTAAAAAACCCTTACAACCCATTCTTGCTTTTAGGCGGGAGGTTAGACAGGCTCTGGGTTGGTTGGGAGGAAACACGTGAAGAGAGTAATACGCTGTTTGAGGGACATTATTACCGTCCAGCGTTTCACATGCCCATATTTTGGAAACATTTGTGCTAACGATGAATTGAAAAGAATATTTTAACTCTCTCCCCCCCCCCCCCAAAAAAAAATGATATATTTAAGTCCTTCAAATATTAACGATTTCTTAACGGTTTATTATCCACTTTTGACTATAATCACAATAGAGTATGCATATATATCTGTCTTTTACATCAAATATTAATTCCGTCCTTTCTTCAGTTTCTTGGAGTTAAATATATCGTTTTAAGGGAAAACCTTCGCAATTTAAATAATATGAAAAATTCCGCATGAGAATATTTGAAATGAAAGTTAACGATCCATCGTCATATTTCTCTTTGTGCTATTTAAAAGTAAACTTAAAGAAAATCCTTGCGGTTTATTTTTAAACTCCTTACTTTTACCTAAATATCAAGAGCTTTTCTTTATTCCCCTTTAAGGGAAAAGAAACAGCCATTTAGCAATTGTGCAACCTATTCAAAGTTGAAATGAAAAGTGTTGGCGTTGGAAACCGCATGGCGCACATAGGAGTCAAACTGCACAGTGGAAAGGATCTGAGGCATCTAAAAAGACTGGCTATACAGTCCATTTTGCCAGCTTCTAAATACAGACATTTTTCCTTTGGAATGCCATTTTTGATAACGATTACTCGTTGCGTGCACTGCGAGCGCTGTCAGGAAGCCCTGTGATAAAGGATTCTCTCTCCGGCGGCGAGGGAGGTTTCTGCTCGATCTCTCCTTCGTTTTCATTGGTCGTTTCTTCTCCTTTTTCCTCTTCGCTTACTTCCGGTGCAGGTTTTACAAGCGTTTCACCTTCTCTTAATATGATATCCCTGAAATTCAGAGACGTCTAGCGCCTTTATATATAAATATAGCCTGCACATTTAGTCTTGAATGACGAACCATTAAAAGTCAATCTAAAAATAAAACACTCAAGACGATTAAAAAGGAAAACTGGGAATCATTGATTTGCCCATTCATTTTACTTTATGTTTCTATTCTTGATTAATCTCCCGGGACCCACTCATGTAGCAAACGGTTGTCATGCGTGTCCATGACTTTTTAAAGGGTCCCCTAAGCTCGGAGTTCGAATTTTGAAATAGTACAGATTGCTCGGCATTAATAATAACAAATAAAGTGAGTTCGATTTTTTTACGAAACTAAAAGTGTCCATACGCAAAATTCACATGTCCGGTTCCTTCTTTGTCAATCGTGTCCGCCAGCCGATCAACTTGTGACGTCGTCAGTGGAATCTTCATTATCTAAATAAGTGACATATCAACATGAAAAATGTCCTGAAATGTGTATTTTAATTTTGTTTTATTATTATCATTATTTTTTTGCAAACATGACATTGAACAAGCCCCGATATTATCATTAAGTTACAAAGACTATTTCCTGTACAAAGTATAAAGTACATTGTTCCATTGTAACAACAGTGTGTTGAATAGTTATACAAATTATACAAATACTTCAGTATTTGCAGTCCAGATGTAAGTTTGTATTATTAAATGCCAAAGAAAGATGTAAAATGGCCCCATAAATATCACTTAAATATTTCGTATCTCCAAGATTTTTAGAATGAATAATAATAATAATAATAATAATAATAATATATATATATATATATATATATATATATATATATATATATATATATATACGAAATCAGTCATAGGGACCATGCCTTGTATAAAACACTTACGGAGACCATTTGAAAAAAATAATATATGTTTGTTTAGCTTGATATCAAGTGGCAACACACAAATTTAATTTTAAAACAAAATGTATTATACTCTCTATGCTATAGTATCATTCGTTTTTTTTTTTTTTTTTTTTTTTTTTTTTTGTTCACTGTGTAGTTTTATGTCGTTTAAGCACGCTAAGTATTAAGGAAATCGACTTTTGGTCTCCCTAAATTTTTGATCTCCCCAATACTGCTGTTTTAGCAAAAAATGTAATAAGACATATAAGACACGGCCAGCCTGTTGTGACTGACCCGTGAAGGTAGTGGAGCGAAAGTAATTTGTTTTCAAGCCGGAATCATGTCTGTTCAGGGTCGCTTTACTTATATTGATTTCTGGGCTTCATCATTTGGTCTCCTCACAAAACACGGCCAGCCTGTTGTGAATGACCCGTGAAGAAACGAGGAGTAAAAAGCAAACTTAGAGTTTCAAGCCGTAGTCATCAGAGCCAATGCTCTGTTTGGGGGTAACGCAGCCCCGGGGTCCTCCGAACGCCTATAGGAGCGGCTTCGCAAGTGCGAAATGCGCATTGACATCGCTACCCTCGGGTAGTAGTTTTCTGCGTTGGCTAATGAGGCATGAAAATTTGACTTCAGGGGAAATGGGGTCTACAGTTTGTAAAATCAAATTACGAGATTGTTAGAAAATGCAAAAAAAAAATAAATAAATAAAAAAAATAAAAAATCGGTACAGTTTAATGTATGGGTTATAAACAGATCAGATATCATAACACTTTTTTTATTCAAATCACATCACTTATGAATTTTTCAGTTGAAATGTTCACTCCAAAATCTTAAAATGTGAAAAAAAATCACAAGCTACCTTTAAACCCTCTTTAAAGATATCCTTGGTTAATACTGGTTCTGGTCCGAGATCCATATTTTTGAACACATTAACGAGTTTCCGTCTCTTCACCACCAGATGGCGTCTTAGAATAAGCATGGGGTTTTCCTCTTCGGGGGATCCCTCCGGGTGTAGCTTCAGCGGTTCTGAGCATACAGTACGACTTGTTTAAATAAAGTAATGAACGTGTAAATGTTTTTTAATATGCAAATATATTTAAATATATTTTTAAATATTTTTAATGTTTGTCACACAAAACGCCAAAAAAAACTGATTAAAGAATTTTAATACTGATGTTCAAAAGTGTCACTGAAAATCTCTTTGGCCAAAAGGCCCTTCGTCAGAATGTCTTCGATCAAGTTATGCTTGGTCAAAGTGTCCCCAGACACAATTTCTAATAAATGCGTGGTGGTCATAATGTCCACAAGTACGTACATGCCTTTTTGTACATGCACAATAAAAAAAGCTAATGTTTTAAACTGCACATTGTTTTACTGGTAAACCATTTCATTAACTTGTGATTCGCATTTTTTCACAGTGTACACACATTTCGTTTCAACAGCCCATTGTCAACAGCCTTGACCAAAACAATAACAGTTCGTGGACACATCCATTCGTTTCTCATTCCTGGTTAACAGGGATCCAGCCAGCAAATATTTTCCAGCCCCACTATTTTAACCGGTATGCTATTTTGGGACGATGTACTCTGTGACATTTTAATCAAGAACATTTTATCTCTGTATTTATGGGACAATTGTACCGGAGACATTTTGAGTGAGGACTTTTTGACCCGACACCGCCATAGATACATATTAATTATTGTAAGCACCCATTTTAAGGCCTAAACCACAGAATAACCGGAAAGGAACGGAAGACACACTGTCACTATCATTCTTACAACATCGATCGGATTTCATCCTTAAAATGCACATTTAGATAGACAGATTTGTGTTACCAAAGAAATCCTACCTAAGGGCGCGTCATCGTCTACCACGTGACCGTGAATGAGTCTGAATTTAGGGTGCATTTCTCGGATATCTGTGTATTTTTCTATGGTAGACTGTAGTATGTGCACGCTCAGAACGTCCAGGGACACCATGGCGCTGTTCTCGTTTTTGCCGATGCCAGTCAGCAATGCTAATACTCCAATGTGTGTCATTGGATTTTGCGACACCTGCAAGAAAGACATTTTATGTTTTAAGTTACTGCACATTAATTTTTTTTTAAATCTTTCAACTACTAAAGTGTTTTGTGTAAATGATTTAGATGTGTTCATGTCACATATCGCAGTTGTGTGGAGTAGATTATGTCGTTGATCAGGCCGCTAGCTGTGGGATAAACATAAATATTTGTATCGAGTAAGCATTGTCACAAAAAGACAACATTTATTTAAACTTTTAACTTGTTAATGGTTGTAGTTTTGTTACTTTTAATCGCAATCAAACATCTATCCGACATTCATGAAAATTTCATATTTACTGTAATAATTACATTACATTATATTATATTATATTATACTATACTATATTATATTATATTATATTATATTATATTATAATAAAAAGGGGTGGCCAATTAGAAATATCGCTGTCTACACATCTATCTCCTCTCCCCATCCCCTACAGTATCGCTTGAGCCACTTGGATAGGAATAAGTCAAACTGTGACGTTAAAATGTCTCGAAGATCATTCAAAGCTGATATGCTGTCACATGTTAACTGGACAGCTTGCAAGTAGTAAATAAAACAGCACTCGCCTATACTGCAGTTATTTGTTTCATCAGTAAACCATGTATCCCTCGTGCATATTTTGCTTTGTAGTGAACGATGGGAGAAATTTTTTGTATGCATCTATTTTTTGCAGGATAACACTTAAAAGTGAATTACAACAAAGAGTATAAAAAATACACTGTCTTTTGATTACAAGCAGGATTTAAAAGCCATCAGAAAAGCCATACATGACGTTTGGTCGCAGATCAAAATGGGTTTGATTTGTCAACGAACAATACATTACCCTTAGTATTTTGAGCGCTTCGTTTGTCTCCAGCATTTTGCCCAGTAGATAGGCGCCATCATTTGTTATGCGGGTACATGTGAGGTCAAGGTCATTTAGCGTAGAATTGACTAGCAATAAGCTACATATATTTTTCACACCATCCAGAGCTATCCCATTCATGGCTAGGCTTAACTTCGAGACACATACATTTTCCTACAAAACAATGGTGATTTTGCTGTATATATTTTGATCCCAAACAAATAACATTTTAAACTGAATGCTGTAACTCCCAGTTAAATTAAATAATTTATGAAAGACAAGTCAACTGTTAAAGATTTTGACTTTTATATTTTCCAGTGTTGCTTGGTGAAATTTTCAACAGGAAAAACAGCACGGAATGTCAAGGGACACTTCACCCCGCATTGTACCAAGACATTAACGCTATTAGAACGGGGATAATAAAGTTTCAAAATTTGTCAGTTTGTGGCCCCAATTTGGCCAAGTCAGCCACAGTGTCCAAATATATACTCTTGGTTCAGGATCACCTGGCCCACCAGATTTGAAAACCATCGAACAACAACAATTTTAGCCAATGTTTACCATTTTCTCCGTCAAATAAGAATACTCTGGTACAGGACCGTCTGAGGAATATGGCTGCTACATTCACACCAGCCTGATATGAACTGTAGGAGCAGCAGCATTGTTTGTGTGCTCAGCGGGAGGCACATGACCTTATTGTTTTTTTTACCAATTTTTGTTCCTTGATCGTCAAAATAAGGACAACTCTGGTGGGAAATGCCTGGTAGAATATTCCTTCCCAAGATGGACGACAGAAAAAGTGATCTGCTGGGCTCAAAAGTCTTATCCTTTTAAAACGAGAGCTGGGACGAGGGAGAATCACACAACCCCGTTCCCCTAAATCCACAATGAGTCTTAACTACAATAGTTAAAAAATACACCGTGTGTTTTTTTTATAATTGTTTCTTACTTGTAGTCCTTTACAGATTTGATTTATTCCAGATGCTCGGAAGCGATTCCAGCTGAGATCAAGCTCTCTAATGGTGTCGTTGTTAGCTGCCAATAGAGTCACCATAGCAACATAATAATATAAGTATCAATAATACGAATTGAAACTAGAGTGACAAAATGCTTTTGCAAACACACACTCACAAAAAAAAGACATACCTTTCCCTCACCCCAACCAACAAAGCTCCTCAAACAGTCAGTATTCAAAGCCATGAAAGGCATGGCACGAACTATCGCCAAGAAGTATATGTGCAGCTGCGTGTTGTGGTGCCCCAGGTGTGTGGTGTTTCTCGTGGGTCAATGCTCGGTGGGTATTGAGAAAGACAGACAGACAGACGGATAGACAAACCGATGAAGTCTCGAGTATAAATGGAGCGGGGGCAATAATAATAATAATAATAATAATAATAATAATAATAATAATAATAGAAGAAGAAGAAGAAGAAGAAGAAGAAGTGTGGACAAATTGATAAAAACACTCAGGACTCTCTTGTTTGCCTGAGGGGTTGTTTGTCCAGAATACCAGAGGTTTTTGTTCAGTTAGCGAGGAGAAATTAGTCTTTATCTGGACAAGTTTATAGCAAACTTTCTCTCCGTCATTACTCCCCCCTCCCTCATACTGCAATGAAGAAAAGATTTGACGACTCCATCCAAACAGCTTCTGGAAAGCACCGTCCATGAATAAAAGTTTTAAATGTGGGAACAATTACAAATAACCCTGAGTACCACTCCCTCAGGACACAGCACATCCTTACTGAATCCCCACCGTAAATGGTGGTGACCGCTGTCACAGATCGACAAAAAAAAAAAAAAAAAAGAAAGAAAAAATCTCTAAAACTGCGAACCCTAATAAGCACCGCTATCGAAATATTGGGCTTTTGGAAAACCTTCTCTGCGCTATAACAGTGTTTCGGACTAATGAGCCTTCGCATTTCTCAAGCTTCTAAGTATTGAAGCTTCGAACTAGTGAGCCTTCAAAAAGTGCCCCTTCGGAATATCAGTTCTTGGAACTACTGGGTCTTCTAATTTTGGAAGTTTTGGAGAAGTCGAACTTCGGACTAACGCATCTTCTGCGTGATAGTCCTTCGATATGTATTCTAACAAGAAACAACCGGTGAGGTTCGATACTTCCTTCCTCAGGACAAATAACATCTCAGTTCACAAAATCAATGTTTTACTGTTCATATTCAGTATTACATCAGTAAATACTGCAAGCATTTGGAAACTTGTAGACAGTTTGAAACCATATTTTGACTTGAAACGCGTGTAAACATTTATTGAGAATTCATAATTTTGCCCTTAAATTACTAAATGATGGATATTTTATACTTGTTAATTGTAATGAAATTTAAAATAACATACCTATGGTGTGACTAATGTGTTTTGCAGACTCTTCTCCCAAACTGTTGTGACTTAGATTTAAATGTTCAATAGATTTTGACCTCTACAAACATAAATAAATAATAATTAAGTAAGGAATCAGCTATAAATAAAAGTACGTCTTCATTGATCTGTTTATTCACTGTCTTTATTTTATTACTTGCTTAAAATACTCTTTTTAACATTATTATTATTTTAGTTATAAAAATATGGAACAAAATGTACGTAATGCTTCACTCCTTCGGTAGTGAAGAAGATCAAGTATCGAAGTACAAAAACAGTACCTCGATTACAGCTTCTAGATACGGGATATCGCAATCGTCCAGGAAATTTTCTGAAACATACAGGAGGAAAACACCCTCGGCTGAGCTTCAGAAACAGCCTGCTTATATAAAATAAAATGTGGTTGAGGCGGAGGGAGGAGGGAGGTCATATTAGCTTCGAAAACGTCTTTCCTCACAAATTTTTTTCTTAAAAATCTTTATTATGATTTTGTGTTTGCTGACTTTATTTTATTGATCCTAGAAAAGCGATAAATAAATAAAATACAAATGCTTTATTGTATATGCTTACCAACAAACTTTAACAATTCAAAAAATAGTTTTTACTAAATCTATCTATCTTTAGCACAAAACTTGTTTAACATATACGCGTAAACCTTGAACACAAATTGAAAGAAAAAAATTCTACGGAGATAAATGAAAACGTCTTGGCTACAGAAGGCTGCCTCGGAATAGGGAATGACACAAATATTTATAAAAAAAAACACATTGCTTCTTTGGTAGTAGGGTGAAAACGTTGGTTCTACCGCACACAAAGAATTAAGAAACGACATGACCTCTATGAGAACCACTGCATACAAAGAATTAAGAAACGACATGACCTCTATGAGAACCACTGCATAGGAACGGATGATTGTGACGTCATAATCATTGTGACAGTCATAACAGTAAGTGGAGCAAGGGAGCAAAAGTTGTAGAACTACAATTGGATCACATCAGATCCAGGGATGGCATCCAGTGACAACTATTTCGGTAAGTGTTTATTGAAACTTTATAAATAAAAAGTGAACTTTGTAAACAAACTTTGTAAACAAACTTTGTAAACAAACTTTAGTTATTTGCATAATTGAAACTTTGTAAACAAACTTTGTAAACAAACTGTGTAAACAAACTTTATAAATAAAATTTGTAAACAAACTTTGTAAACAAACTTTATAAACAAAATTTGTAAACAAACTTTGTAAACAAACTGTGTAAACAAACTGTGTAAACAAACTTTGTAAACAAACTTTATAAACAAAATTTGTAAACAAACTTTGTAAACAAACTTGACTTATTTACATAATTGAAAATTTGTAAACAAACTTTGTAAACAAAATTTGTAAACAAACTTTGTAAACAAAATTTGTAAACAAACTTTGGTTATTTACATAATTGAAACTCATTGAAACTTTGTAGACAAGCTTTGTAAACAAACTTTGTAAACAAACTTTGTAAACACAATTTGTAAACAAACTTTGTAAACAAACTTTGTAAACACAATTTGTAAACAAACTTTGTAAGCAAACTTTGTAAACAAAATTTGTAAACAAAATTTGTAACAAACTTTGGTTATTTGCATAATTGAAACTCATTGAAACTTTGTAAACAAACTATGTAAACAAACTTTGTAAACACAATTTGTAAACAAACTTTATAAACAAACTTTGTAAACAAAATTTGTAAACCAACTTTGGTTATTTGCATAATTGAAACTCATTGAAACTTTATAAACAAACTTAGTAAACAAACTTCTTTTTTTTCTTTTTTTTTTTCATTTCCCACACACACACACACACACACAAATACCACGACTGAGCGTTTCATTTCGTAAGTCGCATAGGTATTTTAACCTTCTGATGGCAACTTTTTCCCCACACTCTCCACACACACACACACACCACGACTGAGCATTTCATAAGCCGCATAGGTATTTCAACCTTCTGACGGCAATTTTTTTTCCCCCACACTCTCATGCATACATACCAACACCATGATAAAATGTTTTGCTTATGTTGCTCTTTGTACTCCATTATTCTACTTTTTTTTTTGTTTGAAATGCAGTGTTTACTTAGAAAAGAAAATGGCGTCATACAACCTACAATCGTCATCAGCAGCATTTCGTCATCAGTGTAATCAGACTGCGTAATCAGATTTCGTCATCAAACAATGCAGACAGCGGTGTTAGGCTTTTTGTTTTTCTGAGGCAGCAGTGTCTAACTGCTTGGAGTTGCAGTATGCAGTGTTATACTTGACCGATTTGCATGAAAATTTTACTGTTTAATTCAGTTTTATATCTAGTTTTCACATAGTCATGGACTGGTTGTGCAGCTAGCTGTGTGCATATTTACCGTCATTTTAATTTTGTAAAAAGTGGGATAACTTTCGTTATGATTGACAGATTTGCATGAAACTTTCACTGTTTGAGTCAGTTTTATATCTAGTTTTAACATTAAGTAGTCATAGGCTATTTGTGCAGTTGGCTGTGTGCATTTTTACCGCCATTTTAACTTAAAATTGTGATAACTTTCGTTATAACTTTCGTTATAGTTAACTGAAAATTTCACTATTACAGTGCTTCTTCGCGGATGAATACCATTTGGCAGACCATTTAACTTCACCGCTAGATGTCTCTGCTGCGTAGCAGTGCAGCTGTACAACTTCACAACTGTAAGTGAGACATTCATATACACAAGTAAAATTCTGCTGAGTCAGCAATTTTAACATTTTGGAAACAAGTTTGAACAAGTTACACACCATATTTTGATTACATGGAAGTAGCATAAAAGCATGAGTGAAACATGTCAACTAGTGATACATTCTGCTGAGTCAACACACCATTGAAGTGGTATAAAAGGAAGAGTAAAACGTGTATTTTACTTCATTTCAGTTCTAGCAGTTGAAGAGACAACAACGATGGCACCAGTCTACTGTCATGATTGTGATGTGACATTTCCATCTCTGGAAGTGTTCGTGACACATACATGCAAACCAGCTAGGATGAAACGTGCTCATGAAGAGCTTGTTGAGCAGATTGAAGCCAAGAGACGAAAGACCGTACAAGATGGTGTTGAAAGACCTGATCCAGTCCTCTGCTGTAAATGCGCCAAGATATTTTCCTCTTTGGATGCATTTGAGACACATGCATGTGATGAGATGGAAAATGTGTCTCATGAAGAACAAAGAAAGAAAGAGACAGGACAAGTAGGCAGAGGCAGAAGAGTGAGTCTTGGTGAAAACGCACAGGAAAGGCGGTTTGAGCCTGAAGATGGATCGGATTTGCTACTTGAAATGCGACAACAAGAGAACCGGATTAAGAGACATTTGCTAGAGACGTTAAACCATGGCATGAAATGGTACATTGTGGTACATGCACGCTTCAAGAAAATGACACCAAATGTTGAAGGTGTGATGGTAGAACAAGTGGATAATGCCTTCATCAGTAGTCCGACATATGCAGCATACAATCCAACGGATATTGAGAAGGACTTACCAGAAGCCTATAAAGAATTGTTTACCAGGTTTGATGAACATGAGCGACAAGGCTCTGGTTGGGTGTTGGATAACATATTATTCATTGAAGTGCATACAGCTACGTCAGCGCCACTGGAAGCGAGCAGTTTTATCCCACTACCGAAGAAAGTAAAGACTACAAAGGCGGTGTTAAACATTCAGAATAAAGACAACAAGTGCTTCTTATGGTCTGTATTGGCTCACCTTCACCCTTCAACAAGCAATGACCCACAGCGTGTGCATCAATACAAGCTATTTGAGAACGAATTGAAGGTGGAAGACATGACATTTCCAACACCGATTACAGACATTCCAAAGTTTGAAAAGGAGAACGATATGTCCATTAACGTGTTTGGATATGAACATGATGTCGTTGTTCCCATACAACTCAGTCGAAACACCAGCGCCAACAGCGTCAGAGAAATTAACTTGCTTTTGATTAGCAATGACAAGACAAGACATTACTGCCTCATCAAGAATTTCAGCAGACTGATGGCTTATCGAACAAAGCGTCAGAATGCAATATTTTATTGTTTCAACTGTCTTCATGGGTTTATGCGACAAGATCTTTTAGACAAGCATCGTGAAGTGTGTGGCAAGCATGGCGCACAACGTTTATCATTCCCCAAGGAACCCTTCATCAAGTTCAAGAATATAGCCAAACAACAGCGAGCGCCGTTTGTCATTTATGCAGACTTTGAATGCTTCACGAAAAAGCATGAAGGAGACAAGTATCAACATCATCGTCCAAACAGCTTTGCCTATGTGGTTGTGAGCCAGTATGATACACGTGCTCCAGTCATATATCGAGGCGATAATGCTGTGAAAGTCTTTTTAGACCATATGGTGAATGAGCGTGATCGTATTGTGCATGGTCTACAGCAGAAAAAGAAAATAGTCATGACTCATGAAGATGAAGAGCATTATAAGAACGCTACAGATTGTTACATTTGTCATGAGCCTCTAGGGGCAGATCGTGTGAGAGATCATGATCATATCAATGGTAAATACCGCGGAGCTGCACATAATGAATGCAATTTACAATTTCGACTTCGAAAAGATCAGCAGGATGTTGAAGATTCTTTCATCATTCCTGTCTTTTTCCACAATTTACGAGGCTATGACAGCCATTTGATCATGGAAGAAATTGGAAAGTTCAAAAACGAAAGGATTACAGTCATTCCCAACACCGTTGAGAAATATATTGCATTCACCATGAGCAATCTGAAATTTACAGACAGCTTTCAGTTCATGAGTACTTCTCTACAGAAGTTAGTATCCAACCTGGCGGCAGAAGGGAAAGACAACTTTTATAACATGACGTCACACATTCACGATAGCAACCAACAAGATTTACTGTTGAGAAAGGGAGTGTACCCTTATGATTACGTGGATGAGCCATCCAAGTTTGCTGAAACACAACTGCCGTCCAAAGACAAGTTTTACAGTCTACTCAGTGAAGAAGACATTAGCGATGAGGATTATGCGCATGCGCAGAAGGTGTGGGAGACATTCCACTGTACTACATTTGGCGAATACCATGACTTGTACCTGAAATCAGATGTGTTGCTGCTGGCTGACGTGTTTGAAAACTTTCGTCACGTATGTCTTAACAGGACTGTCGTGGGATGCCATGTTGAAAGCGACAAAGGTGAAATTGGAATTGATCAACGACATTGACATGTACCAAATGGTTGAACAAGGCCTACGTGGGGGAATATCTGTCATCACACACAAGTATGCGAAAGCAAATAACCCCTACGTAGCAGATTACGATCCCTTGAAACCGACCAACTACTTGACGTACCTGGATGCAAACAACTTGTATGGTTGGGCCATGTCGCAAAGCATGCCAGAAAGTGGATTTATGTGGGTGAGCGAGCCAGAATCCATTAACTTTATGGATGTGGATGAAGATGATGAGATTGGCTACATTTTAGAAGTGGATTTAGAATACCCACAATCCATTCATAATCATCATAATCACTATCCAGTGGCTCCAGAACGGAAATGTGTGAAAGTGGGAGAATTATCAGAGCATAGTCAGAAGCTACGGAAAGATCTAAACATGAAAGGCAAGCCTAGTGAAAAGCTCATTCCCAACTTATGCGACAAGAAGAAATATGTGCTTCATTATAGAAATTTACAGCAATATGTCTCACTGGGATTGAAAGTCACGAAGGTGCATCGTGCCATCATGTTTGCACAGAGCAAATGGTTGGCAAAATACATCTCCTTGAACACAGAAAAGAGAAAGTTGGCTAAGAACCCGTTTGAGAAAGACTTCTTCAAATTGATGAACAACTCGGTGTTTGGCAAAACCATGGAAAATGTAAGAAAGCGCATGAATGTGGAACTTGTTCACCAGGAAAAGCGGTTCAAGAAACTTGTAGCCAAACCTTCCTTCCACAAATTTAGAATTTTCAACGAAGATTTAACCGCGGTACATTTGCGCAAAGTGGATCTGCTTCTGGATAAACCCATTCAAGTTGGGTTCACCATTCTCGACCTCAGCAAGGTGCTCATGTTCCACTTTCATTACAACTACATCATGACCAAGTATCCCAACGCCAAACTCTTGTTCAGCGACACCGACAGTCTATGTTATGACATAGAAACGGACGATATATACAAAGACATGCAGGAAGATGCTGACTTGTTCGACACAAGTGACTATCCCCCAGATCATTTCCTGCATTCCAACGTGAACAAGAAAGTGCTTGGGAAAATGAAAGATGAGACGGCGGGCATTCCCATTGAAGAGTTTGTTGGACTTCGGCCGAAAATGTATAGTATGATGTATGGTGGGAAAGAAAAACGTACGGCCAAAGGCATCACTCGCGCGTGTCAAAGACGGATGAAACATCAGCAGTATAGAGACAGTTTGTTCAACCAAACGCAAACGATGACTACAGGACACATCATTCGAAGTCATAACCACCAGATCTTCTCGGAGAAGTTGAGGAAAGTGGCTCTCTCTCCCTTTGATGACAAGCGATATGTGATGAGTGATGGCTATTCCACTTTGGCGCATGGGCATTACAGTATATAAGGGGGAGACACTTCAACTTTAGAGTCAGTTGTGGTGTGAACACTGAAGCGTCAACATGAATCGGAAAAGATCTGCACCAACGGATATGGATACTCTTGCTGATACAGTCAAAGACATGAAAGTGAAACATCCTGATACTACCATTAAGAAATTAAAAGTGGAGACGACGGTACCAACACCACAGTCGTGGGATGGAATGCTTTCTCTAGGCAATGGAAAGTATATCAAGATTATGAAACAAAGTAATGAAGGTGTGGTGAACATTCGCAAATACCTCAGAGATGAGGGGACTGGAAAAAACCGTCCAACGAAAAAGGGTATCTTGCTGACAATACCTGAATGGAAAATGCTGAAGAAGCAGGTGAAAGAAGTGCATAAAAGGCTTCGCAGACAAGACGACAAGTCATAACAAGGTAAAAACATGAATGCACTCATGCTGAACGGTGGTGTTTACCTTACTGTCAATGAGAGGAATGAAGTGATACTAGATTCTAAGACAAGTTATCATCGGTTTAAACCTGAAGTGTGGAAAGACTTTAAAAACATACCACTTGAACCTGGGTTTAAACGTAGACTTGAAAATAAAGTGGAAGTGACGGTAGCTGAATATGATTCTAACATACGTGTAGAAATCTGTAGAAATCTTTTACAGGATTATCCAAAGGATTATAAGGGAGTTGTGCCAGATACACCATATACAGATTTGATCCTCTTTGATATCAAGAATTGGCGCGCAGTCTTACGATTCCTAGAAGCGATACAACATCCACTCTTCACCATCTTGCGAGCATAAAAACGTCTTTGCAGACAAGGAGACAGCTCATGGTTCATCTGACTGTTGAACGAGATGGAAGACTTTTTAACGGAATATAAACCAATTACGCATGGATTCTCATATCTGAGAAACGAATATGATGACATTGTGCTTAGACATTTTGGACAGTATCTCGTCCTATCACTTGATGATCAATCCGTGTTGAAAGATCATCTAGAGAAGTTCAGGATACCTGGCTTTCTCCTGACAGTCTCAAATGAATTAGAAGTGCGTGTGACTGAGAACGGTCTAGACGTGTTTGTACAATTTCGTCAATATGACGAGCTTACAGAAAACTATGACTACATCACCCTCAACACAGTGGAATGGAACGCGTTGTTGCAAGCATTGGATTGGAAAGAACCTAACGCTTGAATTCAAAGAAACAGAAATATGGCTTATGCGGGGCACCAAATTCATTGAGCTGACACAACCTATGCGTGTGATGGACATTGACTTAGAAGAAGGATATGAACTGAAACTGTCTGAACATGAAACTGTTAAAGTGATAAAGTTTGGTGATGTGTGTTATGTGAGCTTTCATAGCATTTACAAACATGGATGTAATGTCTACGATACCTATATCAATTTAGATTCTAATGAATGGTATTCATTGATGAATGTATTGAAAAATGAATGTGTTTGTAAATAAAAAGTTTGTAAATAGTGTAAATAGACTTTGTAGTTAAGAGTTTGTAGTTAAGAATTTTGTAAATAGTGTAAATAGTGTAAATAAAAGTTTGTAAATAGTGTAAATAGAATTTGTAGTTAAGAATTTGTAAATAGTGTAAATAGCGTTTGTAGTTAAGAGTTTGTAAATAGTGTTTGTAAACTTTGTAAATAGTGTTTGTAAACTTTGTAAATAGTGTTTGTAGTTAAGAATTTGTAAATAGAACACAATAAACAAGACAGTTGTTTGAAACTTGATTTGTTTTATTTAACAACAACAACTTAACTAATATAACAACAACAACAACTTAACTAATATAACAACAACAACAACTTAACTAATATAACAACAACAACTTAACTAATATAACAACAACAACATTAATAAAACAATGGTTTATAATGTCTATATACAAAATCCTTTACAATAAAATCACCATCCTTTCTTTTTAATATATTCACAATATCAAACATACTCTGACCTCGAGCTCTATGCAATATATAATATACACAATAAAAACCACATGACGATGATATTAGCGTTTGTAATGAGATAGAATTATACATATAGTCATTTCTTAAAAACATGTCTAAACGATCATCGAGAGGGAACAGTCCATAAGAGTCAAAATATTCCACAGGGTCTTTATCATAATACACTGCCACCCAATGTTCTCCTGGTTCATCTTGATCGTCTGTGTTGATCACATAGGCGCCGCGTTGTAAAGACGGTAACTGGTCCATGGCAAACACGCCTTGAAACAAGTCTTTGGTCATGACATCATGACTCAATATGACATCAATCTGCTTCGTGTTCATGACTGGTAGTCGAATTGGATGCTGCGATTGGCACTGATCTCAATAATGTTGTCAAATTCAGCATAGACAATGACATTGATTGTAGGTTGCAAAGCCCTAGCAAAGTTCATTTCTAGCCGCAAATTCCCATGCTTGATCAGGGGGAAATGATCATCACCATCATAATCCGGTGTTAAGTCAAACGAAAATAAAGCATAACCTCTAGGCCAATCTTCCCGTTTTATAATGGAACTTTTCTCACCATTCAACCGATCAAACGATTTGTAAAGCGTTTCAAAAGCGTCCAGGTATTTGTTCTGTGTAATGTCAAGCTTGAGAGGTTTGGATAGAACTGGTTCACCATCCGTGTACAGTTGCATATAGTCCAGATTAAAATGATCAAAATTGTATGGATTCCTCAATACTGATCCACCAAAAGCTTCATTATGAACCAGACCAATGACAATACGATTTGGTAATTGACCCAAAAAGATGTTATCTTTCACAAAAGACTGAAATCCTGCTGGAATAGCAGGATTTCAGTCTTTTGTGAAAGATAACATCTTTTTGGGTCAATTACCAAATCGTATTGTCATTGGTCTGGTTCATAATGAAGCTTTTGGTGGATCAGTATTGAGGAATCCATACAATTTTGATCATTTTAATCTGGACTATATGCAACTGTACACGGATGGTGAACCAGTTCTATCCAAACCTCTCAAGCTTGACATTACACAGAACAAATACCTGGACGCTTTTGAAACGCTTTACAAATCGTTTGATCGGTTGAATGGTGAGAAAAGTTCCATTATAAAACGGGAAGATTGGCCTAGAGGTTATGCTTTATTTTCGTTTGACTTAACACCGGATTATGATGGTGATGATCATTTCCCCCTGATCAAGCATGGGAATTTGCGGCTAGAAATGAACTTTGCTAGGGCTTTGCAACCTACAATCAATGTCATTGTCTATGCTGAATTTGACAACATTATTGAGATCAGTGCCAATCGCAGCATCCAATTCGACTACCAGTCATGAACACGAAGCAGATTGATGTCATATTGAGTCATGATGTCATGACCAAAGACTTGTTTCAAGGCGTGTTTGCCATGGACCAGTTACCGTCTTTACAACGCGGCGCCTATGTGATCAACACAGACGATCAAGATGAACCAGGAGAACATTGGGTGGCAGTGTATTATGATAAAGACCCTGTGGAATATTTTGACTCTTATGGACTGTTCCCTCTCGATGATCGTTTAGACATGTTTTTAAGAAATGACTATATGTATAATTCTATCTCATTACAAACGCTAATATCATCGTCATGTGGTTTTTATTGTGTATATTATATATTGCATAGAGCTCGAGGTCAGAGTATGTTTGATATTGTGAATATATTAAAAAGAAAGGATGGTGATTTTATTGTAAAGGATTTTGTATATAGACATTATAAACCATTGTTTTATTAATGTTGTTGTTGTTATATTAGTTAAGTTGTTGTTGTTATATTAGTTAAGTTGTTGTTGTTGTTATATTAGTTAAGTTGTTGTTGTTGTTATATTAGTTAAGTTGTTGTTGTTAAATAAAACAAATCAAGTTTCAAACAACTGTCTTGTTTATTGTGTTCTATTTACAAATTCTTAACTACAAACACTAATTACAAAGTTTACAAACACTATTTACAAAGTTTACAAACACTATTTACAAACTCTTAACTACAAACGCTATTTACACTATTTACAAATTCTTAACTACAAATTCTATTTACACTATTTACAAACTTTTATTTACACTATTTACACTATTTACAAAATTCTTAACTACAAACTCTTAACTACAAAGTCTATTTACACTATTTACAAACTTTTTATTTACAAACACATTCATTTTTCAATACATTCATCAATGAATACCATTCATTAGAATCTAAATTGATATAGGTATCGTAGACATTACATCCATGTTTGTAAATGCTATGAAAGCTCACATAACACACATCACCAAACTTTATCACTTTAACAGTTTCATGTTCAGACAGTTTCAGTTCATATCCTTCTTCTAAGTCAATGTCCATCACACGCATAGGTTGTGTCAGCTCAATGAATTTGGTGCCCCGCATAAGCCATATTTCTGTTTCTTTGAATTCAAGCGTTAGGTTCTTTCCAATCCAATGCTTGCAACAACGCGTTCCATTCCACTGTGTTGAGGGTGATGTAGTCATAGTTTTCTGTAAGCTCGTCATATTGACGAAATTGTACAAACACGTCTAGACCGTTCTCAGTCACACGCACTTCTAATTCATTTGAGACTGTCAGGAGAAAGCCAGGTATCCTGAACTTCTCTAGATGATCTTTCAACACGGATTGATCATCAAGTGATAGGACGAGATACTGTCCAAAATGTCTAAGCACAATGTCATCATATTCGTTTCTCAGATATGAGAATCCATGCGTAATTGGTTTATATTCCGTTAAAAAGTCTTCCATCTCGTTCAACAGTCAGATGAACCATGAGCTGTCTCCTTGTCTGCAAAGACGTTTTTATGCTCGCAAGATGGTGAAGAGTGGATGTTGTATCGCTTCTAGGAATCGTAAGACTGCGCGCCAATTCTTGATATCAAAGAGGATCAAATCTGTATATGGTGTATCTGGCACAACTCCCTTATAATCCTTTGGATAATCCTGTAAAAGATTTCTACAGATTTCTACACGTATGTTAGAATCATATTCAGCTACCGTCACTTCCACTTTATTTTCAAGTCTACGTTTAAACCCAGGTTCAAGTGGTATGTTTTTAAAGTCTTTCCACACTTCAGGTTTAAACCGATGATAACTTGTCTTAGAATCTAGTATCACTTCATTCCTCTCATTGACAGTAAGGTAAACACCACCGTTCAGCATGAGTGCATTCATGTTTTTACCTTGTTATGACTTGTCGTCTTGTCTGCGAAGCCTTTTATCCACTTCTTTCACCTGCTTCTTCAGCATTTTCCATTCAGGTATTGTCAGCAAGATACCCTTTTTCGTTGGACGGTTTTTTCCAGTCCCCTCATCTCTGAGGTATTTGCGAATGTTCACCACACCTTCATTACTTTGTTTCATAATCTTGATATACTTTCCATTGCCTAGGGAAAGCATTCCATCCCACGACTGTGGTGTTGGTACCGTCGTCTCCACTTTTAATTTCTTAATGGTAGTATCAGGATGTTTCACTTTCATGTCTTTGACTGTATCAGCAAGAGTATCCATATCCGTTGGTGCAGATCTTTTCCGATTCATGTTGACGCTTCAGTGTTCACACCACAACTGACTCTAAAGTTGAAGTGTCTCCCCCTTATATACTGTAATGCCCATGCGCCAAAGTGGAATAGCCATCACTCATCACATATCGCTTGTCATCAAAGGGAGAGAGAGCCACTTTCCTCAACTTCTCCGAGAAGATCTGGTGGTTATGACTTCGAATGATGTGTCCTGTAGTCATCGTTTGCGTTTGGTTGAACAAACTGTCTCTATACTGCTGATGTTTCATCCGTCTTTGACACGCGCGAGTGATGCCTTTGGCCGTACGTTTTTCTTTCCCACCATACATCATACTATACATTTTCGGCCGAAGTCCAACAAACTCTTCAATGGGAATGCCCGCCGTCTCATCTTTCATTTTCCCAAGCACTTTCTTGTTCACGTTGGAATGCAGGAAATGATCTGGGGGATAGTCACTTGTGTCGAACAAGTCAGCATCTTCCTGCATGTCTTTGTATATATCGTCCGTTTCTATGTCATAACATAGACTGTCGGTGTCGCTGAACAAGAGTTTGCGTTGGGATACTTGGTCATGATGTAGTTGTAATGAAAGTGGAACATGAGCACCTTGCTGAGGTCGAGAATGGTGAACCCAACTTGAATGGGTTTATCCAGAAGCAGATCACTTTGCGCAAATGTACCGCGGTTAAAATCTTCGTTGAAAATTCTAAATTTGTGGAAGGAAGGTTTGGCTACAAGTTTCTTGAACCGCTTTTCCTGGTGAACAAGTTCCACATTCATGCGCTTTCTTACATTTTCCATGGTTTTGCCAAACACCGAGTTGTTCATCAATTTGAAGAAGTCTTTCTCAAACGGGTTCT